>CAMZMU010000063.1:70340940-70455640 GCA_947311845.1 Poa pratensis
GTGGATGATGTGGTGATATAAAAAATTTGGGGTTTAGAATAGAAGTGAAAACTTGGAGTGGATCGATAAATTAATTGGGTTTGGACAAATGATATATTTGATTAATCCTCTGGGGCTAACCAGTTGTGGTCCCCAACCATTGGTGGTTATCTGGAGCTAGAAGACGTGACCCTTGATTTATGGTTTAGAAATAAAGGTGAAAGTTATTGGATTTTTAGGAAGCACTTGCTGATAAAATGATATTGGATTGGTTAGAAGCAAGTAGATTAAGAAGAATACTCCGGTGTTGGAATGTTTAGGGTGATTCTTAGCGCAAGTGACCTTTGTAATAAATTCTTATAGGAATATAAGAAGTGGTCAGAGATGAATTAGCAAATGAGCAGACCGTTGTATGCAAGAAATAATTGGTGGAGGATAAATGAATGTTTATCGGATTCTAGGAATCAATATGACTTGGTCTAGTAGCCAGACATTCTAGGTGCCAGTAGTTTTCAGAGCTTGTCACGCTCTGTTTGGATTATTATTAGAAAGATCATTTATCTTTGATTATGAGATCAAGACCCAAAAGTGTTGAGATAAAATCTGAAATTGGTTAGAAAGTGGGTCAATTCTTGATGATATGACCACATGATTGTTGGATGCTTTATTTAGCTTTGATGATATGGTCGTGGGAAAATGACAACCTGAAGGAGTCAGATATTAGGAGATATGCCTATCTGGAGAGAAAAAAATCAATCAAGAAATAATTGGTGGAGCACTATGATTTTTGTGATAGAATGTAATGGAAGACTATGCCTAAAAAGATTTGATGGATACCCGATGGATTGAACTATACTATGATAAAGAGTTTATGCCCGAGGAAGATGAGGGTGGATTAAAAAAAAAATTAACTTGGGCAGGACCATGTTTCAAATTAACTGGTTGATAGTAGTGGCCTTACCAGAGATATTGGAATGGTATTTTGAAAAAAATCGAGGATTAGAGGCCTATGTAAAGTTGGTCGTTTAGGATCTTAGGTATAATATGTTTGATGTTTAAGGTATGGCACCCAACTCCCTTGAAAACTAACATGAGCCCCTCAACCACAAAGTTTTCCCGGAAACCCTAACTATTCTGGTGCACTCTATCTTACATGTGAAGACACCTGCGAAGCTGTGTGAAGACCCGGAACCAAAGGAGCAATATACCAGTCTATCATTGAGTATTTGGAAACTCTTATATCAGAATCTATTATTCTTAACCTCTCTAGAAATAATGTGATATTCCACTGTTCGTGTTGTATAAAAGTACACTGGTAACAAGCCTCATGAACTTGTTAGCAATTCACTTTTGTATGCTCAAACAATTGAGTGTCATACACAAATAAACAGAACGTCAGATAATTCAGTACATCTCAGCCTCTGGAATATGAAAAGTAGTTTGATGACAAGACTAGCTACCTTGTTAACAAATTCTTCTTGTATGACTAAGGCAACTCGATGTCATAAAAGACACCCACATTCTTATACAACTAACCAATAGAAGGCCTCGCAACATCAAGTCGTTAAGATCTCACCTAGCGACCTTACTGAAGAAGCAACGACCTCGGAAGAATATTCAGCCAAAACCCGTGCCCTCGTACTCCCCTGTACCCCCGGGGCAAATCTCGGGACGAGATTTATTTTAAGGGGGGAAGGATTTGTAACATCCCAAATTTATAATAGGAATAAATAAGACCCAAAATTCAGAACCAACAAAAACTTTTTGAATTATTTCACAAATGATTGTGTTTTCCCTTATATTGTTCTGTTTAACCGTGTGTGACTTGAATAAAAACAAATCCTCTAAAATTATTCAAACCTAAGTAAAGTCCTAAATTAATGGAAGTGGTCTTATTGAAATTCCCTCTCTGTCTATTCCTCTATTTTATGAAAACAACTATATCTTCCTTATTCTAGGAACGAGATGAAATGATAATCATCTCAACTCCATCTCACTCCCTCCTCAAGAGAACATATATTTCAGATTAAAAACAAACCCCTCAATTTATTCAACAAAAAGGAAATTAAGATCAGGACATAAAATAATGATCTTAGTAAAATTATCTTCCCTACTTAACTCCCTACTTTCTTCAAACAAATAATTTTCTCTATAAAAATAAAACTTATATTGAAGCTACCTTATTTGTCAAGGAAGTCCCAAAAGTTCAACACAATATTTTATCACTGGTTTTAAAATATTAAAGGAGTATCCAATACTAATTTCCAAAAGTGATTTATTTAAACTCTATGAACAATATTGCTCAAAACATTTTATTTTCAAAAACCAATTTTTGTGGAGCTTCCACATGTATATGGGAGGCTACCTGAATTTTCTCGGAATTTTTTTTAAATGTTTTAATACCCCAAATAAATCCTTAAAACTCCACTGGTTTTGAAAAGGAAATAAAAGAAAGGGAAAAGGACCTAGTTGTGATTGCAAAAAGAATTGCAGGGGCCTCTTTGCAAAAACTTCGTTGACCTCCTGTTGCAGCAATGCTGCACGGCACGGGCGCCGTGCTCCTCACGCCGTCGTTGCCGTGGTCGCCGCACCACCGTGGCCCCTCCTCCTTGCCCCTGGGAGGAGATAAGATCACCCTCGACGCCACTCCTCTGCCCCCTCAGCTCACTCCCTCGCTCTCCCCATCTCTCTGTATTTTCTCCCCAAGAGCTCCAAGTCCGAGCGCCACGGCCATCGTTGCCGCCGTCGATGGAGAGCGCCCCACACAGATCGAGGACCACCATCAGCACCGCCTCGTCGCCCTCTCCATCCTCATCCAAGTAATCGACGCGGGAGGCTGCGAATCGAGCTGGACATCCGCATCCTCTTCCGCTCCGGCAGCCGTGATGTCGAGGAAGCTCACGGGCGGCACAGAGCTCCATTATCTGCCATTGTTGCGTCTATGTGCTTCCCGCACCTATACCTTCCTCACCCACTCCTTCTTCTGACCCTAGGTGCACCGGAGCCGCCGCGTCGACCTCGCCGTGTTCCCTGCTGCCTCGCGCCTCTGTTCTAGTCGAGAGGAGGAAGAAGGCCTCCCTCGTACCACTTCGCTTCGCACATGGGCCGCAGGCTGGGCTGCTGCCTGTGCTGCTCGGCCAGATCTGGGCCCGACCTGGCCCAATCTTCCTTTTTCTAATAAATCTATTTCCTGTTTTAATTTTTCCCTGTTAGATCTATCTAGGATTTAATTCACCATTTAATCCCTGTGCTAGATAATTGAGTGATTCAAATTTTGTTGTGTTCCTATGAGTTTTCTTAGACATGCAGAACTGGTTTCTTGCCAAAATATGTTTTTAGCTATGGTATAAATTAAATCTTGCAGAAAGAGTAGTTTTCACTAAATAATCAATATCTAGAGTTTTATAACTCCAAATATTGCAAACTAAAATTCTATGGAAAGCCTGAAGTGATACCTTTCTAGATCTGTTGGTCTTGTATGCAAATGAAGCCTAAAACAAAAGTTCTACTCATTCTTGTAAACACACCAGTAGCACTTTAGTGATTTTTGTAGATTTTTGTGAAATGGATTTTGGAGTGAATCCAATTGGATTGTCTTCTGTATGTGTAGGAGAACATATTCCTAGCTTGGCATGGTTGTTTGATTTACAGAACTCTCTAGGTGCAATTTTTAGTAAAAGTGTTGTTCTGCCACTAATAAAAAGGAATTAGATAAATTGCTTTTAGTTATGAATTTGTGGTTTGTGTTGATTGTTGATTGTTTTGGTACTGTCACTTGTGTGTTACTAATCTTTAAACATGTTAAAATATGTTAGTACTGTTAGTGGTTGGAGATAATCTTGTTTTGAGTTAAACATGTGTGGTTAAAGATGAATATGAAGTTTCCAACTAATAATCAATCTTGCTTGTGTGCTTGAGAATTTAAGTAAACCAAATTCAATATCTCGAGAGGTAGGAATCCAAATAAATCAAACTCAAATGTTCTGAAAAGATTATAAAATTCTTTAACTCACCAAAGTGGTCTCATCTCATTTAAATAAATAATAAAAGTGTATTAATAAAAATGCTCCATAAGGTTTAAAACACCAAACCATTTGTTTCTGGAGTGATATTAGTCCAAATAACTTGAAACCAATTTTGGTAGCTTTGTATTAGGATCCCTTAGCTCCCCAAATTTTGGTAGAATTAATTGAGCAGTGTAAAATCCTTAGCCTTTGGTTGAACTTCAGTAAACCCTTCTGCACTAAACCAATTAGTGTGAATTAATAGTAGGTCCAATTAAACTAAACCCAATTTTGTTAGGTCACATACAACCAAGGTTAGTTATCCCTAAAAGGATTTAATTTTTGGAGCAACCTAATTTGTTTGGTAGCTAAAACTTATTAAAAACCTTCTGTAATAAAACAATTGTGTAGGGAGTTTAATAACTCCAATTAAATTGAATCCAATTGGGTTGTCTTCTACACATCAGTAGTTTTCTGTAGAATTTTAGTTCATATTTTTGGGACCAACAGAACCCAAGTTATGCAATTAAACATGCACCACTAGATTCTGCCATATTTAAGACCTAATTAAATAATAGTTAATTCAATTACTTTGAAATCAAATTGTGTTGCTTTGTGTGTGCAGTAGCTGTGTGTGATGCTTGAGAGTTGTTGTGATGCTTGATTGAGTAGTTTAGTAATTGTAGGTTTTGCTTGTTCATATTGATGTTAGATTATTTTTGCGTGAGTAATATAATTGCCTTGCTTGTTGAACGTGGTTGCCTTTAAGTTAAGTGCTAGTGTGAGTATCTGGTTAACGCCTCTACTCTAGTTTGGTAACACATTTTTGAATTACAGAGAACTTTTGTCTGAAGTATTTCCTATTTTAATAAAGATGCTTAATCACAACTTTAACCCTATCTTTATAAACATAAGCAGTGTGGTGATTGCCCAACTTGTTTGTTAAATGATAGTCCTCCCTCTTGATTGTTGTTTGTTAGTATGGTTTGATGTTTGTTGCTTGATTAAATGGGTGCTATGTTTTCGGTTTGATTACTTGTTTGTATACCACTTGTGGTTTGGTTTGCTTATTGTGTGTTGTTTTATTTTCATGTTTGCGACGCTAGACATAAACGCTACCGGAGTGTTATTTGGGAAGGATTTATTGAAGAAGGATGGGACTTTATTTATTTGATCAGTAAGAAGAAGTCCAGGAGCTTTATGCTGCAATCAGGCAAGCTACTTCACTGAGCTTGCATCTATATACATCTATTTTGATTTACCTGTTTTACTTATAATTAGCATAATGATTTACGTGGTGTTTGCCACGAAAGCATGATTTTGAAAACCCTTTTCCAAATTACAAGTATATTATTAAGACACCCGATATAGAGGTGTCAGTGGTTACAATGATTTCGAAATGAATTTGTTTTACTCCAAAACCTTCTGTGAAAAATCTTTTTGGTGGGATTACGAACCACCCAAGTTTTGGTTAAAAGTATTTTGCTAAGAAAATTGGAAATGATCGTGAAAACCTTTCAAAAGTTTATGAAAAACTATTTTGTCACTCTATGTAGAGATATCAGTTGTTTATATAAAACTATAGGATGGGAAAAACATTGTTTATTCAAAACTCCTTTGAAAATCCTTGGATGAATTATGGTATACCGGGATGTCGGTATGGAAGTGGAGAAGTGAAGTGTGGTGATGTTTATGAAAAATGCACATTGTGTCTTTGTACCATGACTACCAGCCGATAACCTGTGCGACCACATTTACCCACATATGGGCAAGGGCGTAGTCATATAATTTGCTCGTGTTAGTACTGGATGCCTCAACAACGAGGATGACCTCGTTCCATGAGGGGATGGTTTGGTGACCTGCCCCTGACCTGGGTCCTCTTAAAGAAGTCTACCGGAAGCCGGTATGAGCGTAAAGAAGAAAGAGGATTGAAGGGCTCCCTTGGGTCCGCCGGACAGAACTACGAGTCCTCACACTTAGTTTCTGAGGATTTAAGTGTCGATGGAAAGTGTCGTAGAGGCAGGGTCCTATACTAGCATGAGCAAAGGACAGGCTATGGCCGGGAACTCAACTTCGCATACCTCGGTATGGCGGGACGTGGCTGACACGATGAGTGACCGGATGGGTGTGGGAAAAGCGTGCTACCTCTGCAGAGGGTAAAACTATTCGAATAGCCGAGTCCTCGGATATGGACAGTTGGGAGGCTGTCCTAAGACCATGTGCAAGTTTTACAAAGTTTTGAGTTTGAAAGGAAAATGAAGTGGAGATTGTTTTATGCAACTGTACCGAAGGGGTAGTAGGAGGTTGCTGGAAAATGAGTGACCCTGAAGGGGCTATGATCGGAAAAGGAAGAGTTTTGGAAAAATGGACAAGATGGTGATTTTCGAGGAAAAGGCTTTAAAATAGATTTCTTACCTTTTTAACCAAAGGTATATTTTCGAGAAAAAGGTTTAAAAAGACTTCTTACCCCTTTTTTCAACAAACATGGTGAGAAAACTATTTTTCCAAAGGGTTTGTTTCCAACCAAGATATTGAGAAACTACTTTTCAAAATATTTTGCCTTCAACAAGGATATAAGATCTACTCTTCTCTTTTCAATAAAGATATAGAGATGTTTCTCTAAAACTAAAGGTTTTAAAGATTATCAAAACTAGTGCATGCTCAAGTTGGGGTAGTTTGCGAGTACAATCAAATGTACTCATATTGGTTTCGTCCCTGGCTATTGTCTTAGCCAGATTTTAAAGAGGAGCAGTTCGAAGAAGAGGAGTTCACTGGCGTCTTTGCGAACTAGGGCGCTTCCCAGTCAGCTGCCTGTAGGGTTAAGGCGAATGACTTGGGCTCCACATTGTTTGGTGATTTCCGCTGCAAGCACCTGATGAAGCTGATCACTTCCATCAAGTAAGTAAATAAATTCGGTATGTATGGATGTTCTTTGGTTACCAAGTTTAATTGTGCTTCAGCGACGCACTGATCATGGGATCGCTGATATGTAGGCACAAGGGTATTTCGGACAGTTAGTCCGGGGTCCCCACACGAAGCGCGCGGATGGTACTGAGCTTCCAATGAGTGAATACTTCGACATCTGGAAGGGTATGCGTGGATACGCCACATTGCTTGTTAAGAATTTAGACTTGGGCTCTTATCTGGGAAAGTTCAACCCTGATGGTAGCAAGGCTACGAAGGAGAAATCCACTGGGGCTGAATATCCCGAGCTTCCGATCCATCCTCAGGACCTGGTGGTCCTTCCACTTCATCTGGTGGTGCCTTGGTTATAAGGACACCTGCTGCTCCAACCTCGAGGCAAGCCGCGAAGGCTTCTGTTCCTGCGACTCGAAAGCAGAAATAAACATCCAATAGTAATGTGCGACTCGTCAATAGTGACTTGCCCGTTAGTCTGTAAAAAATTGTGTACTATAAGCAGTACTTTTGTGACCTATAAGCAGGTTCTTTTATGATACTTCCATTAAGTAGACGCTCGCGCGGCTCAGTATTTCCTAGGAACATGTGTGTTCAGGGTCGAGAGCGGCCATGATAGGCAATCAAGCTCGATTGACGCCACACCCCAGTACTTTGGCCGCATAATGCAAGACGCTTCTAGCTTAAGGACTGCCACTCGTTTGGCAAGGGTTGAGGTAGCGAGCTGTGCTCACTGTGCTTTGTAAAAAAGCCCTCAGGGTTGGTGATGTATGAAATTCAAAAGACTCAGCGACTCAATGATAGTTGAGGCGAAACGACGAACCCTTGAATGTCAAGGGTGCCGGCTTTATTTCATAACCACTCAATTTATTACAGGGTGAGACAAAGACGATGCAGACCCTTTAATGCGAGTTTTCTGTTCCTCGCAGGTCATGCATACTTGATACTCATCGCACTCATTTGCGAAATAATACTCCTGACGGAGGGGTTGAACACCTAGTTGGTTCATGTTTGAGTTGCTAAAAGCGACTCGGGTCGAGCATGATAGCTCCGATGTTTTCATGCCAAAGTGAGGGTCAAATCTTTTGATAGGTAGTCGCACTGAGTTGCGACTTACGCTGATTCACGTCCTTGGGGGATGAGTCGCGGGGGTAAGGTCTCACAATAGTTGGGCCTCTCTGACTTGGGTTGTTGATTGATATTGGATCTATGCATATACGCCATCTCTTGTTTTGTTTTTGTATCAAAGCGATTCCTGGAGTATTATCTTCCTGATTCGCGACTGTATGGTTGGAATTCACCATCTGGTGGGCGCGTCCTGCGTCCGTCCATTCTGAGTCCCCAAGGCGACTCGCTTTGGGCTGCGGAGGTTTACTGATGGCCTGAGACCATGTGAGGAGTTGGCGATGCAAGCTTCTTCTGCAATTACTGAGCCTGCTTCCTCGCATCTAGCGCTCTCTGTCTGTCTCCATGCACCGTGATCACGCCGTTTGGTCCTGGTATCTTTAACTGCAGGTATACGTAGCAGGGGCGGGCAGTGAATTTGACATAAGCTTCTCTCCCGAAGATCGCATGGTATGGGCTTTTGACTGCTACGACCTCGAAGCTCAGGAACTCTGTGCGGAAGTTTCGCTCGGTCCCGAAGCTGACTTCGAGGGTAATTTTTCCTATAGGTCGGTGATTATTCCTGGAATTATGCCTTGGATATCCTTCCTTGTTGGCTGTAGCTGCCGCTCGGGTATGTTCATTCGACGGAGCGTGTCTTGGTATAGGATGTTTACTCTTCCTCCTCCATCCATGAGGACTTTGTTCAACCTGTATCCCGCGACTTGCGGTGTAACAACGAGAGCCAACTGTCCTGGATCTTTTACTTCTGGGGGATGATCGTCGCGACTCCAAACAACCGATCGCTCTGTCCAACGGCGGTGTCTTTCCAGAGTTGGGATTGAGTCGCGGCTCCATCTGCTATTCATTTGCCTTTTTGCCCGCTGTTTGTACATCCACGGTATGAAATTGCCCTATGTTTCTTCTTACTGAAGTTTCAGGCTTTTGACAGGAGTTCTCCTTGTCCCTATGCTGCATTGGTCCGCTGTGAGTCGCGATTGATGAATCTCCTTCCTTCCATCGCCTGTAGTAGTGACACTGTGCCTTGGTGTGACCCGCGGGTCTTCCATCTCTTCTGCGGTGTAAGTCGCAAGGACTATCGAAAATCCCTTTGGCGCTGTTGGGGAGTGACTCCTTGTCTCTTTTCTGCTCCCTAAGTTGATGCTTACAGTGTTCTGTTTCCTTTGAGATTGGCAAGGAGCCGCTTGCCATCTTATCTGTCTCTGCGTGCTTGTTAGTAGTCGCCGAGAGTTGGCCGAAAGTATTGATCTTATGTTCAGTGCGGCTTAAGGTACGCACCGGCGGCTCAAACCTACAGTTCTTTCTCATAACTTGCACTTCAGATTGCGCCGTGGTATCTTTGGCAGAGTCAAGGATCCCTGTGACTTGTTTTATCCAGTCGCTGGTTGATTCGTTCTCCTTCTGGATCCACTGTCTGAGGTTCTTCACGCCCTCTATTTGGAACCTTTTGATGAACTTATCCTTCAATTCCTCCCATGAGTTTATTGACTTTGGCGGCAACCTTAGCAGCCAATCCCTGGCTTCTCCCTGTAGTACCAAGTGAAAATATTTTGCGAGCACCTCCTGAGTTACACCGATTCCTGTCATGTTTATTTCATAGTCCTCTATCCACAGGACAGGGTCTAGATCATTATGGTAGGTGTGACTTGCTGCGACTCGCCGAAGTTCGGTGGGAAACGAGTGAGCCGTATTTCCTCCCCGAAACATGCTGGTCCTTTCAATAACGAATAGGAGCTCACAGGTGCCGTATCTTCATCTGAATCAGTTTCAAACTGGGTTGGTTGAGTCGCATCAAGCGTCTGCGGCTTACTGTCAGCCTTACTCTCTTTACCTGGTGATATTTGCAGACCTGCTAGCTGGTTGTCTAATTTTCCACATTGCATCCTTCCTCGCCCCACGATACCTCGTGTTGGGCTCGTTAGGCGTAACTCCATACATGTTTGCTTGCTGTAGGGCGGCAGTCTGTAGCAGATCAATCGCATGGCGAGCGTCCTTATCAGCTCGCGTATCTCCGACTGGTGCTATTTTTGATAATATCCCGATCGCGTCGTGCATATTGCTTTCCGGATTATTGTGGAACTTCTGCTTCATCTCTTGCCTCCCTTTGTCAGTCTTGGTGCAAATCGCCTGCTGCTTTTGCTGCCAACACCTCAGTCGTTGATCTTCTTCCTGGAGTTTTTTGCGCTCTGCCGCGAGCCTTTGCGCTTCTTCACAAAGTTCCGCCCTGACGGCTTCGATTTCTTCAATTTTGGGATTTTTCTCCCGGCTAGGCAGAGGTTCCCAGATTGGTTTTGACGGGCGGAGGCAGGTGTTTTTGCTCCGGTCTGTTGCAGTTCTTCTAACACGCGGACCCTAACTGGCCGCAGTTCCTCTCCTGATTCGTCCCTTGAGTCGCGTCTGAAGATCTGCGACTGACGGACCCAACGAAGATTTTCACAGACCCGACGGGAATAATATACCCAAATTCAACGTGATCTGCCTCTGGTCCCCACTCTGAGTCGTCGATGAAGGGAACACCATTGATATCTTCCACTTGGCCGATGGCGATGTCCTTGAACCCTGATTCCGATCCTGCGCGGAACGTGACGCTCTTGACCGCAGGCCCCACGGTGGGCGCCAACTGTCGTGGGTTTGTCACGTCAGATGTCATGGATGACTTCGTAGGTGTGGGATTTGCGCGAGTCAATCGTCTCCGAGCTTGGGATCGCAGGAACAAGGACGAACACAGATTTACCCAGGTTCGGCCCCTCAATGTGAGGTAAAGACCTACTTCCTGCCTACCCTAGATTGGTATTGATATGATATATGTGGTGTTACAATGGAGGCGATCCGATCTGGGAACTCGCCGTAAGAGCTAGGGTTTAGGGCTTGATAGCTTGACCCTGTCTAAGTCCTGCGAGTCCTCTTTATATGCACAGAGGCTCGCTAGGTTACAAAGGAAACTTCCACCACAAGGAATATATCGAGCGGAACCTACTTGGAGACTAACTCCTCCTTACGTCTTCAAGGATATGTCTTCTAGATCCTTCTCTTTGTGGTGGTACGATGTTGGGCTTGCTTTCATGCAGGACTTTATTGTGCGAGTAAGTTGAGTCGCACTTTACCAAATATGGGCCGCGGGTTAATCTACAAAGTATTCCCCCGACAGGCGCCGTCTTCATCTTCGTCGCACCAAGTTCTTCGTGACCTCGAGGTTGGCTACGTCGTCTACTTCGACAACGCTTGTTGCGGGAGCGTAATCCCCGCTATCGGTCTACGAGGGTACGTATATCGATATCCATCGTTACTCTATATCTGCATAGTAATAGATCTTGGCTAGTTTATGGTTATCGTTGTTAGTAAATTTTTTGTTTTCTGCCCACGATTCCCTTCAGTTTAGTCAACAGATCTTCCCACATTGAGATCTGTATGTGTTTTGCAACACTTCTATGTCACCTAGTTTGACATCATCCTGTATCTTATGATAACGGTGAAATATATGTTTGTCGATGGAGTGAGACTCGAAATTTCGTGTAGCATGGGCCTTAATAGTCTAAGAGACCTATTAAGGGAAACCACGCATGCTCGGGAAAACCACTCAGTCCAATCACACTTGCTACTTCTGAAGTAGCCATATATTCCTATACCTATGTAGATTATGCGACAGTGCATTCATATGCAACTTCGCAAACTAACCCTGTCTTTCTTCAAAACAAAGTCCTTCTCCTATATGAGATTTCTAGTCATATGGGTCAGTGTCATAACTTGCAGCATCGTAACTCTTTTACGGCAAGTTGTCTTTTCACTCTTACCCTATAGCAGAAAACATCTCTTCAGTTCTCTTTTCGACACGGAAGGATATACTTAACGTTTGTTCATTGATCCATCCAGGGATCATTCTAGAACCCGTTCTTCAACCAAGAACTTGGGTCACATCAAGTCGAGCTTTAAGTCTGACAGAATCTATGACTAAGGCATAGAGGATGTCGGACATCCTTTTCTTTCAATAACTATCGCTGAAATGCCAAGATAATCTTAATATTTTACCCAGTCATACAAGTGAGAACTTTTCTTCGCTTGTTCTATTCTGAAACATTTCAGAATCTTAACCTAGGAAAATATTCCGACCTAATGTTATTAAGCCCCTTATGATCTATACGAATTATAGATTTAAAACTTAATACTCTTAACTTCATTCATAGAAAATTTAATCATTTAAATAATTATTTATACTTCACTAGAGGATCTGTATCATTCTCAATATGTCATTACATGTAAAATTTGAAATGACACCTAGCTCCCACTCAAATATGCCTTCCGTATATAAGACTAGGGAATTTCTTTTAGCTCCCACTCAAATATGCCGTTCACATATAAGATCAAGAAAAGGTACTTAGCTCCCACTCACTTCTTTGTAAATGCAGGTTTCTTCAACTATTTTGGACAACTCCAAAATCATTTGATCACATTATCAAAGTGAAGATTCCATCTCCGATATGTTTGCTTCAGCCCATGAATGGACAACTGAAGTTTGCATACGTGTCTAGCATCCTTAGGATCAACACAACCTACTTGTTGTACCGATTACAACTCTTTCTTAATGTTGCCATTAGGAAACACGATTTCTTTATCCATCCATCAATTTCTCAACTGAAAATAATTGCTAGAACAATCCTAAACAGACTTAGGCATCGCCACTTGAGACAAAATCTCATTGTGGTCAACTTTTGAATTTGTCGAAACTATTTTATGACACATCGTTCCTTATAGATGGTTGCCTTTCCGTCCGTGTCTATTTTGTCATAAAATTCCATTTACTCTCAACGACCTGGAGCCCATCAAGAAGATTTACCCAAGTCTTTACTTGGTAATCGTACATGGATTTTATCTCGGATTATATATGGCTCATAGCCATTTCTCGGATTTAGGTTCACCATCGCTTCTTCGTAGTTCGTAGGTTTGTCATGTTCCTTTAACATGACGTTTGTAACAAGATTATCGTACCATACAGTGCGGAACACTATCTCATACGCCTACGATCTTAGTATGAGCTCAGAGCATCAGCTTCCTTCCAGTTGTGGAGGACGGTACCGGAACGGTTTCCGTTGCGCCACTCTGATGCCTGGAGAAAAGGTTCATTATTTTCGTCTTGCTCTACTTTCTTTACCACTTATACCCTTGGACAAGAAACTATTTCTTGATGAAGGTATGTTCCGGCAGCAAATTTGCCTTTGTCGTGAGAAATGTATCCAACTGATTTCTTAGATACACTACAAAGTTGAATTTATCCGTTTTAGGTTTGATCATATCAAAACACTAAAATATCAAAACGACAATCAAGGCTAAAAGCCATGCCATCACTCATATGGTATTGTCTCCACGGATTCAGATGGTTTCCCTATTATCTAACGTGAATGTTTTGTTTCTACCATATGACTTCAATGATCACAATAATTCGATAAGAGATTTTATTCACCACACACTATCCAATAGAGTGTGATTACGACGTCCTAACATACCATAACATTGTGGTGTTCCATCCAGCGTAATTTGTGGAACTCTTTTCACAAGTCTTCCAATGATATGCCCAACTCATAACTCAAATCCTTTTTTCCTTGATATGTGTCGCGGGAATTTGATTTTCTTGTTAAGTTTATTTTCCTACTTCACTCGGAACTTGTTTGAACTAATCAAACTTTTCAGACCAGCATTTCATTAAGGGGATATCCATATATCTACTCAAATCATTGGTGAAGTTTACGAAATAATGATTTCCACTACACGTTAACGTACTTCATTGATCCACACACATCATTATGTATGATTATCAATAAGTTAAATGCCCGTTTTCAGAAAACGGTGTCTTAGTTATTTTGCAAGTGTCAAAAGATCAAAATCTAAGGACTTGGAGGTCCATCTGAATGGAGCCTCTTAATGCATATAACATTGACATTAATTAAAACTAGCTGGGTGGCCCGCGCAATTGCGCGGCTAGGAATAAGATTTAGTTGTTTCTTCATACCTGACGTATTATTTTTCTTCGTGGTAAAAATTGAAGATGAATACGAAGTGTGTGAGTGTGAATACCTTAAATATTTTATGATACATAGTTTGTAGAGCTTTGTTACTGCTCACATGTTTCCAATGACAAAACTTTCATAAATGTTACAAATACAAAAATCGAGTAACTTCATTTTTATTGTTGTCTATTTTTCTTCGTGCTCTCCATCTTGTCCTTGCATGGTTGTAGAGATCTTACCAGCTTATACCTTGAATTGTAGATTTCATAATGCAATCTACAGTCATGTAATCGACTTTAATGCAATGGTTCTGTTGTTGTCGCATGTTAATCCATTTGATGGGAAATTTGTATCAAAGTTTAATCTGTTTTTACCAAATTTATTTCCGAAGATCGTTATTTTTTCCGATATATATTTCGGGCGATATACCAGTGTTTACCGTAGCAGAGACATAAGGTGAATAGGATTTGTAGAAAATATGCATAAGACAAAGATATATTAGATAAAGATATATTTTGATACACGTGGACCGGAAAAAGATTCAACACACTATTGTTTTTATTTTCATTCAAATGACATGGAACGTGTGCATCAGATGATGACAAACATGAACAAAACTGAAAACTTCTAAAAAGAGAAAATATGCATGCAGATTAAAGTGATACTAACCTATATCCAATTCGATTCGCTTCATGTCTTTTTCCCTGCTTAGTGATGCGTTTCTAAATGGCATCTGGAAACCATCAATGTTTCACCTGCAAGTAAAAGAAACTCAAGAGGATGGCAGCTGTTTGTAGCCTCGCATTCCACGACATCATCTGCGGTTGAATCTCAGAATAAAAAAAAACCAATATTTACAAATTCGACGCCTAACTTGTGTACTCCACAACATCATCTACAGTAGAATCCCATTGATATGTAGTTTGCCCGAATTCCTTTTCTATACGCTCCTCGATCTTCCACCTAGGAATGATGCATGTTACTGTATACTTGATCGTACAGGTGCATGATGAATGTCCTTTTTACTCCCGGATACCAATGATCTCTCCAATTTAAAAAATATCAAAAATCATATTTATGAGATTCAAAAAATTCTAAAAAATATATCTGCGTGTAGCTAATAGTATATTCCACGAACATGTAAAATTTCAACTCCAAATACTTTGTATTTTGAGCTATACAAAAATGACAAATTATGGATCTAATATGCCTATCTACAAATCTCTAGGTTTTACCAGATTTTATTATTTTTGTATAGCCCTTAATATAAAGTATTTTAAACTGAAGTTTTGCACGTTTATGGGATAAAGCCTTGGCCACACCCGTGATTTGTTTCAGAATTTTTTGAAACTCAAAAATATAATTTTCTAATTTTTTTAAATGGAGGGAGCACTGGAGCTCGGGAGCAAAAACATTTTCCGATTAAACTGCAAGTATATTCCTCACAAACGCATGCATCAAACGTACCTTGTTTCAGCTGTCAACAATATTATTGTAAGTACGATTGCTCGTTCGTGCAGCATCTTTCTCCTCCTTATGGCAGCCAAATCCAGCACCACTTCTTTTAGTTGTCCCCGCTTCGTAGGCTTCAATCCAGTGCAAGAGCAAATCCAGTTTCCTGGGTCCCATCGGCCTCAACGTTGTTGGGGCGGCGTTGCTATACAGTATGCGACGGCGTGACCACCATGCATAATGTCGTGAATACCCAGAATTTTGTGGGTTGCTCCAGAAACCTGTAAGCCCGAAACACGCCGGACGGCCATCTATTGGTCTAAACATAGCTTCAAGGGAAATAAAATCTAAATTAAACAGTTGCAGAAAGAGCGGACGAATAATCATATACAAATATGATTTGAGTAAAACCACAATTGATCTAAAATGCATCGCATCAGAAGTTGTACATTGTACCCTGAAAAAAATCAAATAGAACATACAAAATAATATTATATATACCTGAATTGAATTGATAGTTCACTCATGGATTCCTGTGTCGCACTTCGTTATCTCTAGGGCAGTCTGGAGCGCTCGATATAAATACTTCAGCTCATATGCATGCACATACGGCTATAGGGCTTTATCTTGCACGATCAAAAATTATTTGTACATTAAAAACATGGTGCATATCAGATGATTACATACCTTCACATAAACATTGATGCACGTATGCATATGAGTATAGATTGATTTCCTGGCCATTTAAAGTGAACTGGGCAAGATCTCACCAATGCCGACGTCTCGGAGTGGTATTAGGATATCGATCCATTCAATATCTTTGAACGCTTAATCAGGATGCCTTGACGCCATTATCCAGAACGTCGGTAGTATTGCTTCATGAGGCCCGGTCGGCCGACGACACAATTTTGGTGGCCGTAAACGTGATGGTCCACTGACGGTAGAATTACGCCGGTGTCGGCAGTTCTATGTGTGTCTAGTCAGAATCTATTCTCGAGTGCTACAACGCGGCCAAACGCCACAGCGTACGCCATTATCTGCGGACAACGAAAAACTTATTTGGAATCAGATATGCAATGCTAACAAAAATTCTTAGATATAGCTACCGACACAAAAAGCGTCATAGGGCAGGCTATTGATGAACGTGACCTCATACCAAGGAGCAAAAAAGCAGCGTGATGCTTTGAACCTGGGAAGCATCGGCAGCAGCAATACGCGCGTTGATTTCCAGCTTAGTCGCCCGGCCGGTGGTGCAGAACTGCCGTTGCGCCTTCCCATGAGCATGACCGGCTGCTCGCCTGATCCACGAAGATTTTTTAGAGCCCTAGACTCTCGATTGATTGCATGCAGGTCTTGGTCGTTGAATAGAAGATGGAAAGAGTCCTGGTATGGTACGTCTTACCTAGGCTACGTGCATCATCACGCGTATCATCTTAGCCGCTAAAAAATCTTTACTTTTGATGGATCAATCTCCACCATCTATTGTTTGTTCTCTTAATAATATAAGAGATACAAATCTTGAGTAATTTCATAGTTAAAAATAGAAAGTTCTATTACGACTGTAGTGGAGTCTACACTTCAATTTGCCTTTTCCCTGAAACTGAAGCAATTGCTTTTGACTCCTCGGTCTTGGAATTATTTTGCCATCAATTGTAACATCATCAAAGAAAGTCATTTATTGGATACAATAACGTCATCCACTATCAGTCATGAAAATTACAATACCTCAAGTAGATTTTACTAATTTATACAGTTAAAGTGATAGCCTAGCCTGAATATGAGAATTATATAACATGCCAAGGGCCTGACCCCACTCTAACTCGGGCTCTGTTATCATGTATCTACTCCATATGTACACTGATTTTGTAGCAATTATGTAATGAGTTCTTTCGAATAATTGATCAACCTGTGAACATTACCAGAAAAAAGGTTTTTATAGTCTCACTTGAAAAAGTCGCCGCCTGTCCAGTCAAAATAGACAAACAAAACCACGTAGAGTTCATTTTGAGTCTAATATATAGAATCGCTCTGCCTCGCCCCTCACATGGCACCCTGCCGTCCGCCGCATCCTTCACTTTGAATTACTCATGGAGTTCTCAGACTTCCTATCAAAGTACTAAAATCACATGTAAACAAAAGTACTAAAATGAATAGGTATGTATTCTTTTATTTAAACACTTCATATTGTTAATCTTTAAATAGATTCATATTGAACGTTCGGATCTGGAAGTTTCATTAAAATATTATGCCCGCGTATCTATAAATTTGTCTTATCACATGGTAACTTACAAATCTCTAGAAAATAATGGAATGCACTGCATGTCAGAAATAGTACTTCTAGCCAGTCTATCATGTGTGTACTTGGGAAGGTGTAGCGAAAAAAAACACATACCGGAAAAAGAATTCGTGAATTGCCAAAATCTCGAAAGATTGCTGTAATCTTCTTATTTTATTTACATGATATGTTCTAATCCGGAGAAGTTGGACGATCTATTTTCTAGTACTATATTCATGATCGTAATGGGGCTTTGTGACCATTTTGGTGGCAAGGATATTGCAGTTCGATCACTGCCCTTTTCTCTTGCACCTTCATGCAAGCATATTTTCTCTAGACTAAAAACTATAATAATTTTGATACAGCAAACATATGTAAGAGAAATTGGACGCTTCAGATACAGTAGTACGCCAAATATTTCATCCATAGAAATTGTTATTTTATAATATTTGATATGGGTGGAAAATAAGATTAATCGAGATTCATGAGAGTCTACTGAATAAATGATGTCAATTTTAATGGAAATAGTAATATTTCTACAATGACTTCACCTATCTAAAAGATATATAGCCCTAGCACATGGAGAGAAACTTAACCTGTAGTGCTACATAAAGGAGGAAATGTTCCCTGCTGGCTGCTGCTGACTATATGCCACTGAGGAATATAAAAAAACGAACCATGATTATGAAGACAGTGCAGCGGTGTGTACTGTCAATTACCAGCAGATGAAGCTAGGTAGAAAATTGCCTAGGATGCAATTGAATCGTCCAAGGTGATAGCATCGTTGGAGACAGCTGAGGACGTGAGACAATTAACATAGCAGATAATGAATCTGATTAGAAAACAGAGATACCTGAGACCACCTCGAGTATTGGAGAGGAGGGGAGCAGGACATACAACATGATCAGATTACCATCAACCGCCAAAAATTGGAACCTGCAGATAACAACTGAATGCTTAATCATATTAGCCCCTCATCTTTTAAAAATTCCTCACAATTCTAGAAATTCGAAAGAAAACAGAGGAAGAGGCTGCCCGCATATATAGTAATGATTCTGAAGTAGATTTGGCAGAAACTCCTTTAGCAGAAGAATAGTGTCAATGTAAATAATCTTCTTGTGCGTTTAACTGCTCAGCTACACTACGGTGGTCTAAATCTTTTGCAGCCGAAGCATTGCCTGAGATATAAAAAATATAAGATTTCAGTTACTGCAAGGAATGCCAATGCACAATCTCAGATTTAAATTGGAATACCGACAGGTTTCAGATGCAACTACGCATTCCAGGTGAAGGGAAAAAATTCTGAGGACCCTCGGGTCAGTGAATATAGTGCCCCATCAACTCCAGCGACGCCCATGCCATGTCTGAAGCTGATCCAGCGCTCGCCATTGAGCCGCTCTAACTGCGCGAAGAAGATAGGCGCAATGATGCCAGTACTTTGTCTGGGGCCGATCCAGTACTTGCTGCTGTTGAGCCGCTTGATCTGTGCGTGACGTGAGTGTTGGCGACCTTAGCTGCGGGAGCAGATCGAGTGGCATCACATGTGGGATCGCTAGAGCCGATCGTACTTTCGCCATTGTTGGAGGCTGGAGGTGGCCATCAGAGACGTCCGATCCATTCATGTTTTATGTGATCAGTTCAAAGGAAGAGCATATACAACATGCTTTTCTTGATTGTCCAATCTCTCGTAACTACTCCTCAAATACCTGGGATTAATAATGATCAGAGCATCAATCATATCAGTCATCGATCTGTGCATATTTATCATATTCGTCTCAGACGATGCAAAATATTTTAGCAACTCAGCCTAGGACGTGTAAAACAAATATGTATAGTTTCAACACATTAGCGAAACAACGAATCAAAACCTGTTGCAGTTCACCACAATCTGTGAATAAAGCCCATCGCCGCTCTCCATCTCGTCGGCGTGGCTTTCAGCTTTTGTAGAGCGACATTGCTGGTCGCTCCTTTTCGATGGCCTCCTATCCAGTGTGTGCTGCGGGCCGAGACGACAAATCGTTGCGCTTCTTCTCGTCGGACTGCCGTGTGTTGTGGGGCGAGATGGCAGATCGTCGCGCTTCGTCTCGTCGGGCTGCCCGGCCGGGCCGTCGTTGCGCTTCTTCTCGTCGGACTACCGTGTCCTGTGAGGCGAGATGGCAGATCGTCGCGCTTCGTCTCGTCGTCTCGTCGGGCTGCCCGGCCCGGCGCCGTCGCGCGGCGGACGATTATGCTACGACAGAAGAAACGCCAGGCGCTATAGATCGATTGATTGCTAGCAGTTCATACTATTTTCTACCAAGGCTAGCACTCGTACATTAATGGGTAAACCTAGAAAGAGTCCGCAACATTGTCAAGCAGGGTAGACTGCATCGATTTCCTTTTAAAATTGGATGTGCGTGCGTGGTAAATATCTCCTTTAAATCCGAGCCGTACTTTTTTGAGCGCTTAATCTGAACCCTTAATTGTCTTGTGTTTTAATTATATAATAGATGTTAGTGGCACAATAATGTGGTGTCATTATTAAGTTTGTATCCTTTGGCATTAATGTTATAAGTGTGGGAGCTACTACCATCTGGATTCATATAAGAACACTCCATTCATAATCGGTGTATGATCATTAAAGATATCACTCACAAATGTAGGACAACAATTTTGTCACTAACATATATGAATAATTGTCTCGCTCAAGGCAAGACACACTTATAACGATCATGCTAACAAGCGATTAAAAGGAATTTGTTCAAATCCAAATTAATCCAAAACGGTAGATGCAGAGAGAGAGTGTCTATGGACATCACAACATTTTGCCTGCCATCATCAACACACATTGTCTCCTCATCCTTCCAAGCTACTCAAGCAGAAAATCTTGTTTTCATAAAACATTACTAGTATCTAAACTTAGTCACTGCTGCAAGTACTTGTTTGGGTAAAACATTCATAACGCGTATATCATATATACCCCATCATCATTGATGACTTTCCGGCGATTCGTTTCATCTTCTTGATTTTTCAACACAACCAAGAATTCATGAAGGTGAACGATTCCCCTTGCATGACATAGTCTATGACAAACCATTTGCATCTGGCAACGTTGTATGTCATCCAGTGATCGAGCTGAGCGAGGCGTCTCATTGTCATCAAGTATGACCAATGTCATCAAGTATGACTAATGTCATCAAGTATGATCAATGTCATCAAGTATGACTGCCACGTTCTCCTTTAATGCGAGTGTTCTCTTCCATCTTGGTTTAAAAGAAAACCTGATTTACGGTGGATACAGATCATCAGTCTCAGTGACCATTCCAAATGTTCGCAATCTGTCAACACACACCGACAGTTCATTCTCTATGGTCGAGATCATAGCATACACTGGACTATGATGGAATTATCCGCACAAAACTTGATAATCCAAATTATCCGTTTGTTTAGCGAAATCTCCGGTTTTATCTCCTAGCGGGTTTTGTATCATATAAAGCTAAAAGGTTTGAAACAAGGAGTATCCTCAAGCTACTATATAAAACTATGAAGTTTGGACCCAACCTTTTAAGTTTCTCAATCGCAGGAATGTGCCTAAGTTTAAAAGGTCTATCGAACAGGTTATTATCTACAAAGGTTTTGCAAAACATAAAGACTTTGTTCATAATAAAATATGGGTTCAAGATTTAATAAAATAAAACTACCAGAACTCCCACTCAAAATGAACATCCCTCGCATCGTTTTAGTGATTACACGATCCTCATCCGATGCACTATCCCGATCGTCACGGCCGATAGCATAGCTTCAAAGGTAGACATCGATATGTCAATCACAACATCTATGTGACTCATGCTTAACCTTTCGGTCACTGTGTTCCGAGGCCATGTCTGTACATGCTAGGCTCGCCAAAAAAAAACTTTAGTGTATTGCTTGTGCAACGTGGCTTACACCCACGTTATGCGAACGCAGATACGTCTGACACCCGATCGTCACGGCCTGCTTCGTATCGGAGAACTTTCGGTGGTGCACGCTAAAGGGAGAGCAATATATGGTATTTTGGAGGGATCATCTTATATTACTACCGCCGTGTAACTAATATATAACATATATATACACACACAATATAAGATGCACACAATAACATAACATCAAATGTTATGCGACATGATATGGTCCTTACGCCAATGGTCTCCTTTGTGCCGACAGTTTATAAACAATTCATAAAACTTACCGTGACCATATAATATTGCCCCTGCAAAATAAAGTTAGACGCTTTCTACTTTATCTTTTGCATGTTTTACGTGGCTGCCAGGGCTTTCGTAAAAGAACCGTTCTTACCTACGAACATACAACCACAACAGCGATTAAATAATTGTCTCTATTACACCCTTTTCAGGGCTCTCCATTGTAAATGCAATATCAATTATTGTAAGAGAGACAGACACCCGCCAGCCGCATATATGGTACAAGCCATATGTCAGTTGCGGAACCAGTCTCGCGTAAGAGTACGCGTGAAGTCGGTCCGGGCCGCTTCATCGAACAATACCGCGATATGAACAAGTACACGCGAGAGGGTAACAATTATAGAATCGATGCCCACATTCAACATGTGTTCTAACCGTACAGCTATATCTACACATAGACCGGCTCTGATACCACTGAAGGGAATCGTAGGCAGAAAAAAAATTCCTAGCAACGATAACCATAAACTATCCAAGATCTATTACTATGCAGATATACCGCAACGGAGGGGATCGATGTACATACCGTTGTAAACCGAAAGCGGGGATTACGCTCCCGCACAAGCGTTGTTGATGAAGCCGACGACGCCAACCTCAAGGTCGTGTAGTGGAAGAAAACATACTTCCAGTGCCACACGTGTAGCACCTCGCAGAGGTTACACACGTACGGAGAAGATGACGACCTCCGGACTCCGATCTAGCCGAGCAGCGGAAGCAAAAGACTTGGACCGAAGAACCGATAACACGGCGGTGTGCATATGGTGGAGAAAATCTCAACCCGTGCGCAATGCCATTTGCGGAGTCACGTCTAAAACGGATGAGAGTGAGAGAGAATTTCTGGTGGTTCTTTTCCAAGGCATGGGCACCTCCTTATATAGGTGGAGGGAGGCTGCCAACCTTGCTGGATGGGCGGTGTGGGACTAAATCCCACACCAGCCGCACCAGCATGGTGCGCCGGCCCCAGATGGGCCCCATGTGGCCCATCCGGCCACCTCCCTTGGTGCGCCCCACTTGGGGGGAAGTTCCCCCCCTGTGGGCCTTTCTTCCACAAGTTAGGCCCATTTAGAATTGGGGCTGCCTAAAAATCCGAAAATAAATAAATAAAAATATATTTAATTATTAATTACACTAATTAATATTAAACACATATTATCTAATTTATTCCGACTCCGAAAAACATTTCTCCGGCCCCGAACTCCGTCGGATATCACCCGGAGCACTTCCGGTGTGCCCGGAACACTGATTGCGTGGATCACACGTTCGCTGGGAGACCCCAAGAGGAAGGTATGATGCAGTATAGAAGCAGTTTTCCCTCAGTATGAAACCAAGGTTTAATCGAACCAGTAGGAGCAAGAAATCACTTCGGAAGGTTGTTGGTGGCGGAATATGGCACGGCGCAGCACCAGGGAATCCGGCGCCAACGTGGAATCTGCACACAACACAATCAAACTATTTTGCCCCAACGAAACAGTGAGGTTGTCAATCTCACTGGCTTGCTGAAAACAAAGGATTAAACGTATGGTGTGGAAAACAGTAGTAAATTGCAGAGAATGAAAAGGAACAGTGTTTGCAGTTGGTTGTATTATCAGTGTAAAAGAATGGACCGGGGTCCACAGTTCACTAGTGGTGTCTCTCCATAATAGATAACTAACATGCTGGGTGAACAAATTACAACTGGGCAATTGACAAAATATTGAGCGCATAACAATGCATATATATGACATGATGATTACTATGATATTCATGTGGGCATTACGACAAAATACATAGACCGTTATCCAACAAAGTCTATGACTAATAATCCACCGCCAGGTTGTCATACCGAGTTCCCCGTTGGTATTAAGTTGCAAGCAACGGATAATTGCATTAAGTAATGTGCGTAAAGTAAACAAATGCATTAGACCTAACGGCGTACCCTTAAGCTAAGCATCGGTTATTTTATCCCTAGTGGCAACAACACATCCACAATCTTAGAAGTTATTGTCACTCTCCCAGATTACCGGAGGCATGAACCCACTATCTAGCATAAATACTCACTCTTGGAGTTACAAGCATCTACTAGTAACGGAAAGCATGCAAGATCATAAATAACATATAAGATAGATTGATAATCAACTTCACATAATATTCAATATTCATCGGATCCAGCAAACACAACATGTAGCATTACAATAAGATGATCTTGATCATGATAGGCAGCTCACAAGATCTAAACATGATAGCATAAAGTGGAGAGACAACCATTTAGCTACTGCTATGGACCCGTAGTCCAAGGATGAACTACTCACGTATCACTCCGGAGGCAGGCATGGTGATGTAGAGCCCTCAGGTGATGATTCCCCTCTCCGGCATAGTGCCGGGAAGATCTTCTGAACCCTCCCGAGCTAGGGTTGACGGCGGCGGCGTCTCTGTAACTTTTCGTGGGTAATGGCTCGGCTATATAGGGTTTTCGCGTCGGGAGGAATAAATAGGTGAAAGGGCGGCGGCTGCGGAGCCACGAGGGCCCCACACCACCCACGGCGCGGCAGGGGGGCCCGCGTGGCCCCATGGTGTGGGCGCCACGTGGCTCCCCTCCGTGTCTCCTCTGGACTCCATCTTCGTGTTGGAAAAATAGGTGGTTTTGTCCAAGTTTCGTCCAATTCCGAGAATATTTCCAGACTAGCTTTTCTAGAATACAAAAACAGCAGAAAACAGGAACTGGCACTGTGGCATCTTGTTAATAGGTTAGTCACAGAAAATGCATAAAAATGCTATGAAGTGTATATAAAACATGTAACAATTGGTATAATATCAACATGGAACATCAGAAATTATAGATACGTTTGAGACGTATCAAGCATCCCCAAGCTTAGTTCTACTCGTCCTCGAGTAGATAAAACGATAAAAACAAAATAATTTCTGAGGTGACATGCTACAATCATAATCTTGATCAAATAATACTGTAAAGCACATGTTATGAATGAAGTGATCCAGGTCAATGGTCTATAGTTTGCTAGCAAGTAGATAATGAGCAAACAACTGAATCATATAAGCAAAAACTTTTCATGAATAGTACTTTCGAGACAAGCATCAAGGAGTTTTGCATAAGAGTTAACTCATAAAGCAATAGATTCTAAGCAAAAGGTGTTTAACCAACACAAAGGAAGATTTAAGTTTCAGCAATTGCTTTCAACTTTCAACATATATATCTCATGGATATTTGTCAACACAAAGCATATAATAAGTGAAATATATGAGCATGTAAAAACTGTTGCACCAAAGTTGACACTAGTGTTTGCTTCTAAGATAGAAAGAAGTAGGTAAACTGACTCAACATAAAATTAAAAGAAAGGCCCTTCGCAGAGGGAAGCAGGGATTAAATCATGTGCTAGAGCTTTTTAAGTTTTTGAAATCATATAGAGAGTAAAAATAAGTTTTGAGAGGTGTTTGTTAATTGTCAACGAATCAAAAAAATGGAAAGTACAATATGACCCCTGCCAACCAGACTTTTAAGAGCGGCTCCCATGAAGGACGTTATTTCTACCGGCAAGGCGGATCATCCCTCTTTCTCTTTTGTTTACACATGCAGATATTTCAATGTAACGGAAAGCATGCAAGATCATAAATAACATATAAGATAGATTGATAATCAACTTGACATAGTATTCTATATTCATCGGATCCCAGCAAACACAACATGTAGCATTACAATAAGATGATCTTGATCATGATAGGCAGCTCACAAGATCTAAACATGATAGCATAAAGTGGAGAGACAACCATCTAGCTACTGCCATGGACCCGTAGTCCAAGGATGAACTACTCACGCATCACTCCGGAGGCAGGCATGGTGATGTAGAGCCCTCCGGTGATGATTCCCCTCTCCGGCAGGGTGCCAGGAAGAGCTTCTGAACCCTCCCAAGCTAGGGTTGACGGCGGCGGCGTCTCTGGAACTTTTCGTGGATAATGGCTCGGGTATCTAGGGTTTTCGCGTCGGGAGGAATAAATAGGCGAAAGGGCGGCGGCTGCGGAGCCACGAGGGCCCCACACCACCCCACGGCGCGGCAGGGGGGGCCCGCGCGGCCCCATGGTGTGGGCGCCACGTGGCTCCCCTCCGTGTCTCCTCTGGACTCCGTCTTCGTGTTGGAAAAATAGGAGGTTCTGTCCAAGTTTCGTCCAATTCCGAGAATATTTCCAGACTAGCTTTTCTGGAATACAAAAACAGCAGAAAACAGGAACTGGCACTGTAGCATCTTGTTAATAGGTTAGTCCCAGAAAATGCATAAAAATGCTATGAAGTGTATATAAAACATGTAACAATTGGTATAATATCAACATGGAACATCATAAATTATAGATACGTTTGAGACGTATCAAACATCCATGGTGGCCTCCGTAGATCTCTGGCATCAACGTCTCGGCCACCCACATGCTGCCACTTTGTCTTCTATTCTTAGTGAATTTTCTTTTTCTTGTATAATCGTGATAGTCATAATTCAGAAGTTTGTGAGTCTTGTCAATTAGGAAAACATGTTCGTCTCCCTTTTAGTACTTCTTCCTCCCGCAGCACTTTTCCCTTTGAATTACTACATTGTGATCTATGGACCTCTCCACATACTAGTGTCTCTGGTTTTAAGTACTATCTTGTTCTTTTAGATGACTATACACACTTTGTTTGGATGTTCCCTCTTCGTAATAAATCTGATGTACATACCATATTCTTGAACTTTCAAAAATACGTTGGCAGACACTTCCTTCTCCCTATTCGCTTCATCCAATGTGATAACGGGCGTGAGTTTGACAATTTTCAGAACCGCAATTTTTTCTCCACCATGGCATTCTCCTGCGGTTTTCCTGCCCCTATACATCTCCACAGAATGGCAAAGCTGAGCGATCTCTTCGTACACTCAATGATATTATCCGCACTCTCCTTATTCACTCATCCATGCCACCAAAATATTGGGCTGAAGCTTTGCGTACGGCCACATATCTTTTAAACATTAGACCAACTAAATCAAACCCTAAAACTACTCCCTTTCTCTCTCTTTTTCTCACACAACCAATTATTCTGAACTCCGTGTTTTCGGTTGTCTATGCTTTCCCAACTCCTATGCTACCTCCCCAAACAAATTAGCCCCCGATCAACTTCTTGTGTCTTTCTCGGTTACTCAGATGAGCACAAAGGATATCGTTGTCTCGATTTGCTCTCTGGTCATGTCCATATCTCTCGTCATGTCACTTTTGTCGAGACGATTTTTCCATTTGCCACACGTGCGCCTCAAAACACATCTCCCACGCCACCCCCACCGTGTTCCCCAAGTCGTGCTCTCCTCCCAATCCTTCAAATCCCTGTCACGGCACAAAAATCTTCGGTTTTTCCTGCCGCGGCACAGCCCGAGCCTTCTCCGCCGTCCAGTCTGATCACTCTAATTTATATGCATATATTTGAACCCTAAAACCCTAAACCATGTTTAAATTCAGAGAGTTTAGAAAGGTTCTAGCTGCACTTTACATCATTTGAATACATTTTTGCAGGACAGTGCGCAAAGGCACATTCTTCTCCAAGGATCAACAGAAAGTATGAGCTAAGGAAGAGAAGTTTGAACAAGCAAAGAGATGAGATCAACTTGGAGATGAAGAAACCATAAAAGGCAAAAAGGTGATAAAGGAGGGAACACCCCATGTGCACCGTGAGCTGAGAAAGGAAGGGGCAAACTTCTTTCTCTCCACCAATTCGTACCACTCCACCACATATGGAAAAAGGAGCATAAAGCCACCACCAAGGTAACCACAGGACATATCCATCAGCCACCATCCATCCCATTCGCAGCCCCATCTTCCTCAGCCACACAACACCTTTTCACCAACCACCAAGAACTCCAAGAACACCAGGAACATGAAGATGAACATGGAGACCAGGAGGAGAAGAAGAGAGATGGCCATGCTGAGCTGAAGCACATGATCTACTCCACCCTTGTCTACTCCTCTGCCTCCCCTGCTTCTGTATCCATCCTTGTCTACATCTCTGCTTTCTCCTGCTTCGACAAGTTTCAGTGAAGAACAGCCAAACCCTTTCTCTTGAATTCTCTGTGTAAAATTGTGTTGAAGTAGTAGATCATCCATCTGTGTGTAGGGCTGGTATTATTTGGCTATGGCAGTCATTTGAGTGACACACATCTCTGTTATTTCTGAATTCTGCTTGATCTGTGGCATGAATGATTAGTTCCTGCATACTTGAGTGTTACAACATCTTCCCTGGCCTCCTATTGCTTGGATCCTTGCAGTGTTCTTGCTTGACAACCAAGAACCTGTAAGTTACTCACTTTGAACCTTTACTCTGCTTAAACCTGCTAAAAACCCTTCTTTTCTGTCAGTAAAAATCCAACCTTTCGAATTTAGCCTAGCTTTCGGAAACTAAGAACTTTCTAAGCTTGATCCCTGTGGAGAGAACGACATAAACCCCCCTAAACTACACTGATCAAATTGGCGCCGTTGCCGGGGATCAACTATTGATTGTTTCTTTAAAGTACAGTAGACTAGGCAGTGTGTTTTCTCTGAAACTAGTGCACTGTCGACTAGATCTTGTGCTCGGTGGTGCCTGTTACTCTGCAACTAGAACTGCTATTAGGGGATTTATTCACTAACCCTTGATAAAGTTCTTGTTTGTGCTTGTGTGTAGAGGAATCATGATCTTCTTCCTGTAGTTTGTGGAGTTTGTGAATGCAGTCGTCTGAAGATTCACCCTTAGCTCCATTTGACCCTGAACCTGAAAGAACTTTTCTTGCCAATAGAAGAAGAGCAGCTTCTGACGCATCCATAGAAGATTTAGATTCAGAAGATTCAGTTAGCAGTATGGGTGACAAAAAGTTGAGATATTTATGGATCCCCAAGGATCAGGTAGCAAATTCTGAAGTGGTTATGCCTGCCATCTAGGCAAACAACTGGGAAATCAAGCCAGCCTTGATTAACATGGTGCAACACAACCCCTTCAAAGGTTCTGCTTTGGAAAGTCCTCATGAGCATATCAGAAATTTTCTAGAATATTGCAACACTCTCAAGCACAATGGAGTGCCACCTGAAGCAATTAGGATGCAATTGTTCCCTTTTTCACTGTCAGGCACTGCAAAAATCTGGTTTCATGCCTTGCCAACTCACTGCAGAGACGCTTGGGAACATTTGGTACAAGCTTTCTTTGAGAGGTATTTTCCACCCACCAAGGCAGCTGAGTGCAGAGACAAAATCAAAATATTTGTGCAGTGCAATGGTGAGAGTTTGTATGATGCTTGGCAAAGATACCAGGGCCTTATCATAATTTGTCCAAACCATGGCCAGGAGCAGTGGCTAATTCTGCAGACATTTTACAAAGGTCTGACAGAAGAAACTAGGTCATTAGTTGATTCAGCTGCTGGTGGTGGTATCATGAACAAGACCCTTGATGAAGCTACAGAACTAATTGAAAGTGGGGATTTTTAAATCTGTGCCCCTGGTTCCTTAGCCTTGCTCACTGAACCCCACGCGATCTAGTTTAGATCAGTTTTCCCCCACTCACTTATCTGAAACCCTCACAAAAGCCCAAACTGGACATTTGCCGTCGAGTCAAGCTTTGACCATTAACGCTGACAAGTGGGGCCATGATTCGAGGCAGTGGACTGTGTTCGGCCGTTGAACCTGACGAGTGGGGCCATGTTGCTTACTGACGTGTGGGGGCGGCCCTTGGACCTGACAGGTGGGGCCGCGTCGGAACGAGTCATTCTTTAACCGTTGGACCTGACGTGTGGAGCTGCAAGGAGACACGTCGGACGAGCTTGTCTACAACTGAAACCTGAATCAAATCGAGCTCGTGCCACCTCCGCCGCCGTCGTGCGCTGCACCGTCTAACCCCCACCCCCACCTCCGCCTCTCGTCCAACTCTGCCGCCGTCGTGCCCTCCTGCACCGTCTACCCCCACCCCCCATCTGGATTGAGCAGCGATGTCGGGGGAGCGCCCCCTCTGGCCCATCGAGCTAGGAGAGGATTGGGTCGAATCGGCAGCGGATAATTCATGGATTGGATCTGGGTAAGCATCGTTTTCTCTCTAATTGATGCGGTGATTCGTTAGTTGGGTTGTATTTGACCAGTGGTCGCGTGAATCTTTCCAATTTTGCTGGCCTAACTCGAACCTTTATTTGCTAATCGACTAGGATTGATCATGCGCTTGCTTTCCGGCTGGCGGTTAAAATGGATGTTAGTGTGCTACGTAACCGCATTTGATACAGTGATTCTTCTATTCGAAGGTGGTAGAAACCTGCATTTCGTTCAAAGCTTTGCGGGATTCATTAAGCTCTCCTCCATACGGGTGGACTGATGCCGATGTTGTTGAACTAAAATATTTCAGCAGTAGCGAGCAACAATTTGTCCCACTAACTTGCGATGAGCATCTGGGATTGCTATTCACTTTGAATGCTAAAAGGTGCTTCGGTAAAATTCTTATCGAGGTGCTTCAGCCACGGGTCAATGAACGGGACAAGGGGAATGGTGTTGGGAAATCTTCTGTCTCTGCTAATAGCGAGCGCCCCGGCACTCCTTGTAGGTCGAGACCAAGCAGAGCTAGTGGTTCTGAAAGTCACAATATGCCTGCTGCCTCTTCTTGTGCCGATTCTCCTGTCGCTTCTGCAGCCAATGTGAAAGAAGATGCACAGCCAGACGAGGAAGTGCCTCGATTTGATGATAAGGATGAGAAGATGTACCCTGATCTTGTAGATACAGTCAGCCAAGAAGCAATGGAGGACGAATATCAGGAGCAACCCATCACCGGTGCTAGATTTGATGACACTGACGGTGAAGAGAGGGAGGAGAACATTGACAGCTTAGTTTGTGATGAATATGATGGTGAGGACATGCCAACAATTGAGTGGAACAGCGAAGATCCTCAGCTTACTGTCAGCACCGTATTTCAGTCGATGGTGGACTGTCGTAATGCAGTGACAACATTTTGCATTCTCACTGAAAATGAGTATGTGGTTCTCAGGAGTGAGCCAACAAGGTTCACTGTTAAATGCCCATACCCAAGGTGTAGATGGAGGTTGCATGCATCAACTATGTTGAGGAGCAAGTTGATTCAGGTTTGTGTATTTTAGTTTATTTATTCATTCTATTTTCAGATAATTGTGTAATGTTTTATTAACTGTACTTGACATCATTTTTTATTTTGTTTCAGATAAAAAAGAACCCACACCAACACACCTGTCCACCTGGAGGGGGAGAGGGAAAGGCTAAAACAAAGCTAGCAAAGACTAGGTGGGTGGCAGATGCAATCTTGGATTGGTTGAGAGAAACACCAACACTTGGTCCAACAGCACTCCATGGAAAGCTATTTGAGAAGTACAAGATTGATATTCCTTACATGAGGATTTTTTATGCTAAGGAATTAGCTCTTGACAGGATTAATGGTTCATGGAATGAAAGCTTTCAGTTGCTTTATATATACATTTAAAGCTAAAGTGGAAGCTGCTAGTCCAGGGAGTGTTGTAGAGATTGACAAGCATACAGTTAAATACAAAATAAAAGGGAAGTCATTTGAGAAGGAGTGCTTTAGGAGGGCATTTGTTTGTTTCAAAGCTTGTTGGCAGGGGTTTCTGGATGGTTGCAGGCCTTATTTGGCTGTTGATGCAACTGCTTTGAATGGAAGATGGAGAGGACAGCTAGTGGCACCTTCTGCAGTTCATGGACACAACTGGCTATTCCCAGTTGCATTTGGTGTGGTGGAGGAAGAGTCGAAGGGCTTGCAAGGGTTTGGAGAGTGCGGTAGAAATTGTATTCCCTGGAGTTGAGCATAGGGAATGTATGCGCCACCTAGCTCAGAATTTCAGAAAGAAATTCAAAGGTAAAATTTATGATGAGAATATATGGCCAGCATCATACACATGCAGTGAGACGAAGCATGAGCACCATTTGAGAGTTCTGTATGCTCACAATCCTTGGGTGAAGGAGTACATGGATGCACATCATGGAAAGTTGTGGTCTAGAAGCAAATTCAATGAAATCTGCAATGTAGATTATGTGACCAATAATTTGGCAGAGTGCTTCAATGCAAAGTTCAAGTCAGTGAAAGGGCTTATGTTGTGGCAAGCATTTGATAAGATGAGGCAGATGATCATGATAAAGATGACTCTTCGCACAAGAATTGCAGAAACACAATATGTTGGCCATTTGATGCTGCCATCTCTTATTAAGGCATTGCATGCCAAGGCAAGAGGGCTCAAGCTGAAATGCATTCGATCGGCCACATACGAGGCAGAGGTAACCTATACTGACAGTAAAGATAGGGAATGGAGGTATCCAGTGAACCTAGCAACTAGGGAATGCAGTTGTAGGCAATGGCAGATCCGTGGGAAGCCATGCATACATGCCCTACATCTGATGACTGTTATTGGGGGTGCAGAGGGTGAAGTTGATCAGTACATATCTGAATATTTCTCTGTTGCGAAATTTAGGGCTGCTTATGCTTCCAATGTGCCTGCACTCTTGGGAAAAGACCAATGGAACATAGTAGATCCAGGGTTCAAGCTCAATTCTCCTGTACTGACTAGACCACCAGGAAGACCAAGGAAGAACAGGTACAGAACGGGTGAAGAGGGACGTGTTCCAAAACAACGTAAGTGCAAAAAATGTGGAACCCTAGGGCACATTGCTTGGCTTTGTACCAATGCAGTGGATGCATCATTTGGAGAAGAGGAACGATGGGCAGCAGCAAATGCAGCTGAAAATGCAGCAAATGCAGCTGAAAATGCAACAATTGAAGCAGCAGGAGAGGAGAATGCAGAGGCAAATGAAGCAGCAACTCGGTATGTGTGCACCCTTCACTTTCTTTTCTTCTCTTTCTGTTATTATTTCTGTTTATTATTTCTGTTTGTAATATTATTTCTATTTGACCCAGCTCTGAGATAATTAGAAGAAGCAAAGGAAAGAAAAGCCCTAGAGAGGAAGAAGCTCCGGTTCAAGCAACATCTGAATTTGAAGCCATGGCTTATGAAGGTTTTGAAGCCTTACGGGACGGGGAAGACGGTGAAGCTCCGATTCCCTTTCAGGATTGTTGTGCCTGTAGATGAACATCAACAGGATGAGGACCGACAAATGGTCATCACTCCTCCACCCCCACCACCCCAAGTGAACATCAAAAGGAACAAGAAGCAGATTCAGCATATCCCACTTAGGGAAACCAGGAGCAAGACGGTGAATCCATCCGCGAACACGAGGAGCAAGTCGAAATTGTGAATTTGAACATTGAATGCTAGTCAAAAACTTCGAGGTTCTGTTGTCAATTTGAACTACTGTGGAAACTTTAATGTGTAATAATGCTATATGTATGATGATGTGAAATTTGACTTAAAATTCAAATTTGTGGCAAAATTTGAATCTGAACCAATATTTGAATCTGAACCAATATTTGAATCTTGTATTTCGGTTGAATGATGTGGGACCTATGTTAGAACTGTTTCTGTTGTATTTCTGTTGAATCATGTCAAAATCCGAGCCCTTTTGTGAACTAAACTCACATTCATGAAAAATGTGCTAAAAAGAGCTCCAAAGGTAGGGTAAATGGCCTCATTTTTTTCGACCTTGTCTAAATCAGCCAAATAACTTTCCTACACATCTATTCTATATATATACTATGTGCGCCGGTTTCTCATTTTTTTGATTGTTTTTGAATTTTTTATGCTTATTTTGAAATTGGTCAAACCTAAGTTTGACCAACATTTGAACAAGTTTAAAACATGAAAATGAAAAACTAAGACTGGATCCTTCTTAGTCACTCCAAAATGAAGGTTTGGTGAGTTTTTTGAATTTTTCATGTTCGATACCCTAAACCACTTCTCTTCAACCTTTGACTTCATAGTTTGAGTTTTGAGATATCACATTAGATACATGGATTTTTCGTTTGAATGTATGTAGACCATGTTTATCAACTTGAGTCGTTAGTATATGACATAAGAAGACTATGTGCGCCGGTTTCTCATTTTTTCGATTGTTTTTGAATTTTTTATGCTTATTTTGAAATTGGTCAAACCTAAGTTTGACCAACATTTAAACAAGTTTAAAACATGAAAATGAAAAACTAAACCTGGATCCTTCTTAGTCACTTCAAAATGAAGCTTTGGTGATTTTTTTTGATTTTTTTGAATTTTTTGGAGACCTACACCTCTCTCACTCTCATCCTCGAACTCTATACATCATCGTACGTGATAGCTCATTTTGTGTGAAGCGTTTTCACTCAAAATGTCCTTAAACCAAGTTTCTTATTTTTTGTCTAACACATGTCACATAACACGGCATTATGTATAGGTTTTCCAATATTTCGATTTTTTTTAATTAGTTATGCCCATTTTAAGTTGATTGTGGTACCTCAATTCAAAAAATGATTTTTCGTAAAATGGTCCGTATACCCAGTTTATATTTTTTTATAGGTACTATGTCTTATAAAACGACGAACCGTGAAGAGTTCATCCTCTTTCGATTTTTTTTAATTAGTTATCGTCATTTGAATGTTGGTCAAACGTAAGACAAACCCGTTGACTTGTTCTAAACCCGCCGAATTACAGCCGTCCGATAGGGTTCTTCTAGAAGCAATTCCGCGGGCAGACAACGGGCAGGCTGCGGACACGCTCCACGCTGTTGGATCGCATGGATGTCTCCGCGTCGTTCGATCGGTTGGCGATCCGCGAGAGGTTTGTTCTGCAGCCTGATTGGCCACGTACGACATTGACCCAAACGGATGTTACCGTTAGCCACTGACATGTGGGCCACGGTAGGCGGGCCAGAGCGCTTGTGGGGCTCCGAGCACCCTCCTTCTCCCCCACCCCCGCAGAGACAGAGCAGCCACTCTGCCCACCATAGCCTCCCCTTTCTTCAGCTCCTTCTTCTCCCGCGACGAGACCACCACTCATCTGCTTCTTCTTCTCTGGCGACGAGAGATGTGCAGCTCAACTTCGGCCTCCTACCCCTCGTGGCCCATGTTTGGTACAGTGCCCCTGCTGCCATCTCCTGACTGCCGACGCACTGCGCCATTGAGACGGTGGACCTCGAAGGAGGAAAAGAATGGAAACTTGGGGCGCGACTTTGTGAAATGTGAAAGCAAGCCCGAGGGAAAGGTTAGATTTTCATGATTTTGCTCTGATTTCCTTCCCTTTCATTCTTGCTCTGAATTCTTTTTCTTTTTCCTCTGATTTGAGATCTAGGGTTCATGATTTTGTTTCAGATCGTGGAGAAATGCACTTATTTTGAATGGATAGATGACTACGTTCGGAGGCTTCAGCGGCTGGGCTTGCTTGATTTGAATGGGGCTGCAACCCGAGAGCGCAGTCTGCCGTCAGCCAGATCTGAAGAGGCCGCAACCCGGGAGAATTTGGTCTCTCACAGTGTTGCTCCGACAGTGGGGGATGCGGATTTGAAGGCGGAATTGAAGAAGATTAACAAGAATTTGAAGCAGATGATTGAATTGCAGAAGCACGCCAATCTGACAGCTTTAGGATTTTATTTTCTTGTTGTTGCTCTAGCACTTGCTTACTTGATGGTCATCTCTCGTTAAGAGATGTTATTACTGTGGTGTAATCTTAATGTGTTAATCGTATTCTAAAACTCTGTCTCTGAATCTCTCAATCTATTTGTGATGTGTGGATCGATCTCTGAATGTTAGTTTTCGACAGTTTCAGTTTCTTCAGAACATACCGAGTGCAAGAAAAAGGAAAAAACCGTAAGATGTTGGGCCCAAACATAAACCAAGCTTTTGTTGGGCCGTGGCAAGGTGTTGATTGTGAAAGGCCCCCAAAGATAAAAGAGACCCACAAAATAGTGGACGCGATGGCTATGTTTTTTTCTGTTTCATTTATTTGATTGCTCTTTTTTAATCTCCAATACAAATAGAAGGATCACGGTGCCATGGTCTATCTAAAATTCGTCGATTTAATCTCCAATACAAATAGTTATGCAACATGGCCACCAACATTCGTCGATTTATTTTTTGAAATGAAGGTCAACACTTCTTTTCTAGCTTTTTTTCATGCAACACGGCCACCAACATTTCAAAAATTAGCTTCATTTTTTAGCTCTTTGTGCTCTAGCTTTTCTATCTTTTTTTGACAGATTTGATTATGTGTTAGCTCTTTTTGCTCTTTTTTCAAAAAGTCAGCTCTTTTTGCTCTTTTGTACCTTTTGTATCTTTATTAACTTCGAACCAATAAATTCCAAATATAACACAAACATAACTTCGAACCAATAAAATCCAAATATAACACAACATGAATAAAAGCCCTTGCATGCTAGCTCTAACACACTAGGGCAACACCATCTTCACGGTACAACACGACATAGATATATAGAAGTACAAATAAAACACAAGCATCACATAGATATATAAATAAAAGTTCTTACATATAACACGACAAATATAAAAGCCCTAGATAAGGAGTTCACAGTACAACTTAACAAACGACACAACATAGTAGTATAAATAAAAGCCCTAACACACTAGGGCAACACCATCTTCACCACAACCGGCCTGCATGCCTTCAGCGCCGTCTTCACTCCTCATGGCCGTTCTCTCCGAGATAGTAGGGGAGGCTGTGCATGTTGCCGGCGGGGAAGATGCTCTCCACGTCGGTGAAGAAATTGTAGGTAGTGAATGCGATGAACTCGCACCCACACCAAAATACCTGGCCGAGCAGGTAGTAGGCGTTGAAACGGTTGGTGAAGATGGCGCGGTACCCTGTCACTGCCGCGTCGGCGTGGGGATGCAGTTCCTCGAGGCGGAACATTCTCCCCGAGCCCGCCGGGAGGTGGTTAAAGCCGGCACGGAGGAACCCCTCGTCAAGCTCACGAGCACCCCTCCAGGGTGATATCGCCCACACGTGGAGCGAGGTCTTGACGATGACTCCGGCTGGGTACCGCATCTCCGGCACGGTGGGTGGGAAGCGGAAGGTGGGGCCGTTGTACTGCATCCTCTCCTCGCTTCGAGAGTTCTTTGGATCGAGTTGGGTGAAGAAGAGAAGGGGCGGCGCAGATGGAAGGTGTGGAGAAGAGACGGAGGGTTGGGTGGTTTAAATAGGGAGATAGGGCCGTGTGTTGCTACGTTCAAACGAGGCTGGTCGATCAGTATGCCCTCGCGGATTTAATTCGGCCATCACATGGGCCACTGAATCGATTCACACGGGCCACTGAAGCGATGCGATCTGATCGAGAAAGCTGAAAGGGTGATGCCGCTCTGAATCGAGGAGATGCGACACGCGTGCGAGCTAGGTGAGCGGCGTGTCCGTGGCTGCACCGTCTACGTCCGTGGCGCTCTGAATCGATGAATCGATGCCGCTCTGAATCGAGACGCGAGACGCGTGCGAGCTAGGCGAGACGCGTGCGAGCTAGGCGATGCCGCTCTGAATCGATGCCGTCTACGTCCGTGGCGGCGCGCCTACATGCCGGTCCGTGGCTGCCCCTGGCGTCGCGCGCATGCATGTAGAAAAAGGGGCTTCGTCACGCATGCATAATAGGTTGCATCGGCCTCGCAATTAATTATCATCGAGCGGCCCAACAAGCAAGAGAACCATGGCCCAACAGTCCAACCAGTGGCACCGTCCTACGTGGCCCTACCTGTCAGGTTCAACGGCCGACACAGTCCACTCCCTTGAACCATGGCCCCACTCGTCCGAGTTAACGGTCAAAGCTTGACCCGACAGCAAACGTCCAGTTTGGGATTTTCTGAGGGTTTTGGACAAGCGAGTGGGGAAAACTGAGCTGAACTAAAAAGCGTGGGGATGGCTGAGCAAGGCTAAGGAACCAGGGGCACAGGAGTAGTAATCCCTTGAAAGTATGGCAGCTCATAATTTCTCTTGGACTAATGAGAGGGCAACTCATCCAATACATCAATCTATGATTCAATTGAGTGGTCAGAATGCTTTTGAGGCAAAGCTGGATAGCCTGACAAACCAGATATAACAGCTCATGCAGGAGAAGAATAGTAAGGCAATAGTACCTGTAAACCAAGTCTCAGCTACTTGCCTGATCTGTGGAAATGAAGGTCATTCATCTCAGGAGTGTTCTCTGTTTGTTCCTACTGAAAATCAATTGGCAGAAGTAAATTACACTCAGAACCAAGGTCCTTTCTCACAGAGTTATAATCCTTCCTGGAGGAACCACCCCAACCTTTCATATAAAAATGCAGCTCAGCAAAATTTCCCTCAAGCAGGCCAACAGAATTTTGGACCAACAGCTCAGCATAATTTCAGGCCTCAAGGAAATGCACAGTACCAGCAACATCCAACAGCTCAGCAGGGTACTTCTTCTTGCAGTCAGTCTGACATAAGTGAAATGATGCGTTTGCAAAAAGAAATGTTCAGTGGAATGCAGGAAACTATGAAAATGCAGTCCGAGTTGTTTTTCAAAACAATGCAACAGCTTACAGCTGGGATCTCCAATGCCAAGGAAATCATCCTGAGAACAAATTGCCGGCTCAAGCAGAGAAAAACCCTAGGCAATGTGGTGTTATATCCACAACTGAAGCTGTAACCACTAGGAGTGGAGTGAACACTGAACCAGTCAAACACCTCCTATGGTCACTTATGTAGCCCCACCAAGAAGAACAACAGTTCAGCAAACAATTATCTCTGAACCCACTGTAGCAGAACCTACAAAACCAGTGGAACCAGCAGTAACTCCTATGGTGGAAAAGTCTGCAGTTTAGATAGTCCCTTTCCCTGAAAGACTTGAGAAAACAAAAGAAGAAAAACAATATGCCAAGTTCTTGGAGACAATGAAGGAAGTACAGATAACAATTCCTATTCAGGATGCAGTACTACATATCCCTCTGTATGCAAATTTCTTCAAAGACCTGATAACCAAGAAGAGAAGTCTTGAAGATCCTGAAATTGTAGCTCTGACAGAGGACTGCAGTGCTGTTATTCTGAACAATATGCCCAAGAAGCTTGGAGATCCAGGCAGTTTTAGCATTCCTTGTGTAGTTGGAAAAAGAATATTCACAACACTTTGTGATCTAGGTTCTTCAGTTAGTGTTTTGCCTTTAGCTGTCAGCCAGATTTTGTAGTTAGGTGTTTTGAAACCTACTCCATGACTCTGCAACTTGCTGACAGAACACTGAGAAAGCCATCTGGAATTCTTGAAGATGTGCCAGTTCAAGTTGGAAACTTTGCTTATCCAGTTGATTTTTGGTGTTGGAAATGGAAAACAATTCTGACTCAATGATACTGGGCAGACCATTTTTTACCACAGCTGGTGCAATAATTGATGTGAAAGCTGGAAAATTGAAATTGTAATTTGGGTCTGAGCAAGCTGAGTTCAGCATGAAGCATGCTTCTCACCTCCCCAATATCCTGGAGAAATGCCATTTGGTAGATATAGTTTACAAGAGTGTCACTGAGTCTTGGAAGGAGTTGCAGCCTAAAGAACCTGAAGTACAAGTGTTTGTAACAGCTGACAATTCAAAACCTCAAGAATTGTTTGGAATTACTCTCTGAAGTGATGCTTCTGAAAATGTTGAAAGCGAAGCTCCCCAGCAGTCTCACAACTCTATTGTTGAGTTCAAAGAATTGCCTGCTCACTTGAAGTATTCTTTTCTTGAGGAAGAGAAGATACACCCTGTAATAATTAGCTCTGCACTGGATGATGAACAGGAACATAGTCTATTGTCAGTGCTCAGATTGTACAAGAATGTGATTGGTTATTCCATTGATGACATTAAGGGAATTGATGAGAAGGTTTGTTCTCACAGAATACATCTGGAAGATGATAGTACACCATCTAGAGAGGGGCAGAGAAGACTAAACCCTACTATGCAAGAAGTGGTGAAAAAGGAGGTTCTGAAACTCCTTCAGGCAGGCATGATTTACCCCATTTCTGACAGTGAGTGGGTGAGTCCAATTCACATTGTGCCCAAGAAAGGTGGTTATACAGTGATAGAAAATGAAGAAGGAAATTAATGACCACCAGACCTGTCACAGGATGGAGAATGGTAAATGATTTCAGGAAATTGAACAAAGCCACAAGAAAAGATCATTTTTCTTTACCTTTCATGGATCAGATGTTGGAAAGATTAGCAGGGCAGGAATTTTATTGTTACCTGGATGAATATTCTGAATTTCTCCAAATCCCAATACACCCAGCAGACCAAGAAAAAACAACTTTCACCTATCCTTATGGAACTTTTGCTTACAAGAGACTGCCTTTTGGTTTGTGTAATGCACCTGGCACATTTCAAAGATGTATGATGTCCATATTCTCTGACTACATTGAAAGAATCATGGAAGTGTTCATGGATGATTTTACTGTTTATGGCAAAGATTTTGTCACTTGTCTAAAGAACCTGACAGCTGTTTTGCATAGATGTTCAGAACAGAATCTGATCTTGAACCTGGAAAAATGCCATTTCTTGGTAACTGAAGGAATTGTGCTAGGCCACATTGTTTCTGCCAGAGGCCTAGAAGTGGATAAAGCCAAGGTTGATGTTATTGCTAAACTACCCCCTCCTGAAAATGTGAAAGGAATACAAAGTTTTTTGCGACATGCTAGATTTTACAGAAGGTTCATCAAGAATTTTTCTCTCATTGCAAAACCACTCACAAACCTGTTAAATCAAGATGTGAAGTTTGTCTTTGATGAAGCTTGTCTACAAGCATTCAACAAGCTGAAAGAAGCTCTGGTTTATGCTCCAATAGTGCAACCACCAGACTGGACTCTGCCATTTGAGTTGATGTGTGATGCTAGTGATTTTGCAGTTGGTGCAGTGCTTGGTCAGAAAAAGGAGAAGGCTCTGCATGTAATCCATTATGCCAGTAAAACACTTGATGATGCTCAGATCAACTACACTACCACAGAGAAAGAATTACTGGCAGTAGTATTTGCTTTTGACAAATTCAGGCCTTACCTAGTTGGCCACAAATGTACAGTCTTCACAGATCATGCAGCAATAAGGTACTTGGTCAGCAAAAAGGATGCCAAGCCAAGGCTCATCAGATGGATTCTCTTATTGCAAGAATTTGATATTGAGATCAAAGACAAGAAAGGCTCTGAAAATACTGTAGCAGATCATCTGTCCAGAATAAACTGTTCTGAAAAGAGGGAAATACAGGACGGTATACCTGGTGAGCAACTGATGAGAGTGAATGCTAGTACTCCATGGTATGCTGACATAGTGAACTTCCTTGTCTGTGAAATTGTGCCAGCTGAGATGTCTTACCAACAGAAAAAAAATTATACATGATGCCAAGAGCTACTTCTGGGATGAGCCATTTATGTACAAACACTGTGCTGATGGTGTTGTGAGAAGATGTGTGCCATCTGAAGAAATACAGGATGTGATGTTCCAGTGCCATGCAGGCATGTATGGAGGCCATGCTGGAGTAATAAAAACTCAAGCAAAAATCCTGCAAGCTGGATTCTATTGGCCAAACTTGTTCAAAGATGTACATGATTTTATCAAGCAATGTGATCCTTGTCAGAGAGCTGGGAAGATCTCAAGAAGAAATGAAATGCCACAGCAAGGCATATTAGAAGTTGAGTTGTTTGATGTATGGGGAGTTGATTTTGTTGGCCCATTACCATCATCTCAAGGTTACAAGCACATTCTGGTTGCAGTAGATTATGTGTCTAAATGGGTGGAAGCAGTACCCACTGTCAGTGCAGATTCCAAGTCAGTCTGCAAGCTGTTCAAAACTGTCATTTTTCCTAATTGGAGTGCCCAGAGTTGTGATCAGTGATGGTGGAGCTCATTTCAACAATGAACAGCTAGAGAAGTACTGAGAAAGTATGGTGTGAAGAATCACAGAGTGACTACACCCTACCATCCTCAGGCCAATGGACAGGTGGAGTTGTCCAACAGAGAAATTAAACAGATATTAGAGAAAGTTGTGTCCAAGTCCAGAGTTGATTGGTCATTGAAATTACCTGATGCTCTGTGGGCATACAGAACTGGATTCAAAACACCTATTGGAATGTCTCCGTTCAGACTTGTCTATGGAAAGGCATGCCACCTGCCTGTGGAGCTAGAGCACAGAGCTCAGTGGGCTATTAGAAAATTGAACATGGACTTGGGAAAAGCTGGAAGTGCAAGGAAGTTACAGATGTGTGAATTGAAAGAGCTGAGACATGATGCTTATGAGAGTTCTAAGATCTACAAGGAGAGAGCAAAGAAATGGCGTGACAAGCACATTCTCAGGAAGGAGTTCTGTATTGGACAGTCAGTGCTTGTCTATGACTCCAAACTGCATTTGTTCTCTGGCAAATTCAAGTCAAGATGGTTTGGCCCTTGTATCATCAAGAGAGACCGGGACATGGTGCTTTCAAAGTTCAAAGTTCAATTGAAGGCACTTTCAAGGTCAATGGTCAGAGAATGAAGCATTATGTGATTGGAGATAAAATGGTTTCTGAAGACACCGAAGTAACAGAGGATGATGAGCTACAAGATGCTGGCAATGCATCTTCTGCTCAGGAGAACCAATGAATAGAAGCTACAGTCAGGCTCATGACTTCAAACAAGCGCTCATCAGGAGGCAGCATGATACCTTTTTATGTTATTTATCTCTTTTATTTGCAATTTTTGTTTTGTATGTTTCTTTTTGTTTTTGCTTTTCAGATTTTGAATAAAGAAGAATGGAGAAGGCTGGCAATGACTTTTTGTAGCAAGGAGCAGAAGTGAACACCAGGTGAACACATTCCAATTCCCTAAACAATTTACACCATGAAAATAATTCTTGTGCCATTATTTCAAAGATTTTATCAATATTTGGCCATATGTGAAATTGCTGTCAGAAAATGTTTCATAGAGTGCTTAATTCGGTCTACACAACCTTTCATGCTATTGAGAATCTTGATAATCTTGATTTGTCTCTGTTTATGGTTCTTGCAAATTCTCATGTTTAGAATCATTTATCAAAACAGTATTCATTTGTTTCTCTGTTCAGATGTTTTGGAATACCAATATAAAGCAAGTGGCTTTGAAACTGAATGTGATGATCCTCTAGAAAGCCATGTTTTGACTGCATTTTTGCATTAGCATGTCATGATCTCGGGATCGGTGACATGTGAAGCACTAACTTATGAAAGCGCATTTCAAGTTCCTTGATTACAAATTAGCAGTTTTTGCATTAGCAACCATGATCTCGGGATTGTGGTATGTGAAGCACTAACCTGAAGTTTCTGACAGAATTATGAAGCAATTTTTGGCATTAGCAGCTATGATCCTGGGATTGTAGTTTGTGAAGCACTAACTCTATTAACTTAACAAGGAACTGCTTAACTAACTTATGTTTAACCAATGCATTAGCCTACTATGTTCCTGGGAACTGTAGCAGGTGAACCACTGACTTTGCATTCAGCTAATCCTCATTTCCGCATAATGGCTATTTCCTGGATCACTTTCATTCAATTTCCTTGCCAAATGTCTTATCCTACTAATCCAAAAGCTCTGAACCTAGAAATATATAAATTCTGCTATTTGAAACTTGTTTCAGAACTAGAACTTGCAACATTTGTAAGCAGAAACTTCAATGAATCCAATATGCCTGAGCTGTTCTGTTTTCAGAATTGAGCACTGTTCACTATCTTGCTATTGTTGTTTTTATCATATCTGCTTTACTTGGGGACAAGCAAAGGTTCAGGTGTGGGGGTTTTGATCACTCTAATTTATATGCATATATTTGAACCGTAAAACCCTAAACCTTGTTTAAATTCAGAGAGTTCAGAAAGGTTCTAGCTCCACTTTACATCATTTGAATACATTTTTGCAGGACAGTGCGTAAAGGCACATTCTTCTCCAAGGATCAACAGAAAGTATGAGCTAAGGAAGAGAAGTTTGAACAAGCAAAGAGATGAGATCAACTTGGGGATGAAGAAACCATAAAAGGCAAAAAGGTGATAAGGAGGGAACACCCCATGTGCACTGTGAGTTGAGAAAGGAAGGGGGAAACTTCCTCCTCTCCACCAATTCGTACCACTCCACCACATATGGAAAAAGGAGCATAAAGCCACCACCAAGGTCACCACAGGACATATCCATCAGCCACCATCCATCCCATTCGCAGCCCCATCTTCCTCAGCCACACAACACCTTTTCACCAACCACCAAGAACACCAAGAACATGAAGATGAACATGGAGACCAGGAGGAGAAGAAGAGAGATGGCCATGCTGAGCTGAAGCACATGATTTACTCCACCCTTTTCTACTCCTCTCCTTCCCTGCTTCTGTATCCTTCCTTGTCTACATCTCTGCTTTCTCCTGCTTCGACAAGCTTCAGTGAAGAACTGCCAAACCCTTTCTCTTGAATTCTCTGTGTAAAATTGTGTTGAAGTAGTAGATCATCCATCTGTGTGTAGGACTGGTATTATTTGGCTATGGCAGTGATTTGAGTGACACACATCTCTGTTATTTCTGAATTCTGCTTGATCTGTGGCATGAATGATTAGTTCCTGCATACTTGAGTGTTACAACATCTTCCCTAGCCCCCTATTGCTTGGGTCCTTGCAGTGTTCTTGCTTGACAACCAAGAACCTATAAGTTACTCACTTTGAACCTTTACTCTGCTTAAACCTGCTAAAAACCCTTCTTTTCTGTCAGTAAAAATCCAACCTTTCGAATTTAGCCTAGCTTCTGGAAACTAAGAACTTTCTAAGCTTGATCCCTGTGGAGAGAACGACATAAACCACCCTAAACTACACTGATCACAGTCCTGCCGCGGCAGCGCCACCGTCGCCTCGCTCTGCCGAGCCGACCCAAACCGACCAGCTTTCTGCCTCTTCTCCAGTGTCTGCTCAATCCGCTGCGCCTGACTCTAGAAACCCTGTTCCCAACCTTCCTGCTCGTGTTATTCCTACAACCATTCCTCATAATGATCACTCCATGCGTACTCGTGCTAAGTCAGGTTTCCGTCAACCCCGTGAACTTCTCAATCTTCATGCCACCCCTTCTATCTCTCCTGTTCCGACCTCCTATAAAGCTGCTCTTCTTGACCCAAATTGGGCTGCCGCAATGACCGATGAATACAATGCGGTACTTCAGAACAATACATGGCAGCTTGTTCCTCGTCCATCCGGAGCAAATGTGGTCTCTGGTAAATGGGTTTATCGCCAAAAATTTCACTATGATGGAACTCTCTCGTTACAAAGCTCGTTGGGTTTGTCGTGGATATTTTCAACAGCACGGCATTGATTACGATGAGACTTTCTCTCCTGTTGTAAAACCAAGCACCATCCGCACTGTCCTTAGTTTAGCCATCTCCTCCGCATGGAACATCCATCATCTTGACGTGAAAAATGCCTTTCTCAATGGATCTCTCCAAGAAACGGTCTACTGCCAACAACCACAAGGGTTTGTGAATCCCTCCTCTCCTGATCATGTTTGTCTTCTTAAAAAGTCTCTCTACGGTTTAAAACGAGCTCCTCGTGCCTGGTTCCAACGTTTCTCCACCTTCATTCAGACCATAGGTTTTCTACCTTCTCTATCTGACACATCTCTATTTGTCTATCACAACAATGTTCAAACTGCTTACTTGCTTCTTTATGTTGACGACATCATCCTTACCGCCTCTTCACAGCCCTTCCTTGATCATATCATCTCTCTTCTCAGTTCTGAATTCTCGATGACTGATCTAGGTCTCCTTCATCATTTTTTGGGTATTGCTGTCACACGTGATTCCAAGGGCCTATTTCTCTCTCAACGTCAATATATTCTTGATCTTCTCTCTCGAGCTGGTATGCTCGATTGTCAACCATCTCGAACTCCTACAGACACCAACTCTAAATTATCCTCTGACAGTGAAACTTTTTCTGATCAAACTCTTTACCGTAGTATCACGGGTGCTCTTCAATATCTAACCATCACTCGTCCTGAAATTTCTTATGCCGTCCATCAAGCTTGTCTGTACATGCATGATCCTCGCATTCCCCACTATAACCATGTCAAACGGATTCTTCGTTATCTCAAAGGCACGCTTGATCATTGTCTCCACATAAACCCTTCCTCTCCTACCTCGTTGACAACATATTCCGATGCAGACTGGGCTGGTTGTCCAGACACTTGTCGATCCACATCCGGATACTGTGTTTTCTTAGGTAACAATTTGATTTCTTGGTCCTCAAAAAGACAGGTTACAGTCTCTCGTTCGTCTGCGGAAGCTGAGTATCGAGTACTGGCACACGCTGTCGCTGAAACAGTTTGGCTCCGTCAATTGTTATCGGAGCTCCATCGTCCCATACAGCAGGCTACTATTGTTTATTGTGACAATATTTCAGCGGTATACATGTCCAGCAATCCAGTGCAGCATCGTCGTACCAAGCACATCAAGATTGACATTCACTTCGTTCGCGAGAAGGTTGCTTTGGGGCAAGTTCGTGTTCTGCATGTGCCAACCAGTGCGCAATTTGCTGATATTTTTACAAAGGGACTTCCAACAGCGCCATTCACCGACATACGAGTCAGTCTCAACATTGTTGAACCCCACGTTGACACTGCATGGGGATGTTAGATTATATTGTTGGAGTCCAATACGAGTTGTAATTCTACTAGACTTGTACTTCAAGTTAGGGTTCTTGACCAAGTCGGTTATGTCTTGTACTATATAAACACATGTATACCGACCGCATCAATCAATCAATTGTGTGATTCTATTCATCTTTCAGCATTGTGTTTCTCGGCCGCGACGTTGGCATGCCACCCGATGTGTATTGGCTCAAGTTCTTAGATACCATCCGATGTGCATTGGCTGAAGGTAAATTTTGATTCCCCTGCTGGTGCTGAAGCTCAGGCTAACCTGGTGTAAATCATGGATAGAGTTATCCGATCCGTGAAACAGCAAATCTTTTGATCTTTTATGTGAGGACATGAGGAGTAGACTCTTTGATTTTGTTTGTGGGGATCTGTTGGCTTCCCGCGATTCCTTTATTAGTGTGCGCCAAATAATAAACCAACATTGTTTTGGATAAATCGCTGGTTCAAGTTAGATTACTTTTTTTCTCATAACCATTTTTTTTACACTACCATCACCGTGCGCGATCCGCCGTCCAAGAGTGCAGTTGACAATCCGGCGCTCCTCCCCGCAGCTTCGTTCTTCTCCGACCAGCTCAAGATTGACCTCTTCTGAAAGAGTCGTGCTGATTTGGCTGTGGCGGTGCGAGTAGAGCTGATTTGGCAGGGGGCGGCACGAGTTTATAGGTAGATAAAAATAGGATTAAGACGAAAGGGCGAACTAAGAGCATCTCTAGCAGCGCCGGTAAAAGGGGCAAAACCTTAAAAGTACGGCGTCTTTACGGGCTGAGGCCATTTTTTGGGGCAGAGCAGCGCCTGTAAAGACGGCTCGGCCCTTAAACCGGATAAGGGGGCCCATGAATCTCACCCGTCAGCCTTTATATATATGACGGCCGAGGGGATTTCAAAGTTCCAAACCCTTGTCTTTCCACCGCCGCCAACGAGGAATCCGCAGAGCGCTCCGCCGCCTCCGACGAGCGATTCGCCGGCCACAGGTACAGATCCGGCACCGCCGAGCTCCGATGGCGTCGAAGAGGGATCCCGCCGAGCTACTGGGCAATGACAAGTTTGGCGGCGACTACTTCGACGCTAGGCGGGCGATAGTGGTCCGGAGCGACGGCGCGCGGAAGCGGTGCGCGCGCAAGTGGACCAACAAGAACTTGCCGGCGCCGCCGTCGCTCTTCGTCCATGAGGTCGAGGAGTTTGACTGGCTCAAGTGGGAGTGCGAGCGCCTCCGCCATGGCGAGCCAAGCTCCTCCGCCGGCGCGAGCAGCTCCTCCGAGGCGCCAGCAGCTCCTCCGCAGGAGGACTACGATGCCAGCAGCTTCGGCACCTCCCTCGCGCCGGAGGATTTCGTCCGCGATGACGAGATCGAGCACGCCGTGGCGGTGACGCTGCTGCGCTCCTCGCGGGAGGCGGAGGAGCACGCCGCGCAGGTCGAGCGCGACGAGGAGATCGACGACATCTTTCTGCACTAGGGGCTAGAGCAGGACCGCGCCGCCGCGGAGAAGAAGTCGGAGTGGCAGAAGGAGGCGGTGATGGTCATCGACCTCGTCTCCTCCGATGAGGAGTGAAGCTCCAACGCCGCTGCGTCGCCGCCGCGCCGTGGCTCCGGTGAGCCTAATTTTGGGTTTAGGGTTAGGGCAGCGGCGATTAGACTAGTTTAGATGTTGGTTTTAGCGTAATTTGTGTGCAAAATGCCGACGAGCTCATCTGTATCCGTTGAATTGATGATTAACTCGTGTTTGTTCCCGCAAAATATAAAAATTTGCTAAATCTACAGTTCTTGCAACGGTTTCTGTTCTGCGCGGCGCGTTTTTAGGAGCAGAAAGGTCGTTTAAGGTTTCGCGGTTTAGGGGCACGGCTAGAGATGCTGTAAGGTTACTGTTATACGGGTCGGTCGACTTTCGCGCCAATGTTTTTTTTCTTTCCCGTTGCAACTCACGACTAGCACGTGTGCTATTAATTCAGTCATGGAGGGAGCAACACATGTTCCGTCCCTACGATTTGAAATTGCTAGCGGCGACACTAGTGCTGTCCTGTGTGAGCACCCGCCGTGACTCTGGCAAGAACCAGTGCTGCTGCTAGCGCCCACCTCACGCCTACCTTTGCTCCACAGCCGCCCGATCGACCTCAACCTTGCCAAACCCTGCGTCTTCGCCGCATCACCATCGCCTGGCGCCCCCGCCGGTGACGCCGTCTCCGGGACCTCGATGACAACAATCGGCACCCCACCGGGCGATCTCGTACCGTCGACCGCGCTGACGGTTCTTGCTGTCGTCACCGCGACCTGGGATCCCCAGAAGAGCACGTTGGTCGGCAGGTTCGTTGGGTAGTTCGCTCGTTCAGGCCGCACAGGAGGCAGAGCCCGCGGGGCGTCCGTCTTGTCGACGTCGACGCGGCAGAGCGGGCAGGTGGGGTGGGAGCGCAGCCACAGGTCGACGCACTCGGCGTGGAAGCCGTGCCCGCACTTGGGCAAGAACCTTGCCGCCTCACCGTCGGACAGATCGGCGAGGCACACGGCGCACTCCAGCACCTCCTCGAAGTCCTTCGCACGGTACAGTGTCACCGGCAGCGCCCGCAGCACCACCGGATCAACGCCTTTTCCGACGCCGGAACCAGAGGCTGCGCCGCCAACGCTGCGGTGTGGACTGCTCGACGCCGCCCCTATGGCTCCCCGAACGCCGCCGCGGTTCACGTTGAGGTAGTGGTAGAGAACGAATATGAGGACAAGGGCGAGGAAAATGAGGGCGACGAAGGAGAAGACGACGTCGCCGTCGACCACCGTGGTGGGAGTCGGTGCACTGGGCAGGACGCTGCCCACGTCGTCGTCCGGCAAGGATGACATGTTGACGCACGCCTCCGCACTTCGCCGTGAGCAGTGAGCTTCGTATATGTCTAGTCCTCTGGTGACCGGATATGATTTATCAGAGCTTAGTTGGTCTCTTAATACTTTGCTGCTTTGTTGGAGAGGGTATGGTAGTGTACTTGGACCGACCGAATGGAGTTGGTGTGTTGGTGTGGTTGAGGAGTAGTGTTTGAGTTGAGCTGACGACACATCGGCGAAAATAATAGCATAAACTAGAATGAATTAGGTAATTCTATGTTGGTTGCTCAAAGCCTCAAATTATCAGAGCTCTTCTCCCAGTTTCGATGATCGTATATTATTTCTATCAAGGACGGTTCTAAGATTCGCTTTGGTGAGAATATGTCATATGTGGCTCCGGAATGCCACAATGTGAGAGCAATATCCAGCTATGTACCATATTTTTCCTAGCAAAAGCGAATTGGCAGCTTAGGTGATGGGGCTGTCTGTGTCTGATGTGACGATCAAGCATGATATGGTCGGTCTCGTTTTGTGGCATGGAAGACCCTTCAAGAATGTTTGGCCATGGTCCAATTAATGCAAGACCACAGCAAATTCCGATGAAATTTAAGTGAGAATGGTAAAATCCTCTGTAAATTTCTTGTCTCAGTACTAAGTACGTTTTGATTTGTCAGTCAAAAAAATCGAAGGTTTTTCTGAAAATTCGAATTTGTTTGAGATTTCTTTATAGATGTGTGATGCTAACGAGAATAACGTTGCAAAGCGTAACTGGACTAAGAGGAGAAGTGTTATTTTTATCATCATGATGAGTCAATCAATCATCTTCTCTTTCAATGCAATTTTGCTCGTTGTATTTGGTTGGTTTTATAATGTCAAATAAATACTGGTTTCAAACTTGTATCTGCCTCGTAGTGCTGTAATTGTTTTTAGCAATTAGTAAATGGGAATTAAACACAAGTTTATAATCCTCATTCGGGTGGGAGTGGCAACCTTCATTTGGTGACTATATCTGCGTAGAAATGGCCTTCATTTGGTTACTATGTCTGTGTAGAAATGACATAGTGTTTAATAGTAAAGCTCAACACCGCTGCAGGTTATCTACCAATGTGTGCATTATTAACTCCATTCGATTTATTTTTCAGCTAAAGGAATACCCCGAGCTATTTACGGTGTGTATAGGCATTTGTGAGCATGTGGCCAAGGATGTCTATACCAAACATGGATGATGAAGGTGTAGTATGCGAACCGGCCATCCACCGGCATATGCTTTAGTTGTTATTTTGTTGTGATCCAAATCCAGTATACAAATATTCAAATAAAAGGCTAACTTCTGTCGGAGTAAAGCGGAGGCACAACACCGGAGGCTTGCGCCGTAGCGGTCTCCTTTATATACCGCTTGTAAGCTGCCGCACGGGATTTAAATACCCATGTTTGTAACCTCTCCCGAAATAGTGCAGTTTGGCTGGCATCCATGGGTTTTACCCTTCTCATTGGAGGAATTTTTCCATGTTAAAATCTCGTGTCCCCTATGTTTGATCTTGTTTTCATCGTTGTTTATTGCATATAGTCTATAATATTAGTATTAGTCATGTGTGGCTATATTTTATATTTTTAGTGTGCATGCGTTTTGTGGCGGTTGTGTGCATATATACTCGGTATGAAGAGGTCGGATATGAACTCGATCTGATTGTATCATATTGATGCATTGTTTTGAGTTTAATAAAAACATAGTTTATTGAAAAAATTAAGTATGTTAGAAGATATCAAAGTCAAAGTTGTATGAAGTGGGTGATTCTTAAGATCCGGTTAGCATTTAGATGTCGTGCTATCTCTCACGGTTTTCATCCGGAAACTTGTACTATTCTACAATGTAAAGTTAGATATGACAATCTCAAAGGATTCAATGTAGCTTTCCTTGTTTTTTACCAAGGAGTCAATGTAAAGTTGGAGATGACAATCTCAAAGGACTCAAAGTATTTAGTTTATTCGTGTTGTACTTCGGTCATCTTCTCAATAAAGTCAGAGTTCTCGTTAATTCTTTTGTAATTTTTGCGTTGTGTGTACAACTTGTGATATAGGGGTCATATACGCAAGTGACTAAAATATCCAATAGGTAATATGCGAAGTGATAAACGTCCCATAGGAAATATTCGAGGGCTAAAGTGGGGCTCTATCACCACTCTTTAATAACTAGAAACAAATAATTTATAGTTTCCGTATTATTTCTATTTTTTAAAGTAATGTTATAATTTTTTAGTGTGGTTCACGGTTTATAAATTTTTTGAGTATGCTAAATAAAATGTCAGGCAAGTTCAAAATATTGTTTCAACATAAAATATTGTACGAGAATAGTCTTTATGGTATATGTTTCAAGTTCTCCATGAAATAGTCATGTACGCCAAATTAAATATTCACACTACTTATAGATTTATGAATATATAATTATATTCTATATAAAGATTACTATAAATAACATCATTGTGTTTATAATTATTTATATTAACAAAATATATTAATGTTACATAAATATTTGGCAAAACAATATAAATCATAATATATTGGAGCTACCAAGAATAAAAAAAACAGAAGCATAAATATAAAGAAAGACACATAAATAAATATGTAGATCAACAATTAAAGAATGTAAAATAAAAGAAAGAAAGATGAATAAAACATAAAAATGAAAAAAGAGACATAAAAACAAAATTATAAATAAAATAGTATTGGCACCCGGTACATAGGAAAAGAGGTGCGGGTTGAGCATCCTTGGGGTATTTTGTAGAAAACTTGGTTAAATGATCCTATAAAGATCACATGGTGACCTCCGCCCTCCGGAGAAGCTCTTTTGTTCTTTGGTTCACCTCATCTTTGGTAGCCTCTTGGCCATCTTCGATGGCATAGTATAGTCTTATTTTATTTTTTTGACCGTGAGTACAGTCTTATTTCGACCTTGTTAGATCCTTATGTTCATGGGAAAACACACCAATATATAGGATGACGTTGTTAAAAAGAAAAGTTCATAGGGTGTAAATGTCATGCTCGACGCAGTTTACATGAGAGTATGCAGTGCTGGCCCATAAGCAGGGCAACAACTGCGACCTCCCAGGGTACCAAGAAGAGAAGAGCCCAAAACGGTAATGTATAACTAATCACTATGATATTTTCCATTATCCAATAAAACATTTAATGCCCGTATAGAAAATTTAAAGCATGAAAGACATATTGCTAGTAAACAACACATCACTTTGCGAAACAATTGTATATATATATATATATATATATATATATATATATATATATATATGTAGGAAGCTCAGATGGGGCACCATGGAGCATGGGCACCAGGATGGAATACGATAAGTTTTAGGTATGTGGACCAAAACATATACCTTGGGTATATATATCTTAGGTATGTAGGAGGTACACCCAACATGTGCATACCCAAGGTATACGTGTTGTCTACATACCCAAAACGTACAACATTTCATCTAGGTGCCCGGGCACCAGGGAGCATCTGTTAATTTACCAATCTTTATATAGAATATAATTAGGAAGCTCAGATGGGGCACCATGGAGCATGGGCACCAGGATGGAATACGATAAGTTTTAGGTATGTGGACCAAAACATATACCTTGGGTATATATATCTTAGGTATGTAGGAGGTACATATGACTTTGGGTATGCACATAACGGGGTATACATACCTAATATGTACACATACCCAATTTATTTTTATATATACCTGATTTGTACGCCTAATATTGGACACACATACCCGAGGTATATATACCATGTAGATACCCAACATGTGCATACCCAAGAGTATGTCTACCTCATATATACCCAACATGTGCATACCCAAGGTATACGTGTTGTCTACATACCCAAAACGTACAACATTTCATCTAGGTGCCCGGCACCAGGGAGCATCTGTTAATTTACCTATATATATATATATATATATATATATATAGCGTGGGACTATTCTACACAACCCCTATAGTGTTTCTAGAATAACTATTCTAGTCAACTTTCCATTCCTAAAGACCATCTTATCCCGACAGATAGCTCCACCAACGACCACTCGATCTCCCCCACGAGCGTTGACCGGACGACGTCGCCGCCCCCGCGCGCCTCCACGGCCCGGGCGCCCCCGCGCGCCTCCCGGGCGCCCCCGTGCGCCTCCACGGACCAGGGAGCCGCCGCGTGCCTCTCTGACGAGGCCGCCGACCCCGTGCTGCTCCTGCTACTCTCTAGCCGACGGGCCCTGTTCTCTGCCAACCGCTCCGCCCCCTGCACCTCCATCTTGCTGCGCCCTGCCTTCCCGACCGGCCTTCGAGCCCCCTCCATGGCGCATCGCCGGTCCGGCCGACCTTCTGCCTCGGCACCTTGGGACCCCAACGCCGCCTGTCCATGTTCCCCTGCCACTGAGCCGTGGTGCCCAGCCGGGCAATATTCTGCCGCGTCGTGAGCGAATTTGCTCGATCTAGACGGAATTGTTTGTTGGGCTCCTTCGATTGGGGTCTTCCCTTGCCATGGTCGAGGCTCAGGCCGCTGTTCCCACGCTCCAACAGCGCCGTCGACCACAGCGCGCCGCCCCGGACTACTTCCTTTTACGCGTTGGCCCACGGGAGTCCACGGTGCGTCGGGGCTGGAGTCCATCCGCGCCAGCTGCGGAAGTCCACCATGGGTCTCAGCTCCTGTCCGGCCATGGGTGCCGTGCTGGAGGTCGCCTGCATCCGGCGGTCCAGCGGCGCCATACCCTTCCTTTGCATCGGGAGCGGCCTGCCTACTTGCCGGATAGGGTCTCGGTGTCCACCGAGTGCTCCCCCTGTGGCACGTACGGCCTCCTTCCTTCCACAAGCGCGGCTGTTCTAGCCCATCTCCGGTCGCTCGCCTCCCGGGCTCCTGCCCCTCCCCTTCCTAGGAGCCTCCATCTAGCGCCGCTCCCGCCCCTCCCCTTCCTAGGCTCCTAGAGTCACCGCCATTGACTCTGCGGCCGGAGGGCACACCGCCGTTGGCCGCCGCTCCTGCAGCACATCAGGCGCCTCCGTTCTGCACTCCCGCACGGCGCTCATTCTGCTCATCTACTCTTCGCACTGGACCAGAGACGACCGGCAACTGCTTAGCCTCGGTTGGATCGAAGCTGGGCCGCACCTCGCCTGCTTCCCGATGTTTCTGACTCGCTACTAGTGATGTACTGGTGACCTGCTTCTGAATCGCTGCAGGCTTAGTTATTTCTTTTTCTTTTTCAGATCAAGTTAACGCTGCTACCTGCTAGTGCTGTACTCCAGCTCGAGCCATTAAATGTACAGCCTGAGTGGTTTCAGATGTTAATTTGAAGTAGTAACCGTGTGTGGAGTTCATTTTTTTTTATGGGGGGTTCACCTTGACCGTGTGTGGAGTTCGCTTCGTATTAAACTGGAGTACACACCGCGAAGTCACTTCATATTAAAAATGAAGTTCAGTCGCGAAGTTCATCTCATGTTAAAACGGAAGTTCTGCCGCGAAGTTCACCACACGACGTTCGCTTCGCATCAAACGGAAGTTTATCCCGCGAAGTTCAATTTGAATTAAAACGGAAGTTCAAAAAGTTAGGGAGTTCATTAACCCAGAAGTTAATTTACCCGAATGTTTTTATTGCGGGGCCGTGAAGTTCACCTTTTTGTTGGCAGACCGTTGAATTCGTGTGGAGGGTGGAGTTCATTTTTTTTAATAAAAAGGTTTCAACTTATCCGTGTGAAGTTAATGTTTTTCTAAAAAGAGGTTCACTGTCTCAATTATGAAAGTTCACCTCATATTAGAACGGAAGTTAACACTGTAAAAGTTTATTTCATATATATGCGACTATATGTGAAGTTCATCGTATTTAACGGGAGTTCACACCGTGGAGTTCGCTTTTAAAAAAACAAAAAACAAAAACAGAGGTTCGTAGTACCAAATCGCGGAAGTTCACCTCACATTAAAACGGAAGTTAGCACTGCAAAATTTCATTTCATATTTTACGGCGATATGAAAAGTTCACCTTGTATTTAATTGGAAGTTCACACCGCAGACATTCATTTTTTAGAAAAAATATATAAAAAATTACGAGCAGTGTTACCAGAAGTTCACTTAGGTATAAAATAGAGGTTCACTACACGTATTCCAGAGAGTTCATATACTCTGTTTTTCGAAGACGGGATTCTTACGCGTCAAAATTATCATTATGATTTCCGTTTGTCCAAATCAGCCGCCGCCGCATTCAATTGTCGAGTATATGAGTCTAATTTCACTCTCCCACGCTGACTCGCCAAGTCCGAGCACCACAATCGAGTCAATTTTGAATCGTTCCCGTGTAATCTCGTTTGACTGTTTTTCGTATTTTAAAAATTGATCAAAAACCATAAATAATTTGGAAACAATTTATATACGAAAAAGTTGCGTATAGTCAATATATTTCCAACGCAATATCATTTGTTACGTTTCGATAAGCGGTTTGAAAGTAATTTTAAAAATACTGTCCGCCGGACATAAAAGTTCAGAAACAGAATTGTTAATTTTTCAAACTGCTCTTATTCCGTGATGAATTACGAAAATTGACCTGAGATAGTCAAGATGCGGTTTTTCCATATCTTTCCAACGGCTTATCATTTGCTTCAATCCGACAAACGGTTTGAAAATGGCGTCTAAAACAGTACGAAAACGATGAAAATACGCGAAAATCAGTGTTTCGTATATTTAAAATAACTTTACAACCGTAACTAATTTCAAAATCTTGTAGAAGTGAAAAAGGTGCGGTTTTTCCATATCTTTCCAACGGCGTATCATTTGCTTCAATCCGACCAACGGTTTGAAAATGGCGTCCAAAACAGTACGAAAACGAGGAAAACTACGTGAAAACAGTGTTTCGTATATTTAAAATTATTTTAAAACCGTAACTAATTTCAAAAGCTCGTAGAAGTGAAAAATGTGCGCATTTTCCATACCTTTCCAACGGCGTATCATTTGCTTCAATCCGACAAACGGTTTGAAAATCACGATAGAAAAACTCACCGAATCTAAGTGTTCCGTCCGGAAGTTCACCTATTATTTAAACGGAAGTTCCGAAAGTTGACCAGAATACTTATTCTACAAGGGAGTCTAGAATAGCAGAGGTATATATATATATATATATATATATATATATATATATATATATATATATATGAAAAATTATTCCGCAAGACAAAATGCAATGATGCCATTTATACAAGCTCAATTGTACAGTTCAGTATATATTAGTGGTGAAAGCCGTCAAATCATGCGCCCCTTACATTTGGGACAGAACTAGTATCTCGACATAATAAAATGGTTAATTTGTGGAAGCAAACACACACCACAGGAAGTCGTGCTGGGCAAAACAATGTGACCACCAACAACAAGTTCAGTAAGGATATTATTATCTTTCCGGTGGAAAGTCTTGCATGTTTTATGGAATTCCATGTAACTAGATTTTCATGTTTAATTTTGTGCAACATATTCTATTTCAGGGACTTGTATACACAAGATGATAAGTACATTTCATAAGAGCATATTAAATCATAAAATTACATATGCAAGCATACTAGAATTCACACCATTATATTTTCATTGTTTCAATACCAAGTACAGAGCATGAACACTTTGTTAAAGTTTAACTTGCTAGACAATTTTGACCACGCCAAAGTAGTGTCCTTGGTTCAATTCGTAATCTAGAAGCTTTTATAAATATGCTTACTGAATCATACACTAGAAACCACTATTGAAATATCATCTTCATTACATAGTACTTTCTTCCGTAAATGTATAAACTATATAGATTATGCATTATAGAAAAAAAATGTAGAACAATCTTTTGTTACAAAATACAATTTAATATCTTTCAGTGATATTCATTGCAAACAAAAAACACCAACAAGTATTTAGTGATATCGCCAATTACGAGGTTAAACTATGCGAATAAATAGATAACTACAGTTGTAATATTGTAAAATTCTAAAAACAATATGTAGATAAGTATAAATATTTAGTGCAAATTGCATTTATTTTGATTCGTCTCTGGCGCAAATTTTCTCTAGACCGGCCCTGAGAGTATGTCGTGCTTTTGTCTGGTGGATTTATAATTTATGAACATTTTTTTTTCGCTTCGGTTTTTCTGGGTAGTGGTGGTGGTAGTAATGATATAAATTAAGTTTTGTTCTGAGTTTCTCTTCGTGTCTTCTGTTAGGATTAATCTTGTCATGATGTATCTGCATGTGTGCTTTCGTTTTGCATGTAGTTAGGTGATCGGGTATTCGTGTAGCTTGCCGTGCGGCTCGTACGCGAGATACGTACAAGATCGGTTTCAGAAAGGGATGCAAGGTGAGATGCCGGAGATAGTGGTGAGATGCGACTCATGGCGTTATGCCAAGAACCGTGTGATGCAGTGCCTCATGCCAGCGCTAAAGATGTGTTGCATAGGAGCTAGCCGAGTGATTCGGTCAAGTAGTTGTTAGTGCATGGATCAGGTTGTTAGCTAGCTGCATGCAAGTAGTTATTGATTAGTTAGTGCGTGGGTGAGTGCATGCAGGTCGTGGTGTTAGTGGCGAGTGTGGCCTCCGGCCATGGTGTGTGTGAGTCTATTTAATCATCTGTAAGCATGTTTACTTTGACAAGAGAAATAAGAGAAGGAAAAAAAACAGGTTGTGTGAGGCAGTCGGCACCGAATACTTGTGTTCCTTGTTTTGCGAGTTGTGAGAGGCAACAACTAGAGGAAAAAGAAGGGAGCTGCCTTGGCAGCTCCAACATCTTCTACACTAATAGGATGTGAAAAAATTCTGGATAAAATGTATTCAACAATTTTAGATTGTCAACTATTTGAGTTGTTGTCTTGTATGGCTTATCAAAACATTTGAGCTCAGTACAGCCAGTACAAGTTTAACTTTTGTACCGTAGTGTGTTTATGGTGAAACATCGAAGTGTAAAAGAGAAAGTTAGAGGCGGCGACTTTGAATAACTTTGTTACACTCTCAATTTTGTATACTTTTATCATCTTCATTATTGTTATTTTTCAGTTTGTTTAATCTGATGTAATTAATTTTGTTAAAAATAAATCAAGTCGTTTGCAAAATTGCTAAAAAAAATCTGGCTAAAATTTTAAAGTCTCTGCGTCCGGCTCCGGCCAGTCTCGTATCTTATAAACGATGGGCTATCCCATTCTTCACGTGGGCTTGTTTTCTGCCCTCGCAGTAGCCGCCACCCGGTTCTCCCTACACGGGCTCAGAAAGCCTTGGCCAAGCCCCAACAACTGGCGGCGCCTCTCTTCGCCGGGCTCCTCCGCCGCAACAGCGGCCTCGACGTCTTCGCCATCGCCCACGGAACGGACGGGGAGGGGACGCCGGGCGGGACTCGAAAGATATTTTTCAAGGACGCTTTTGGCGCGACGCAACTTCATATCCACGGTCTTCCTCCCCCTTTCCCTCCAGGAGCAGGAACAGCAGCCTTATCATCGTCTTCACCCCAACCTATCACCGGTGCTCAGAGAAGCAGCATGTCAAGGATGCCGCTCCCTCCTTCTCCTCCTCCCTCCCTCTCCAGCAAGGCCCCCACCCTACCCTTCTCCCCCAAGAAGCCGCCGCCGATGCCTGTCTACAAGGACCTCCACTTCAACCGCGACCTCTCCGCCACCAAGAAGATGCAGGTAATACGGCAGCATGCCCTCCTTGTCCAGCGCTGCCGATTTAGCTTCCTCGTGTCCTGGACGGGAGTACTAAGTCTAGTTTCTTGCGATGGCAATGGGTGTGAACTGGATGCAGGCAGGCGTGGACCTGGTGGCGCGGTTGGTCGGGGTGACCCTGGGGCCCAGGGGGAGGAATGTGGTGCTCGGCAACAAGTATGGCCCTCCCAAGATCGTCAACGATGGGGAGACGGTCCTCAAGGAGGTACCCCCATTCATCTCATGCTGGTCTGTTCTTGGAATTTAGTACATATATGTTCTTGCAATTCTGCTTCTTTTACAATCCTTTCAAGTGTTCAGAGTTCAGAAATTTCAGTAAACTGAATTTTACTATCTATTTGGTTTACACAAGATCGAATTGGAGGACCCGTTGGAAAATCTAGGAGTGAAATTGGTCCGGCAGGCCGGCGCAAGGACGAATGCGATTGCTGGCGATGGGTGTACCACTTCTATTATCCTTGCTCAAGGACTGATTGCTGAGGGAATGAAGGTATGTCCGTGTGATGAACACTCTGATACAGGATTCTAGTTTTATATATTTTTTTCGTTTCACTAGTTAACATTAGAAGATTGTTCGCGTAATGAACATTGACACACAACACTCTGAAACCTAAACCTGTATCCTATAATTATTTCAAAAAGTAGGTTCTTGCTGCTGGAATGAATCCGGTCCAGATCGCGCGTGGCATTGGCAAGACTTCTGATGCTTTGGTTTCTGAACTCAAGTTGATGTCACGGGAGGTATGATTTAGTAGTATCAGTTACTCTACGACTGAATATTTCTGTATCTTCCTACTAAACATATATCTTCAATTTGTTCTTTTTTTCTAGATTGAAGACCATGAGATAGCGCACGTGGCGGCAGTTAGCGCTGGAAATGATTACGCTGTTGGAAACATGATTTCTGATGCTTTCAAAAGAGTGGGCAGGAAAGGGATGGTTAGAATTGAAAATGGTAGAAGCACTGAAAACAGTTTAGAGATCGTTGAAGGAATGCAATTTGAACGTGGTTTCCTCTCACCTTATTTTGTGACTAATCATGCGAGTATGTCCACGGAGTTCACTGACTGTAAGGTATTGCGGATATCTCCATGATAAAATGTTGATCTACGGAATAATTACTAGAGTTCTCACCTTACTTTGAGATTAATCATGCGAGCATGTCCATGGAGTTCACTGACATTAAGGTAGTGTGGATATCTCCGTGGTAAAATGTCGCTCTGCAAAATAATTATGAGAGTTATGTTGTCTGTTGTAGATCTTGTTGGTTGACAAGGTAATTTCGGATCCAAGGGAGCTTTTAAGGGTATGCTTTAGTGCTGTAAAAGAAGATTTTCCATTGTTAATAATTGCTGAGGATATCGAGGAAGAAGCATTGTCTACTTTGACCAGAAACAAGCTATCAGGGATGATCAAAGTGGCTGCAACTAAGGCCCCTTCTTTTGGAGAACAGAAAACCCAATGTTTGGAGGACATTGCAGTCATAACAGGAGGTACATAATTGGATCACCAACTCAACTGATGGAACTCCAGTTGTCGACATGCTCTTGTTGGTTTTCAGGTACAGTAGTGAGAGAGGACATGGGATACACACTAGAAGAGGCAGGGAAAGAGGTTTTGGGTTCTGCTTCTAAAGTGGTAATCAAGAATGAGTCAACACTGATTGTTACTGACGGAAGCACCCTCCATGCAGTTGAGAAAAGGGTTGCTCAGATAAAAGGCCAAGTCGAGGTATAGTTAGCAAGCCCAATAGTTTGATGCGAAACATGGAATTGTCCTTGTGACCTTTTATTTGTACGTTCAGAAGAAACTGCAGTTAAAGCTTCCTAAAGCTACCATGCATCCATGAATATGGTCATCTTTACTGTAATATTTTTCATTTATAATTTCCAGAACTCAAAGGAGAGGTACGAGAAAAAGATACTTGGTGAGAGGATTGCAAGACTATGTGGTGCAATTGCAATCATTCAGGTCATCAGGTGTCACAAGTATTTTTAGTAAACTAAGAAAAACTTTGTGCAGCTAGCATTTTGTGCCATTGGACTGCATGATTTAAAAAATCTGGTGCAAACTTAATTGCAGGTCGGTGCTCAAACAGTCATTGAGCTCAAAGATAAGAAGCTGAGAATTGAAGATGCCCTTAATGCAACCATGGTATCACTACCCAATCTGGAATCATATTATGCGAGATTCTGTAAATTACAATTTCCTATTTCCTAAGAAGATTTTGGATATTTCAGGCAGCTATTGAGGAAGGTGTTGTAGTTGGTGGTGGATGTAGTCTATTGAGATTATCCAAGAAGATTGACATAATCAAGGAATCATTGGATAATGTAGAGCAGAAGGTAACATGATTACCATCGGATAAATTTACTATGGTTTAATTTGCTATGTAAAATGCAACTAGGGATTCAACCCTTTAGCTCTAGAGATAATAACATGTGGCCCTACCTATTGTATCCGTTTTGTCTGTTAGGACATTTAATAACACGGCAGGAGCCGAATGAGTACCAGTTACTTAATCTTAAAACATTCATCTTGCTAATTTTTGGATATCAAATTATCTTAGTATTAATCTGTATTAAAGCTGAGTTACTTTTTTTTTAGATAAAGAGTGTATATTAATATCGCGGAGATACAAATTACACCCAGCCTCTGCAACAACGCAATAACCAAAGCTACTACGGATGCACACAGCCGAAAGACAATAAGAAGAAGAAATAAAAAGAAAAAGTCCCGCTACAGAGTTACAGTCCTTGCAGCAGCCGCACAACCACCACCCAAACAACACCTGATGTCCAATTCTTCAAAAGCAACGCCTTCAAGAAGAACAGTGCCAGGCACAACCAATTAAGGCCAGACCTTGGGCTTTCACCCTGAAGATAGTCCTCGCTCTCAAAACAATGTCTTCAGCAAGATCATTGTCAGGCACAACCAATTAAGTCCAGACCTTGGATTTTCACCCTGAAAGGTAGGACTTCGGACTTCACGTATGTTGTCGCCCCCACTTACATGCCGCTGCTCCAAGTCATGAAACACCAAGCCAATTCCTCATCGCCACCAGGAATCGAACCACCGTTACTAGTCTTCAAATCTAGGCCTCCATGTCCTTCTCCGCAGTCTGACTTCACCGGGAAACAGAAAGGCATGTCCCCAATGGCAACCGACTGCAGAGCTTCGCGACGCTTCCTCTGAAACCAAACGGTCAGAAAAAACATGGCTGCGCGCGACCGAATCCCACCCGATCCGACAATCTCCAGGCTTGATTGCCCAATGGAGTTCGCCGACGGAGCCTTCCGGAACTCGACAATCCGGCCAGATCGAAGAAACAAGTGTCAGGCAGATCTTCTTCTTGGCGCAAGAGGAACCATAGGACCGCCGCCTTTATTGTGCAGAGCAGCAGGCCCCCACGCCGCCATCCGCCGGCCGACCTCCTCCGGCGGAAGAGGAGGCCCGACAACGAAAAACCACGCGCGCGCGCCGTCCCGCTGGTAACAGCAAGGCCGAACACGAGCACCGCGCCGCCTCCCCACGCACCTCCGGGCGACCGACCGCCGCACCGATGATGGGTCTAGGCGGAAGCCTAGGACCTACAGCCGCCGCTCCACTACACGCACAGGACGTCCATGGCAGACGCCATGCCCGGGAGAAAGCCGCCGCCGCCGCAGTCCGGGGTCGCCGCCCCGGATCCTGCTCGCAGAAGATCAACGGCGCCGTCCCCAAACGCCACCGGTGCTCCGCCGCAGCGATGCCCCCAGCACCATAGGCGCTGGGCCCGCCGCCACCGCGGCCCTCGCCGGCGGCAGCGGCGGCAAGGGAGGTCTCCGAGTGAAGTTCTTTGGGCGACGAGGGTCTCGCCCCGGTGCCGCCTCGGGGGACAGCACGGGAGCGGAGGGGAGAGGCGGGGGAGGGGACGGGCGGCGGAGGAGAGAGGCCGGCGGCCGGACTGGTGGCGGCTAGGGTTCAAAAAGCTGAGTTACTATACAATTTCCATCCAATGAACATAAATGCATATAGAAAAACTGCAGTGCACAACAAAAGAAACTAGAAAGCGCAATAACCCCAATAGGAAAGTCTAGAACGCGTACTTGCATATTGATTTCATTTTTCAACCAAACATTGCATGACGCACATAAATTTTTGATTAATTTATTCTCTCGTACTGTGGGTTCTCGAATCTACAATTGATCATATATTCAAATACAAACAAACTTATGCAACAACCCACAGGACCAACACAATTTAACCAGTCCTGACGTACATGTGTAACTCTGCTTTTGCAAAAGACAAGGTGAAGATTTGTTGCTCCATAGATTTTGCAGTAAAACAGATCTAGTTTGGATTGCTATTTTTACCAAATTGACCATGCACTGATTTTTCTGGATGTGCTGTAACTTCCTTCCTTCCCTGTTTAGATTGGTGCTGACATCTTCAAACATGCCCTCAGCTACCCTACCACACTAATAGCAAACAACGCTGGGATAAGTGGGAAGTTCGTTGTCGAAAAGGTTATCAATCGCGAGGAGTTGCTACTTCGGTTCAGTTACATGTTACCGCATTTTCTTCTAAATTCATCTCTACATGAGGATAAGTTCTCGCTAACATAGATTTGACTGCTGCTCTTTAAAGGTACTGTCAAATGACAATATAAGTTATGGCTACAATGCTGCCAACGATTGCTACGAGGACTTGGTGTCTGCTGGAATATTGGACCCATCAAAGGTTTAGTGAAAAACCATAGATAAATTCAAAAAAAAACTAAAAACCGATTAATAATGCTGAACGACATATACTTAACTCAGAAATTTATTAACCCTGCACACATGTAGCAGGTTGTGAGGTGTTGCATTGAGCATGCTGCTGTTGTCGCCAAGTCTTTTCTGACCTCCGATGTGGTGATCGTGGAGGCGCAAGAAAGCAAACCGGTTCGTGTAAGGCCCCCAATGCCCCCTAGGAACCTGATTCCCCCAATGCCTTCATCAGGTAACTATGCACCTTCATACAATAGAGGCATATCTTCTTTTAAATATCATACTTAGTTTGGTGCCGTGTTTCCAGTTTCAGGTATTCGAGTGTAGCACACGCACACACCTGTCCTTCGAGCCGCCAATTCTCAGAAAATCAAAATGCATAGGATGAATCAGTTGGTCGGAAAATCTGGCAAGATGGCGAAGAGCACTGAAGGAAATATTTACCTCCAATTAAACCTTTCTCTAAGGAGGGGAGACTGAATGTCCTGAGGCAGGTTTTCCTCGCCAGAGAATTGTCGACCGAGCTCAAGAAGGTGCTGATCAGAGCACCCATGGCGACTCTCCAGGAAATTCGTATAGGCACACTAACTATAACGGTGGTTCGCACCTGTGCGGATTATGCGTCAGATACAGGAACAAAAAAGCATCAGATACAGAGAAGTTTCGGCGAAACAATAACATCGCCTCCTTGTGCTGATGCAATATATAATCAGTCCAATTCAGTTTATATTTTTGGCACAAAAGCCCTGTCGAAGAGAATTAAATCGTATGCTTACATGAGTTGGCCTGTTTTGTTGGATAGTCAACATATCTTTTTGGGCAGATGTACTTTTTAGGTTATTTTCACTTTATGTACTGACCATTTCTTCTCTTCCTAGCTTGCAAAGTGAGTTGTGTTTGTTTCTGAATGCATACTTACAGGGCGTGTTTGGTAGCCCACGCACTCCCCAAACAGGCTCTGGGGATGTAAAAATGGGCCGTTTGGTTGCCCACGTTTCCGCTTGGCCCGCACGCACACGATGTTTAAAGCACCCCTCAGCTAGGCCCAAGGGGAACGCTCGAATCGGCCGTTTTTCCAGAGCCACCTTGAGGGCAGAACAGTGGAGCCAAAAGCGGTGCGCGCGGAGCCGCGGGGATGCAGCCATGGAGCTGGCGGGAGACGAAAAATTGGTGCCGCCGTATGGCGCCAACGCTACTCTCACCCCCCTCTTTAGGCTGTCACCGGAAGCGGGAGAAGAGAGACCAAAGTATTTCGGCATCGGAGATGGCGGCGGAAGCGGCGGCGAGCTAGATCTGCGGAGACGACGGCGATGGCGACACCGGTAGCGGCGGAAGCGGTGGCGAGTTAGATCCGCGGAGGCGACACCGCGAAGACCAAGATCTGCCTCTTCTCCGCGTCGTCCACGCCACCAACTGTTCGGTCCTCTCTGCTCCCATGGCGGTAAGCACCATTCCCCCCTAGGTAGATCTTAGACTAGAACGAAGTAGATAGATTTCGGCTCTGTTCTTATGCAACCACCTTGATTTCATTATGACGGACAGACTCGTATGCCTCTCATCATTCAGGCAGCAACACTCATAGCTGTGATGCAGGTCTGGCTCCTATTAGTTCATCACAGAGCAGTACGCCGCAATTACAGGGGTGTAGTCAGATATGGTCCATTGTTCCGCCAAGACCAGGAGAGGCTTGCCAATCTGAACTACACACTAGTACAGAACGACACATCGGATACCCCTCTATGACAACGGCATGAGTTAGGCGACGGAAGAAATGAGTTCCACACGCTTCCGCGGGAGTGCGCGCGCGAGAATCCGTCGATGGGCCCGACACAATGGTAACAGAGAGCAAAATAACTCTGTTGCCAACATATTGCAAACGGAGGTGTGTAGAAACTCCGTTGCCGATAAGCCCAAGACAGATACGGAGATATGTAAATCTCCGTTTTCCATGTGAAGGACCATTAAGCGGTACCCATATAAATATCACTCACTCCAGTGCATCTCACTCTCACTCTCACTCTCCCCAGGTCCTAACCCTAGCCGCACACTCTCCACGACCTTCACACCATCCATGGCAAACCCCTCCGGCGCCGATGGAAGTCAGGATGGAGCATCTTCCTCCTCCCACAGCTCTCGCGAGTTCATGTGGAGCCATCAAATCCCCTCCGGATCCACGGCGGCGGTGGCCCCCGACGCCCGGATCTCGTCCTCCTCGGACGATGAGGACTCGGATCTGGAGGTCGGTCTCCTCCTCTCTAGCTCGCGCCGTCTACGAGCACGAGCGCGTCGACGGCGTCATTGAGGCCTCTGCGATGCAGAGAGCAGTCCGCATCTCCACCGCTGAGCATGCGATACAATTCGCCGAGGAGGCGTTGTTCCAGACGCAGCTCCGGGAGGCCATAAACGGTCTCTTCTCCCTGGCCAGGGCCCTGGTCCAGAGGCGGCGGCGGCGGAGGAGGAGGAGGAGGCTCCGGTGTTCGAGGAGGATGAGGTCTCCTCTGACGTGTCCTCTGACAGTGGCTCCGGCGCCTGACACGCAATCCGCGACGGAAAGCGACCCCGCCTCATTTAAGGTAAGCGACCGCTCTTTTTACTATGTATTTGCTTGGTTTTGTTCTGTTAGCTACTTATTTAGCTAGGTTTTGCTCTGTTAGCTACTTATTTAGCTTGATTTTGCTCTGTTAGCTATGTATTTAGCTTAGTTTTGCTCTGTCGACGAGTTATTTAGCTTGGCTTGCTCTGTTTGCTCTGTTTTGCTTTGTTAGCTACTTATTTAGCTTGGTTTTGCTCTGTCGGCTACTTATTTAGCTTGGTTTGCTCTGTTATTTAGCTCAGTTTAGCTATGTATTTTCTCTGTTTAGCTATTTTTAACAAAGATTATTCGTTGTGTCAAGAGCTTGGTGGATGCTTGGTGACGATGCTGATGCTGCGAAGACCTAGGAGCGGGGCTCCGTACAGGCATACATGGTGCCGTCACCAAGAGCAGTACATTTTGTGCAGCAGGATGAAGACAGTCGATGATCATCTGGCGGCAGTGAAGACATAGGAGCAGAGCTCCCGCCACGCGTACCGATGAACTTTTGTAAAGCAGGGCGGACAGAAAGACGGTGACGATCGGGCGGCCGTCTAGTGATGACCCACAAGTATAGGGGATCGCAACAGTCTTCGAGGGAAATAAAACCCAAATTTATTGATTCGACACAAGGGGAGCCAAAGAATATTTATAAGCCTTAATAGATGAATTGTCAGTTCAGCTGCACCTGGAAATAGACTTGCTCGACACAGTTTATCAGTAGCAACAGTTTTATAGCAGTAGCAGTAGTGAAATAATAGCAGTAATAAGATAAAGACAGCAGCATTAATTGTAGTAGACAACAGGATTAAAATACTGTAGGCATATTGATGGATGAACGGGCGTTGTATGGATAAGATAATTCATATAATAGTCAAGACAGGGGCAATTGCAGGTAGATAATAATAAAGTATCCAGGTAATAATCAATCATAGGCATGTGTGTTCCGTATTTAGTCGTACGTGCTCGCAATGAGAAACTTGCACAACATCTTCTGTCCTACCAGCCCGTTTGCAGCGGGGCCTCAAGGGAAACTACTTGTAATTAAGGTGCTCCTTTTAATAAAGCACCGGAGCAAAGCATTAACACTCCGTGAACACATGTGATCCTCACATTACAGCCATCCCCTCCGGTTATCCCAATTGCTGTCACTTTGGGGCCTCGGGTTCCGGACAATTATATGTGTAAACAACTTGCAGATATGATCTAAAGCAATAATTATCCTCATGATTCAATAACATGTTCAGATCTGAAATCATGGCACTCGGGCACTAAGTGTCAAGCATTAAACATAACAAGTTGCAACAATGACATAAAGTACTAACAATGGATACTAGGCACCAAGCCCTAACAATCTGATATCTATTACATGAATGATCTCATCCAATCCCTACCATCCCCTTCAGCCTACAGCGGGGATTACTCACACATGGATGGAGGAATCATGGATGGTTGATGGAGAGGCATCGGTGATGATGATGGCGATGATCCCCTCCAATTCCCCGTCCCGGCAGGGTGCCAGAACGGAGTTTCTGGTCCCCGAATTAGGGTTTTTGGTGGCGGCGGAGCTCTGGAGTGTTTCGGGGAAAAACGTCGATCCTCTTGACGTTTTTAGGTCAAGGGCTTTAAGTAGTCGAAAGGGGGTCGCGAGGGGGTGACCGAGGCGGCCACACCCCACCACGGCGCGGCCCCCCCTTGGTCGCACGGCCATGTGGTGTGGGGCCCCTGTGGCCCGCCTCCGTCTCATCTTCTGGCTCCCGGTGTCTTCTGGAAAAATAGGAGCTCCTGGATATTTTTCGGGGATTTTCCCGAAACTTGACTTTCTGCATAAAAACAAGACACCAGGGCAATTCTGCTGAAAACAACGTTAGTCCGTGTTAGTTGCATTCAAAACACACAAATTAGAGGTAAAACAACAGCAAAAGTGTTCAGGAAAGTAGATACGTTTTGGACGTATCATCTAGTCGCATGGAGCGGGGCTCCATCGACGGCACAACACGTCACCGTGTTTTTTTGTTTTCCTGTAACCCTTATTAGAAACGGTGATTAGCAAAACTTCGTGTCCAATGTGGAACATATCAGTAACGGTCTAATATAACAACCGTTGCCCATGTTAGGGGCAACGGTAAATTGCCTCCGTTGCCATTGAGCTCTTCACATCAGTCACGGGGTCGGGGACACGGACCACTTCTGCGTTTGCGATGAGGGTTTTGGCCCGTTTCCGATGTGTCGTTCTGTACTAGTGACATCTACAACAATAACGAGGTGGAGGCCGTGAACATGCTGCGAATGGGCAGAGCTCCTTTTTGCAAACTTGTTGAGACGTTTCGGTCCAGGGGTTGCTGAAAGATAGCATCCACACCTCTATAGAAGAGCAAGTAGCAATGTTTCTTCATGTTATTGGTCACAACCAAATGTTCAGAGTGATTCACAACACTTTCAGGAGATCTAACGAGACTATATCTTGCTATTTCAGGCAAGTATTGTACGCTGTTGGAGAGCTCAGAGGAGAGATGATCAAGCCACCAACTAGCTAGACTCCATCAAAGATTCGAAACAGCCACAGGTGGTATCCATATTTCAAGGTGAGACAATCAGATTTCATAGTTGTTGCTTACATACACAAGAAATTGTTCATGTATGCAATGTGAACCTAACCCATTGTTCATGTCAACAGGATTGTATTTGTGCAATTGATGGCACTCATGTGACTGCTAGAGTGCCAAGGTCAGAGTATGCGGCATACAGGGGTAGAAAGCATTACACTAGCCAGAATGTGATTGTTGTTGTTGATTTTGACATGAAGTTCACATATGTGCTACTTGGTTGGGAAGGATCTGCCCATGATGCAAGCATCCTTGCTGACAGCATGAGTCGACCAGATGGGATCAATATTCCGAATGGCAAGTTCTACCATGGAGATGCAGGATATGCTTGTCGCCCAGGTGTTCTTCCACCCTTTAGGGGTACCAGGTACCAACTCAACGAGTTCTCTGCAAGGAACTATCCTAAGGATGCCAAGGAATTGTTCAATCTGCGACACTCAAGTCTAAGAGTGACAATTGAGAGGGTATTTGATGCTCTGAAAAACAGATTCATCAGAAACCATTCCACCGTTCCCCACCCAGGTTAAGCTTGTTCTTGCATACTGCATTCTTCATAACTGGATCTTACGGTGGGGTGTCGATGGGTACTTCCCGGACGAGGAGGATGTTACACCTGATACCGATGATGATTTCGGCCATGGTGTGGACGCTAACGACCAAGATGTCTGGAAGAACTTGAGGCAAGAGTGGGCTGACGCAATGTGAAACGCTAGGGGTGATACCAGGATCTGAAGAAGAAGAAGAAGAAGAAGAAGAAGAAGAAGAACAAGTTTCCCCCTTTCGGCAATTGTAGTGGCGTGATGCCCATTTGCTAGAGGTGAACTTTCATGTCCTCATGAACTACCATTTGCTAGTAGCTAGGTGAACTTTAATGTCGTGACGAACTACCATTTGCTAGTAGCTAGGTTAACTTTGATGTCGTGATGAACTGCCATTTGCTAGTAGCAAGGGGTGCAATGATGAACTTCGACGTGGTAAGGTCACCACTAATGAGAAGTGGTGACTGGAAGTGCCATTGTTTAGCAATCAAACACCATGCATTTGCAGCTGCCAAACAAATACAGCCAACCAAACAGCAAGTGCAAAAAAAATTGCACCCAGCCGAACAGGCCTGGACAGAAAATTGTTGGCAACCAAACGGGCTGCACAACATGGTTCAGGCCACGTTTTTCCAGGGCCGAGCCTGCCAGTTCCACGGATGCAAAAGTCTAAAATTTCATGCTAGCAACCAAACAGGCCCACAAATGTTCGTAGTAAAAGCCCAACCCCCGGACCCAAACACATAGAACAGACAGCGGAGACAGATTCATTCCTTAAGCATCCATGAATTGAGATGTTGGCAAATTGGCAAGGGTTAAAATAATAGAGGCTGGAGGCCCAAGATTCCATGGCAAGTACATATGTTTCACCACACACACGTACACCTGCAGATTACCAAGAGCAGCAAGCAAATGGCACAGGAAGCAATCAGCTGATGGCGGCAGCAGAAACTAGGTTCTTCCTAGGTAAGAATTGGAGTCAGTTAATTGCTGTAAACTGCATATTACTCCTAAACACCTCTCCTAATCATTTGCTCGATATCGATCGATCCTCACTCAAAGGCAGCGCCTCTCGTTAATCTCGACCCCCGCGTGAACTGTGTAGGTCCTCTGCTGGTGGTTCCTTCTGCGCCACACAAGATCGTGCGATGCGACTCGCTCGCGTGCGCCCCGCGCCCGCACGAGCCCCCCTCATCGGGACCCTCGCCGGGAAAGCGCGTCAGTCGTCACGGTGACGGGCGGAGCTCGGAGTGGATTTCACTCAAGGTGCACACGCTGAGGACTCCCCACAAATCTTGGCTATAGCTCTGAGCTAGCCTGCCCTCGCATGAAAATCCCCCTATCTCATGCTTAAACTGATTATGCTATTTTTCTATATTTTTTGAAACGAGGTGATTATGCTATTGTTAACTCGTTACTATTTGGTCGATTTCTGATTTATCTTGACACTACTTAGTACGCATGGATTATGATAACTCTAAACTAATCAACCCAGGCTAGAAGCTGGCTATATATAGCTTGCGGTACAGATACTTTTCAAAATTCTCCCGCATCCTGTAGACCTGGTTCGGCACACCGATCGGTTAAGTACTAGAACTCTTAGTTTACTAACTGAGGATGGATGTCAACTAATCCTTCGATTCTAGTTAACCCCAGTTAAGGTTCTGGGAAAACTGTGCCTGCATGTGTGTGGTGCCCGATCCCTAGAGTGATTGGTTGTTTTGGGTGCTTGCTACGATGTGTTTGGGCCACATAAGCCACCCTGCTTCATCAGTTGTAACTCCAAGCAAAACTTGCATGGACTGCATGCAGTGTAAAATATACTAGTACAGTAGAAAACACCATGATTACTCGCTGAGTCGCTGATTTCACTTTATTAATTCAAGTGTAGCTACATTGTTGCAATTCATGCATGCCAGTTGCCGTATACTACATAGTCAGCTGAATCAAGGAATTGAAACTATAAGTCAGAACCAATTCATCTATGGCTCTTATTGGATCTTGGTCAAGCTATCTATTTTCTAGTCCTAAAACTGATTCTTATGGGATCTTGCCCTAGCTATCTCTTTTCTAGTCCTAAAACTGATTCTTATTGGATCTTGCCCTAGCTACCTCTTTCCTAGCCGTAAAACCATGTGCATGAGCATGTTCATGAAAATGTAGCTACAGTGCCTCGAAGGTGGCTTGGGGCGTGGGATTTTCCTGGCTACGCAACTGGCCGCCGGACCGCAGGATATTCAGTACCAACTTTTTTGCATGTTCCACGTGGAGTAATTATTTTTCAGTACGGGTTTTGTGGGATCTATTCTAATGGTAGCCGAGACATACTGTAAAATCAGTCTGCGGTTTACCGCAAAACCCGCTTTTACGTTATGAGTTTTCCGAAACCTACTAGAGTTGCTCTTATGGTACACCCACTGCTCGTGTCACCTCCTAATATTCTCTCTCTAGTAAGAATTTATGTCTAAATATCGTAAATATATACTCAACGGTTTTAGCTATCGGTGAGCTGATTTCTCATGAAGCTCAAGTTGGCACCATGCCACCATATATAAGAGTTATAGTGTTCATATCTGTAGCTTGTAGTCTCCAACTACTTGAGCTTTTGGGTGGACTGGTTAGGGCATGCAACTCAAGTCACTCTACGTGAAGCCACAAGTATATCTATATAACCCTCTAGCCTGCGATAAGCACCCCTTCACCCTCTCTCCCGTAGGAGACATGATGTAGGATTCTACCCATATGTGTATGAACCCTTGTCCCATAAATGTGTGCTATTTTAGACATTGTCATGGGATCTTATGTATTTTTCACAATTACTTTTTGCGGGAGGTTCACGTATTAGTAGAAAACTATGAAATTTTAGGGTCTCTTCGATTCACATGACTCTAATAAATATGATGTCCATTCAAAGGCTACACTAGTTTGGTTTGTTTGCGTCATTGGAATAACAAAGGACTCTTCCCAAGAGGTTTGAGTGGACAGAAAATATCTACGGAATGTGGTGCAAAGGAATATCTAGAAAAAATAAGTATATGATTCGATCCTACGAACCAAACAACATGGAAAAGTATCTAAGGATTTAGTTCCTCCAAATGTTTTATGAAAATCTTTTGAATCGAAGATATCCTCATATTACAAAATAAGTTTCATAATAAAAGAAGAGTAGTCGAAGTTAAGTTCATGTATTTACCGAGGGAGGCGCGTAGTACACACCCAATATGGACATATCAAGAAAAAAACTAACTGAAGACCGAGTTTTTTTTTACAATCAATACCATATATATTATAGTAGCAAATAGTACATGGTTAGAGATACATGAGCTGCAGCGATTACAAAATAAAAACTAAAAGAAACGAGCTAATCTTCGAGATCTTCAAGCACTTTCTTCTTTCATGGCAAAATCTCTTGTACTTTTCCGAAGGTAGCCGTAGAGCAATGGCAAAGATATCAAACCACAGACATGTAAATTCCAATGAAGGTTCTGCCATAATTTTAATTTTGAGCCGCAATGCCAAGTCTTTGTGCACGCACGCAGCCATTAAAGTAATGAACCAACATCGGTAAGAGTATCAACACTGATATTTCAGGGAAAAACAAGCGAACAACTTGGTCGATGTCATTGGGAGCCGAGAGAATGAATCACCATTGTCGAGGACGTAGTAGCCGAGACAGATATTGCGAGGACAATCCTCTCGCGGCAACCATGAGAAAAAAATACAAAATCGATCTGGCGAAGCAAGATCTGAAAAACCATACTTAGACAAATATAATCTTTCAGCACCACCATTGACACCGGGATGGAGATCTTGTCGTCGAACAAGGACCGAAGATTACTTATTGTAGACGAAACCATCTCCATCGAAGAAGAAGACGGCTAACAAAAGGCTAATCCAATCTATTGAGAAACACTGAAAACTCCACTCATAGATCAGGTTCCCCACCCCTCCCGACGCCGACGAGGCCGGCCGGAGGAGGGGGAACCGACCTGGAGACAGAGGCTGTGGCGGCGGCTAGGTCTCGACGGAAGCTCTCGTACGAACCTCGGGTAGCCTAAAAAGCTTTGTACTGTACTAACTGAAGACCGAGTTAATCTTTCCTCTCCAATGTATTATCAACATAAAACTGCATACAGTCGATCGATCCAAGATTTTCATTTGGTGAATAGCAGCTCTTCCCCAAGCTAGGTAGCACTTGCTTTGGTAACAATCAAGTGATCCGTAAACAAAGGCTGCTGGGAGCCTCGGGATCGTTAACGGCGTAGAATAATGCAGCTGACCGTCTAGCTCCGCGTGCGCAGGCCTCGACGATCATGGCCTTGCCTTGCATCCTACGTGAGCACTTTTATCCCCGTCAAGCGCCGTGGCGGCCGGCGTCAACTCTTTCCCACCACCACCTCCCCCTCCCGCAGCTAGCTATCAGCTACATGCACCTGCCCTGTTACTTGGAGTCCGGCCACGCGGTATATATACAGTCTACAGGCCTCTCCCGCGTCAAAGATCGAAAGCAGCTCTAGCTAGCAAGTTTGGCGTGCATCGATCGATGGCTGACTTTTCGTCTAGCAACGGCGTCCCGCCGGGGTTCCGGTTCCACCCGACCGACGAGGAGCTGCTGCTCTACTACCTCAAGAAGAAGATCGGCTTCGAGAAGTTCGACCTCGAGGTCATCAGGGAGGTCGACCTCAACAAGATCGAGCCATGGGACCTCCAAGGTACTACTACTAATAATTAACATGTCGCACTCTTCGATAGTGATGCTGAATTGCTGATGTTGTACTTGTGCCATGCATGGTGCGTCTGCAGAGAGGTGTCGGATCGGGTCAGCGCCGCAGAACGAGTGGTACTTCTTCAGCCACAAGGACCGCAAGTACCCGACGGGGTCGCGGACGAACCGCGCGACGACGGCCGGGTTCTGGAAGGCGACGGGGAGGGACAAGTGCATCCGCACCAGCTACCGCAAGATCGGGATGCGCAAGACGCTCGTCTTCTACCGCGGCCGCGCCCCGCACGGCCAGAAGTCCGACTGGATCATGCACGAATACCGCCTCGAGGAAATCGACGAAGCCCAGGGCGGCACCAGCGTAAGCCCTTAAAAATCCTGTTGAAGTGTTGATGCATGCATGCAGTCCGCGTTAGCTTAGCTACAAGGTTGATCGACTGTCGTGTTGATTGCAGGAGGATGGATGGGTGGTGTGCCGCGTGTTCAAGAAGAAGTGCTTCTTTAAGATCGCCGGGGGAGGCGGAGAGGGCAGCTCCAGCCATAGCGCAGACGCCGGCGGCGTCCATATGGCCGTGTCATCACCTCTGCATGGTGGCCACGACCACGCTAGCATGGGGTCGCACTACATGCACGGGATGCACCCGCAGTACCACCAGCAGCACGCCTCCTCCTTCTACTACTCCCAGATGCAGCCACCGGAGACGGCCTACTCGCACCACGTCCAGGTCCAGGACCTACTCACCAACCACCGCCCGGCAGCAGACGCGGCCGGCGCCGGGTATGACTTCTCCGGCCTGCCAGTCGAGCACCCTGGAGACCTGGACGTCGGCAGCAGCGACGGCGTCGCGGCGGATGGGCTGGCCGAAGGAAGAGATCAGACGAACGGTACTGCTGCTGATCAGCAGTGGCAGGCGATGGACGGATTCGGAAACGGAGGAAGCGCCGCCGGGGTGCAGCAGATGAGCGCCATGAACCCCGGCCAGCGAGGCGGGGAGATGGATTTGTGGGGTTATGGCAGGTAAATTCTACGTCGCCAGCACATGAACAAGTGCATCTGCATGCGGAATGCTCCATGGGAACTTGCAAATGCTGGTTACTGGGGAGTTATTATTGGTTTTTGGTGTTCTGGATGGTGTGTATATGTTTTATCATTAATTCGTTGTTGTTTGATGTAATAAGAACCAAGGATACATACTGGTGTAGTAAGAGTGTAAGTGGTGATTAAATTGTGTGTATACATTGCGTGCATGCTGGAGAGGAAAACACAAGAATTTAAAGTGTTGGTGTTTTCTTGTCATGTATGGATTGGAGAGTACACAAATGTAGATGATGTGTGTACTGGAAGTGGGCGGCAGTATTTGTTCTGAATGCTTGCCCTTTCCTAGACTTAGTAGTAGTAATAAACTTAATGATGAGAATCAAGTTCATTCATGTATTTAAGTTTCATCGAGTATTTATCGATCTCCCTTTATGTATCAGTCTTGCAAAAGGTTAGTCTTGAGCAGGGAGATTGGAATACTGTACAACATTATTACGTCGCTCATATGTATTTCTCCCTTTTGTCAACGGTATACGATGATCCACATCTTAGGGTTAGGCGCTAATGAGCACATTGAACTATCCATGTGGCTGAGAGCCCTCACAGCCCAGGCACAACGACGCAATTTTCAGGGGCGCGCTCTACCACTGAGCTAATAGCCCGTCGTGCGGGCCTCCCAAAGAAAGGGAGGCCTGCTACGCCAAAAGCGAGAAAAAGTTCATCCCTTTTCTTTTGACATCCCCATTCCGCCACACCACAGGGGGGGACATGGGGACGTCAAAAAAGGGATCCTATCACTATCAACTAATTTGTTCTGACCTAGGATAATAAGCAATTTGTGATTACTCCGGGGCAGAGTCGAGAGTTGGCAGTGCAGTGCCGACTCTCTGGAATCCACCGGAAATTTGGGAGCTCCTGTTCAGCACTCGTAGCGTCCGTTTGGAGTCCTACCCGTACACCCTCTGGTTTACTGGTTTATTACTGTTTCATCGATCAGGCTAGTTTGTGCGAGAGAAAGAAGTTTGAGCGTGTTTGTTCGTTAGGCTCGTACCTAAAAAAAAAGAGCTCGCTGTTGGGTAACCAAACATTATTTTTCAACGAGTATTTTTAGATTTATGTGTACCCTGGTTTGTTAATTTTTTTTTGCCTATTTTCTTTTAAAATCATATGTTGCTTCATCTGGTTAGTTATATTCAATAGAGGAACGGTATTTGTGTGTATCACTGTATCCTGTTGTTTCATTTCTTTTATGTTTTTAAAATCATAGGGAATTAGGGATATTTATATTTTTGTAATGGATGAACTTTATAAAACCGCGAATAATTATTTAAAATAGTGGGAACATTATTTCTCTTTTTGGACATATTTTTGTCTGAAGTATAGAATTTTTTTAAATATCACGAGGTGTTAATAAACTTTGATAGTTGATTTTTTTTAAACAAATAGCTGAAGCAATGGTTAGTCCGCTAGTCATGTTTTCATTAACACCTAAACCAGTTAGTGAGGGAAATGTTCTTTCACCGGTTCTATTACAAGAACCGAAACCAAAGAGTTCAATACAGGAGTTAAATCTTGAGCTAGAAGTTTCAGAAAGTATCATAGACTAGATAGTAAATACTACAAGTTTTGAAGCAAGGACCAAAACACCTTCATTGGCCACATCATTACAGAATGCATAGGATCTGAACTACACTTCTTCATGAAAAAGACCATCAGCACAACTACCCACATTCTTCATTGAAATATAGTTGGTATTTAGAAAGATTCAACACTACTCACATCATGACATGGATCGACGAGTCTCCCTCCGAGTTACCGTGAGGTAGGCAGGAGAGGCCTGACCACCATGAGTTGTTCCACTCGAAGAGGCCTTTCAACAAGAAATCTATCCAAAGTCATTGCATTTTAACTACCATCAACATTAGAGGGGATTTCGGCATCCCACTTTATTTATTTATTTGCTTTTCCCTCTGCCTGATCTCTTCTTTATTGTCACTAGGTAATATGCCCGTGCATTGCAATGGGTGAGAAAACATGCGTTCTAAATGACTACAAAGTAAGTGCTAGTTGGTATATCCACACGTTTCACAGAAACCGGCCAATTTTAACATGTTTTTTTGAAGAAAAGGATTTGGCATGTACATCATGTGATTTTCTCACTGGATACACAACTCAGAAAAAACACAAATCTTTACACATAATTATTTCTTCCCCTTTGTGATGGAAGACTCTTCCTCCTAGTCCACAATCCTAATGCGGCAGATGTTTCCGACCTCTCTCCACGCCTACATCACTCCCAATCTTCCTGGCGGGCTCGACGACGACGCCGGACAAGCACTTGCATCTAAAACCATCACTGGAGAGCCCCGCTCCATGCATGCTTTCTGAAGTTTCTGTCGATGGCGCTGGGTGCCTGCTGGAATCTTGCACTCCTGCACTTGCCGCCTCTCGATGCCACGTTGAACTTGGCGTCGGCTGGGTGTGGCCTGTTCTGATTGCTTCTGATGGCTCTCAACCAGAATTCAGCATTGCAGCTGGATATTTATCAGAAATGGACTAAAACAAGATATTCAAAGAATCTACACTTTAGTGGGTTAACATGTTCTTCAAATACACTGAATTGAAGCAGTAAGTTAAGGTGAAGCATATGAGCAGAAGATTCTAAACGCGTGATGCCTAAAGATATAAATCTTCGCCCAGAGTTGTGTTTTATAAGGAAACATCTAGTCACTCCCATATGAAAAATAAGCCACAGACAAAAAAAAAGGCAAAAATGGAACTATTTTTCAAGGACACTGGACTGATGGACCAAAACAAAGTCTACGACAGGGCAATTCAACTGTCATGTAAATTACTGCATGTAAGTATATTAGTGCCATCTCAGGATTCCCATTTAGAAGTGCTACATTGAATGATAACTAGTTGAATGCCCGTGCGTTGCTACGGGTTCACAAGATTCTTCCTATCTATCATTAAAGATGCATGTGTTGTAGTATTTGTTTCTCCATAATTTTTTAGGGGAACAAGAATATGGCTTTTGTGACTGTAATAACGTGAATAAAAACAAATACAGTGTATAGCCGAGAAATCAAAATAAAACCTAATTATCTCAAATTTGTCCGTAAAACACCTGCACATTGTGCAATGCTGATAGGGAAGAGTCGTCTACTTTGCCCAAACGTATTCTGAATGTGGTTTTCAATATCAATGTTTTATATATACTCCCCCTACTACCTTACAGATATATCATTTTTGCCTCCACAACTTAATCCAACATTTGTCTTAGATTAGTAATCAAGGTTATTGCCATTTTGTGACGGACAAATGAAGATGAGCTTTCTTGTGGCATAGACATTTTCACGAAAAGGCTAGATTTTTCACGTGGAGCCGCTGTGCACTGACCCATAAAAAGGAAGGTCACTACACTTGACTACATAAAAATGCACTCAGTTGCCTCACTTTGCTCTTCGTGATCTCCCTGCGACGTTACCCTCCTATCTTGAAATCCCCATGAAAACCTAAATCAAAGATAGGAGAGGATACATGACTTGCTTTTCTTTACTGAGGTAGAACTGGAACAAAAAAGGTCTATGAGTTTGTTTGTATTGACACAAGATACGCATGATAACAAAGTAGACACAACTGGTGTGTCGTGGCACATATCATAAAGTGATCTGGACACAATGAGTTGGTAGGAATTTAGTTAATCTACAAAAATGAAGTAAACCTAAACAGTCAGCTGTGTGAGTCACTATTCCTCCGTCAAAGTGTTTAGACAAACAATGCAGCAATGACTTGCAATGCAGATGAAATGTTTAGTGCCTGAATTTTCTTGAGAACCGATCCAGAGAGTACGTAATAATCAAGTAGCAAGCTTGTGTGAAAATGCCGTGCAGAGTAAAGGCAAGTGAGCTCATAAGTAAGCGCATGTATGCTCATAAATCTGACTTCTATTTACTGATATGAGTTTCATACACTAAATTTTATCCAAGTGGACAATTCATAACGTTGTGCCAATTTTCATAATATGGCTTAAACTATTCTCTTATCGAATTTTTAACATCACTCCAATATTTTTTCTTATAATGACATGATACTTCAAATGTTAACTCAATAACACGAGTTTATTGCCCATGTAATCATCATTAGCGAGCACAAACCAAAGCAGACAAGGATGATGCAAGCTACCTCCTATTTCTCACTTACTTGACACCGACTCTCAGCGGCGGAGGCAGGAAAATTGTTTGAGGGGCGCCGATCAAAGAAGACAGTCACAAATGCAAAAAAAAAAAAAAAAAGCCAACAGGTGGGAAGAATTGATAGCAAAATATATTTTCCATTGATTATACCACCATTAATTGAATAATTGTCGAAAAATGATGTACAATTGCATATATGCGAAACGCGCCCTTTCTTGATCATTAGGATAATCCCAAATTTGGCACCTCAGGATCCTTTTGTACTACCAAAATAAAAGAATCGGCAATGCTTTAATATTTTGATTCCCGCTGGCTGCTCTTGGTGTTGTTGGCAGGGCTGGTTCCTGGTTGTTGGTGTTACTGAATTTTCTTCTTCTAGTTCTACATGTTCTGGTTCTTGCTCATTTAAATCAGGGCCAGCAACCGGATCTGGAGGGAATCAAAATCCAAATGGGGCTGGTTGTTGGTGCTACTCTATTTGGAGAATTAACAAGACAAACCAGATGGCAAATATGAAAGGGAAATTGGGTATATAATCATACATTAATTCATATTAAACAAATCCAGAGCTGGAGGTAATCAAAATCCGCAACCTCTCCTTGATTAAAGGACCACGATCGGAGGGCGCACTGCGCAGCTTGTCCCCTGCTGCTTACGGCTTGCCTGCCTTGCTCCTTGGAGGGATCGAGCTGCTGTCGACCATGGAGGATGCAGGCATGGAGCAGCGTTTGTGGGAAGATCGACCTAGGCAGCTAGCCGAGCAGGGTCAGTGGAACGGGAAAGAGCAGCACTGGGGAAGAGGCGTGCGCAGCGTACTCGCCTCGGAGGTCGGAGCAGACGAGGCGACGAGCGTCGAGCAGGACCCCCCCCCCCCCCCCCGGGCGAGGCGCAGTAGACTGCCTCGTGTCATCGTGTGCAGCCCGGCGTCTGGGCCTGGGCTTCATCGGACCGCTTGGCTTTTTATTTTTCAGAAACACACAAAGGGAAGTACGAGATGGATGAGAAAGTCAACAATTTCTAAGGGTATAAAAAATTTGTTCGGATAGGGGGGCCGGGGCCCCTGCTGGTCCCCCCTGCCTCCGCCAGTGCCGACTCTCTAATGGGAAGTGACAAAAATGCATACTCACAGTACTCGATTTCTCTTCAAGCTAAGCTCTGATTTCATTCTCGAGAAAGAACACTCCAAACAGGATAATGCATTTATATGTGCGCTGCTAGCACAAACCAAAGTGGCAGACACCTCAGGAAAACCATTCTCTAAATTGTTCTTTTTTACAAGAGAGCATGTGGAATAAATCTACAGGAAATAATGCAAAATTGATTTGAAAACCAGGGTTAAACATGTGGAATAAATCTACAGGAAATAATGCAAAATTTATTTGAAGACATTGGATATTTCCTAGTAAAAATGAAGAGGTGTTGAACAGATTTTTGTCCTCCTCAAATTAGTTTGTCGTTATTTTTCTCAAAACTACTTGGATATCATGAGAAAACTGACAGCTTGTCTTCATCTAAGATGATAATTCTAATGAATTAAGAAACTCTTATATATACGAAGAAAACCCAAGATATTGTCTCTGCGATGTACCAAACGAAGTGCACAAGTAGACCTCACCCTTATAGTTAGACAACCACATGCATATGGGTATGCATTGTTGACACGGATGGTAAAATCGTTCTTGAGCTCCACTGTCACTTCCTTCCCCACGAACTCCTTGAAGTAGAAAAAGAACAGCTGTCCACATAAGAACAAATTAAAACCCATCAGATTACCCCACATTGGCTGCAGAGCTAACTACAAAGCCACATTCACTCACCATGTTTTATTTTTTCGAACTCTGGATGTCAATCCACTTGACCCTGAAAAACTTGCAGACAAAATAACATCATGATAAACCATGGAATTGATATGCTCAGCACCTTCATCCAAGCGAGCTCGGGAAGAAAGGCGTTTGAGGGAGAGAGGAATAGGTGGGTGGGATCACCGTGAAGGAGCACGGGCGGCGCGCCGGGTAGGGCAGGGCAGGGCAGGAGCACGGCGGCTGGCCAGGGAAGCACGCGTCACACGTTGTAGGAGGCGGGGCGCACGGGAGCGGCGATTAGTAGTTTGGCGAAGCGTTTTGTTTGCGCGGAAGGGAAGCTGGACGAAAGGTTTTTTAGATGGCAGACTAAGGAACGAAATTCTTTTTTTAGATAGGAGAGATTAGTTGGCTATTTAGCTCGGACATGAACATGTATTCGGTATGTCATCTTGTAATCAGGTTCAAATTATAGTCATCTTGTAATCCGGCTAGCGACTAACTCGTCTTTCTAGACTCAACACCCTAGAGTAACCAATCCTCTAGAAGTCGCACAATCCAGCTCTAAATTCTCTGAATTTGTTGGTGTTTACTGAATATTATTGCTAGTGTTTATCAGTTTTTTTTTTTGAGAAATGCTAGTGTCTATAGGGATATCGGGTATGTATTGGTTTCATGAAGAAAGGGGACGACTGGGTTGGCCCAGAAAATCCCGTGACTCGGGCTGGCCCAAACAATCCGGGCCCGATGGCCAGCATTAGTGGATACCCAGGGTCCAGCACTCCAGGGCGATCGACCGAACCTGCCTCGCTGCGCCGCCCCCGCCCACACCTGAGCTGCGTCGTGGTGCCGAGCCCGCCCTCCGCTACGCCGCCGCAGCTGCAAGCTAGTTGATGCGCGACCTGGCCGACGCGTGCCCCGCCTCCGCTGCACGGACCTAGCCGCCTTCTGGTCGAGGCGTCCAGCTCGCGGACGCGTTCCCCGCCGGCGTGACTTCTGCAACAGGTGATTCCTCCCAAGATCCCAATCAAGCAAATCGTCATCAAGTTTAGGTGGTTATCCCAGTTTTACTTTTTGTAGCTTGAATTGACGCACTTTCATGAATTATAGAAATACAGACAAGATCTTATGGCTTATCCATCACCGGGTCATAACAAAAATTAAGTTGTGTATAGTAGTATTATGTATGGATGTTAAGTGCCATTTCCAGTTTGCACAGTGTTCCTGTCAATTCTGGCATCTAACTTGTGGATCAGTTATTTTCTAACATGGCAAAACTTCATGCAGGTTCACAATCTACATCTTTGGAAATGCATCCTCATTTGACTCTCCACAGGCATCCTATGTGTGCTGAGGTATCTTTATACTGATTTACTGACCTCTGGGTCTATCTGAAGGCCTAGCATTTAAAATGCATATTTTGCACCTTTTCTATTACAACTCCATGTCAATTTGGTGCCCAGATTATCGAAGAATTCCAAAAGTGCCATGTGGATCACCCCATAAAAAAGTTCTTTGGCGAATGCACAGATCTTAAGATTAAGCTAGATCGTTGCTTTCGGCAGGAGGTAAGCACTTCTTGTTCTTGTTACATAAAACTACCAGAACCTCCTAAGTTAATAGTTGATACTGAAATTTAGTTATTTTTTCTCTATCATGATTTATACTGAAGAACTTTTTCTCTTCCCTAAATGTCATGTTACTCTCCTCAGAAAGCTGTGAAGCGGAAGGCAAACTTTGAAGAGAGCAAGAAATTCAAAGAACAATTGCAGGCTTATAAAAAAGAAATGGCTGAGAAAGACAATGAATCATAGTTTGCAAGACAAGAGCCTGATTTCTAGTGCTTTGTTCTGCAACCAAGTGGCTTCCACTTTGTGAAACGAAATTTCAGATTTGACTTTAAATCATGTGTACCTCATATATTTACTATCAAAAAAGGTTACAGGTGATGAATTATAGTTTATGGACATGCATTGCATTTTAGAAGTCTGAATTTTCTCATGTGGTTATGTTACCCATGTTAGTCCATTTTCAGTAGCACTGGAAGCTGTGTTGGATATTTGGACAACAATTGTTGCTCTATGTTGGTGTTGTACTGTGAGGATTTTTATGAGTTCTAATAATTAGATAACAGTTTACAAGTAAAACCAGTCATTTTTCTTGTTCTTTGCTTCTGGAACTTGCTTGTTGCATATAGGAACCATCCTGTAAGGTACTATTTTAGTGGATACTGATATTTTGTTGCCAGCCACTCTTGGGTTACGTGATGGAACCTACTTCTCTTCTGAGTCCATATGAAATGGTTAGATTTTGGTTGACACGTAGGTAAGTAGAAGGAACACTTTTGGCCCTAGAGTAACATAAATATGGATGCCTTTGTTAAATTATTTGCCAGTTTGTTATGTTAATGTGCTTTTAGTTTTTCCTTGGAAGTTTTCATGCATCAACTATCCCTTTTTCTTTTGATGGTTCTATGTTCATCAAATGAATGAATTTTCCTCAGCCTAATTCAGTTGCTCTTGGAGCAGTATTTAAACTGAATATTTTTCTATTGAGATTGTAGAGGCTTTTCCTGCCATCTGAAACTATAGGCGGTCTTGGTTGTTTTTCTTGGATGAGTGCTGGCAGCTTTTGGTGATATTTTTTGAGTGAAGTACCATAGGAGTGTCCTGCTGTTTTTTATTAGAAAAGTGTTATGTCCAGCCAGCTGGGACTGGGCGGGGTGGAAAAAAAAGATAACACAATCTGACTGAGCCACTATGTAAAGATTTTGTTTTTTGTCTCTGTGGTTCCGTGAATAACCATAGAAACTTTATGAATAGACTATTCGTTCCAAAGTACTACTACGTATTTGTACTAAGAGGGTAGCCTGTTCATTAGCAAATACGTTCCCGGTTCTTGTTTACCATATACTGAAGCACAGTACGCTTTTTAAGGCTTCCAGCACTGATAAATGATTTGAGGGCATATACAGCCCAACTAATTCTGGGTACTAGCGAATTTCAGCCTACTTTCAGTTGTTCATCTTCATCACAAGGAGATAATGCAATGTTTGTGCAGCTAATTTTCCATAATTCACAAAAAATAGCTGGTTCATTCATTTTTCCTTATACCAGATTTCCTGCCTCAAGTCTGTCATTTCTCGTTTGGCAACATCGTTTCCACATCCAGTAGTATGTCAGTCCTATATCTGACAGAACGTTTTGCATTTTTATCCATTTGAATGCCCAGAATTCCAAATAAAATAATACTCCTCAGGATCATCCCACAGATTCCGAGAGTTAAGCAAGTCCACAACAGCGATGTATAGCGAATGAGCTTGAACTGATAAAGGCAAGTGAAAAGTGGCTGAAGGAGATTCCGTAAGCAGAGACTGATACATCAAATGAATCAAGTTCACCGTTTAGCACCATGGGACAGTGAGTATGTGCCGGCGCCTAGAAAGCTCACATACCAACGTCATGATAAACACCCGGACAAGGGGAGAGCGTCAGCGCCCTTGGGCACTAGCGAGATGAGATTTTGACACTTGAGCTGTTTAGCGTCACAATTTACAAGTGTCGAGAGTTATCATAGCCCCTGACTCACGCATGCACCTTACCTACCACATGTTCATTGCTTCTAATATTTGTTTTCCTTCTTTGGCTGTTTATAAGTACCATCACATTGCAAACTGGAAGACAATCTGAAGTACATTTCAGGGAGGAGGCAGAGGATCGAGCGAGGAAGAGCATGGGACAGAGGAAGAACAGAGTGCGATGGAGCCTATGCCTCTCCTGAGCCCCTACCAAATGGGACCCTTCAGGTTCTCACACAGGTGAGTTGTAGCCGTAGGAGCAAGCATCAATCTGCATTTGGACATACTCCTACATACTATCGTGAGTCGCCTATCCATTTCAGTTTCCTGATTGATGCAGGATTGTGCTGGCGCCGATGACGAGGTCGAGATCATACGGCAACCTCCCGCAGCCGCACGTCGTGAAGTACTACGCGCAGAGGGCCACGGAGGGTGGCCTCCTCGTCGCGGAGGCCACGGCCGTGTCGCCCGACGCTCATGGGATGGGGCTTATCCCGCACACCCCAGGGATCTGGACCAAGGAGCAGATCCAGGCCTGGAAGCTCGTCGTGGACGCGGTGCACGCCAAGGGCGCCATTTTCTTCTGCCAGATTTGGCACGTCGGAAGAGCGTCCGACATGGGTATGATTTCTGAATTTTCTTTGATGTAAGCTGTTTCTGTTTGTATTGTGCTTACCGGACAATGATATAGCTGTCCTTCAGTTAAACTTGACACTAGCTGCCAGCCAAAAGTGAGATGAGCATTTGGGTATTTCCTGCTCTGACTGATCTTGTGTGTTGCCCTCAGAGGAACGACCCATCTCAAGCACACATCAGCCGATAGAGAAGAATGAGGAGAACTACTTCATAGATTTCTCAACCCCAAGGCGCCTAACCGTGGAGGAGATCCCTGGTGTCATCAATCATTTCAGAATCGCCGCCCAAAATGCCATGGAAGCTGGTAAGTTTAACGACAAAACGATGAACAGTAAACCATCTGTTCACAAACGAGCGATGTCGATGTGTGTGTGGCACGCGTGCAGGGTTCGACGGGGTGGAGGTACACGGCGCCAACGGCTACCTCCTGGACCAGTTCATGAAGGATGGCGTCAACGATCGTGCCGACGAGTACGGCGGCAGCCTGCAAAACCGCTGCCGCTTCGCCCTGGAGGTGGTCGACGCCGTGGTGGACGAGATCGGGCCCGACCACGTCGGCATGCGTCTCTCGCCGTACTCCAGCTGGCTCAGCTGCCGCGACTCGAACCCTGACGCGCTGGGCGTGCACATGGCGCGGGAGCTGAGCCGGCGCGGCGTCCTGTACCTCAACGTTGTGGAGCCCGAGATGGCGTTCGCGGAGGACGGCGAGGGAGGCGGTGCGCGGCGGGTAATCCCGCATAGGCTGCACGGGATGCGGGAGGCCTTCGACGGGACGCTGATGGTCGGCGGAGGGTACGACAGGGAGGAGGGGAACTGGGCCGTCGCCGAAGGGTACGCCGACATGGTCGTCTACGGCCGACTGTTCCTGGCGAACCCCGACCTGCCGGAGAGGTTCCGGCGGAACGGGCCGCTGAACAAGTACGACCGGCCGACCTTCTACACCGATGATCCCGTCGTCGGGTACACAGATTACCCGTTTCTTGAGGATGGTGGCGAGAAGGCGATCAGCGAGGAGAATGGCGTGATGTAGCAAAATGCAGAAGAGCAGGATTCACTCGATGTGGATTCGCTTTGCTTCTTGCATTGTGCGCATTTAGGAGAACGTTTGTTGTGGACTTCGCTTGATAATAATCTTGATACAAAAGGTGAAATCAGAGATAATGACTTTGAAGAATCCTGATGTATTTTTAGTTTTACCATTAATCTTCAGTTCGGCGTTCATTTTCGTTTTAGTTTGGTTGATCTGATATACTCCTGCACTATTTAGTTCACAACGCTCCCTAGCTCCCTAGCTTTTCTGCTCTCTCGTGCGTCCACCTCATCACTCGTTGGGGGGCCATCTGTCGGTGTCGTGTGGGCTTCAACTGCCTTTGGGGCTTGCCAGCACCGTCTGGTTACTTCTGGTCGCGAGGCGCCGTGGCTTCGACTTGTTTGCGCTAGTGGGATTGGGTGTATTTTTTACTAAAAATGGCCCTTTTACCGAACTAAACCCAGATGTGGCCCTTTTGTGAAACTATTGTCAAATCTGGCCCCTGGGCTCGGCGCCAAATGGGCCGGCGCCGAAATTGTACAGCTCGGCGCCAAGATGGGCCTCTGCTGAACCGGGTCGGCGCCAGCCCATTTGGCGCCGAGCTATGCGGCGCCAGCCCATCTTGGCGCCGAGCTGTACAATTTCGGCGCCGGCCCATTTGGCGCCGAGCCCAGGGGCCAGATTTAGCAATAGTTTCACAAAAGGGCCACATCTAGGCTTAGTTCGGTAAAAGGGCCATTTTTAGCAAAAAATACGGATTGGGTCGACTCCTCCGCCTTCTCAGCTCCCTCCCGCTGCACGCTTCCCTCCCCGGCAATAGATCCCCGTACCTCCCGTCGCGGCCGCCCCTCCCCTCCACTGCCCATGCTGGCCGCGAGAAGAAGAAGAAGAAGGAGAGAGAGAGAGAGAGAGAGAGAGAGAGAGAGGCGGAGGCGGCATGGAGGGCACGGCTCTGGCTGCAGGTGGTCAGCACGCACGACCGCGTCCGCGGCGCCCCGAGGGGCTCCAGCTCGCCAGGGATTTCTCCGATTGGCCGATCCGCCCGGAGATATCGGCGCAGGGGCTGGGTGCTTGGGCGGCCGCCCTCCCCGTCAAAGTACTACCTCGCGATGAAGGCGCTCAGGGCGGCGACGCAGCACTTCAACTTCGCCGTCGTCTACTGGGAGGCGGCCAAGATCCTGGCGCTCCACGGAGGCAACCTCGCCGAGCTGTCGGTGCCGCTACTTTCCATCCAGCTTCTCCACCCGCAGGACACCGCGGCGAGGACCGACCTGGAGAGGCTCCATAACCCCCGCCCGGCGGTGGTGCTTGCTTGCGCGTTCACCGAGTGGCGAGTGGTACTCCGCCCACCTGTCGACGGCAACGCTCGTAATACTCCAATCTCACCTCCAGCAGCAAGGTGCCACTGAGCTAGGCAATCTCTTTCCTGTTTCTTTTCATGCCTACGTTCTGTAAAGTTTAACATTGATCTGTATTGGTGCATGCTTGGTGTATCTATTGATGATTGGTATATGAATATGATTGTCATATCACCTATCAGAGAAGACAGCAGGGGAAATATTTTTCATGGCGAGACTTTCTGGATTAATTCTACAGATCGGTAACACTTCCTCTCGGCACCAAGTATTGTTTACTCTGAGCGTGGTTTTCTTTGCACGTATGAATTAAGTCCACTATTGTCTATTTTTCATAGATAGCAATGTGGTTCGGTTCATGAATGATCTTTACTAGACAGAATACCGATATGCCCAGATGTTGATTAATCTGTCCTCACTCCCAGCATTACTCAAAATAAAATTTACCAGAGATGCTTTACCAAGATTCACTTCAATATTTGCTATTTTTCAGGCGAATGAGTTCTGGCGTGAAGCTGAAATTCTCTCAAAGCTTCACCACCCAGTTGTTGTGGCCTTTTATGGCGTTGTGAAAGATGGGCCAGGTGGTACCTTGGCAACTGTAAATGAGTTTATGGTTAATGATTCTCTTCGGCATGTCTTGTGGCACAACAAGTTATTGCCCTATGTGCTTCTTTATATTCCATTTGTTTTCTTTCTGTGTGTAACGAAGTATTCTTGTGACTGGCAGAAACCTAGCCGTAAGTGGCTGAGCATAGCGATGGATGCAGCATGTGGGCTGGAGTATTTGCACTCGAAAATTATTGTTCACTTTGATTTGAAGTGTGATCTTGCTTGTGAATCTTAAAGATCAATCACGCCATATATGTAAGGTGAGATGCAGTTCAGTTTGTAGCATCTCAGTGCTTTGCACATATGTTTCATTCAAATGATTGATTTGCTTCCGCCCACTCTGAATTTTGCTGTTTCTGTCCAGGTTGGTGACTTAAATTATCCAACATGAAGAGGAACACCCTGGTTTCAGGTGGTGTGAGGGGGATTCTCCCATGGATGGCCCCAGAATTATCAATGGAGGTAGCAATTGTTACAGTGTGAGCAACTACTGTACACTGGGGGCACTAGGCCACTACATATACACATCTAACACCCCTCCTCAAACTCATGGTGGGTCAACAACACTGAGTTTGGAGAGGAAAAACCCATGCTGCGCTCGAGTCTGTGCCTTCGTGAAGAAATCCGCCAGCTGTAACTCGGAGGGCACATAGTGAAGAGCAAGAATCTGATCCTGCACAGCAGCACGCACAAAGGAGGCATCCACGCCGATGTGCTTGGTGAGCTCATGCTTCACCGGGTCACGCGCAATGCTGATGGCACCGTACTGTCTGACAATAGAGAAGTCGGTGCAGCAGCAGAAACACCAAAGTCTGCTAGCAACCATCGCAACCAGGTCACCTCAGCCGTCAACATAGCCATCGCTCGCAACTCAGCCTCTGCACTGGAGCGGGAAACTGCCTTCTGTTTCTTCGTCTTCCAAGCAATGAGAGATCCTCCAAGAAAAACACAATAGGCAGACAGCGAGCGGCGATCAGAAGGATCACTGGCCCACGTAGCATCAGAGTAGGCCTGGAGCTGGAGAGAGCTGGAGCGAGGAAAGAAAAGGCGGCGAGAGATCGTGCCACGAAGATATCGTAGAACACGGAGAAGGTGACTATAGTGGACAGAACTGGGAGCAGAGACGAACTGACTCAGAATGTGGACAGGATATGATATGTCTGGACGAGTGACAGCCAGATAGACAAGACTCCCAACAAGATGGCGATAGCGTGTCGGGTCTGTGAGGGGATCACCATCGGTAGCACGAAGCTGAACATTGAGCTCCATAGGAGTCTCAGCAGTGCACTCATCACCAAGAGCGGCGCGAGCAAGAAGATCCTGAATATATTTTTCTTGGGAGATGTAGAAGCCATCAGAAGTCGAAGAAACCTCAATCCCAAGAAAATAGCGAAGAGGACCAAGATCTGACATCAGGAACTGCTCACGGAGGCGGGCCTTAACAAAGGCAATATACTCAGAGTCATCGCCAGTAATGATCATGTCATCAACATATAAGAGGAGGAGCGTCCGACCACGAGGTGAGGTGTGGACAAACAGCGCGGGTCATGGTCGCTAGGCACGAAACCAGCGGCAGTCACCACAGAAGCGAAACGCTCAAACCAGGCGCGAGGGGCTTGTTTAAGGCCATAGAGAGAGCGCCGAAGACGACAAACCATACCATCAGGAACAGAGTACCCCGGTGGTGGCTGCATATAAACCTCCTCACGCAACTCACCATTGAGAAAGGCATTCTGGACGTCAAGCTGAGACACAGACCAATGACGAACAGAGCCACAGCGAGAAGAGTGCGAACAGTGGTCATGTGGGCAACAGGAGCGAATGTCTCATCATAATCGCGTCCCTGCTCCTGCTGAAAGCCACGAGCCACAAGACGAGCTTTGTAACGCTCAAGAGAACCATCGGAGCGAGTCTTGATCTTATAGACCCACTTGCATGTGATGGGACGAACACCGGGAGGAGGGGAAACAAGATCCCACGTGCCAGTGCGCTCAAGGGCAGCAATCTCCTCAGCCATCGCAAGCTGCCATTCAGACTGAGCCATGGCATCACGGTAGGAAGTGGGCTCAGCAACAGCAGAAAGACCGTACTGGGAATCAGAATAGCGATCAGGAGACCGTAATGAGGTCCGAGAACGAAGGTTATGAACCGGTGTACACGGGGAAGGTGGCGCTCCGGAAGTAGAGGGCATGCCAGAGGGATCATCCTCAACACGAGGGCGACGAGTGTAGTGGAGAGGGAAGGGAGAAAGGGGAGGGCACACTAGAGGAGTAGGTGGAGAGGTAGGTGACGAGGGAGGAGAAGAGGGTGGTGTCGAAGGTGTATCAGAAACAGTGGGACTCGCCGGAGGTGGAGGAGGAATATGGGGCACAAGAGGAGATGTGTCAGGGAGTATAAGGAAGGAGATATCCTCAACCGAAAAGTCGAGGCAGTAGGACGCGGATAGTACGAACGAGACTCATCAAAAGTCACATCACGGGAAATACGTAGCCGACGACTAACAGGATCCCAACATCGATAGCCCTTGTGCTCATCACTGTAGCCAAGAAAAACACACTCCACCGACTGAGCGGTCAATTTGGTGCGTTCGCGGGGAGCAAGAGAACATAGCACACGCACCCAAACATGCGAAGAGCGGAGTAGTCAGGAGAACGACCAGAGAGACGCTCCATAGGAATACCACCCTGCAAAGCAGCCGAAGGCTGGATATTGATGAGATAGGTGGATGCGGAGATAGCCTCAGCCCAAAAGTGGGGTGGAAGAGAGGCGGCGATCATCATCGCACGAGCCGTCTCAAGAAGGTGGCGATGCTTGCGCTCAGCAACGCCATTCTGAGCGTGAGCACCAGGACAAGAGAACTGGGCAAGAGTACCCTGTTCGGCAAGAAAACCACGCAACATCTGGGAGATATACTCACCAGCCGAGTCAGCACGAAAGACACGAATGGGCGTGGAAAACTGGGTGTGTACCATGGCAGCAAATCGCTTGTATATAGGGAGAACCTCGCTGCGAGATTTCATAAAATAGAGCCAAGTGTAGCGAGAGAAGTCATCAATAAATAGAACATAGTAGCGATGACCACCTTTCGAATCGAAGGGAGCAGGACCCCATACATCAGAATGAACTAAGTCGAAAGGACGCTGAGAGACTGACTCACTCGTAGGATAAGGTAATTGAGTCTGTTTGCCAAGTCTACAACCATTACAATGTAAAGATACATCGCCAGAGACAGACCCTAAGACACCTTGATGCACTAGCGAGGACAAGCGAGAGCCACATATATGACCAAGTCGATGATGCCACTGTTGGAAGGACGCAGAGGAGGGGCAGCAAGAGCATGCGAGCTGGCGGGTGTGGTGGCAGCGGAAGGAACACAAAGCCAGTCAACCTCCCAAAGGCCCTGAGCCTCACGGCGCCGAGGGCCAGCTCCAACTAGAACCTGGGTGCGACGATCCTGAACAGAGCAAGAGTCGGTATCAAGAATAACACGACAGCCAGAATCAGTAAGTTGAGCAGCGGAAAAGAGATTCATGGTAAGACGGGGAACATGAGAAACACTAGGAACAGAGAAAGACGGAGTAGAGAGAGTGCCACGACTAGCAACAGGAAGAGGTGTGCCATCGGCAGTGAGAACATTGAGAGGAGAATCAAGAGGTCGAAGAGAAGACAGAGCAGAAGAATCAGAAGACATGTGAAAGGAAGCTCCAGAATCCAGAACCCACGGAGATGTACCTGACTGTGTAGGCGGTGGTGGCGAAGTAGTCAGCGAGGCAGCGGTGCCAGTCGAGGAAGAGCCAGAGGAAGCCAGCATACGCTTGAGCTGGGCAATGTCCTGGGCAGTGAAGGATGATGTCTACGTGTGCTTTTATTCTTATAGACAGTGTTGGGCCTCCAAGAGCAGAGGTTTGTAGAACAGCAGCAAGTTTCCCTTAAGTGAATCACCCAAGGTTTATCGAACTCAGGGAGGTAGAGGTCAAAGATATCCCTCTCAAGCAACCCTGCAATTAATATGCAAGAAGTCTCTTGTGTCCCCAACACACCCAATACACTTGTCAGATGTATAGGTGCACTAGTTCGGCGAAGAGATAGTGAAATACAAGTGATAGGGATGATTATGAGTAGTAACTGCAATCTGAAATAAAGATGGCAGCAAGCAAACATGTAGCAGAACTTGTTGTAAACGGTGTTTCAATACTTAGAAACAAGGTCTAGGGATCATACTTTCACAAGTGGACACTCTCAACAATGATCTCATAACTGAATAAGTAAAAGCTACTCTTAAACACTCTCTTGTTGGATAACAAACACCATTCATTGTGTAGGGCTACAAAAGCACACCTCAAGCCGGAGTAAACAAGCGCCACAACGTCATAAAGGAATCACACACGGTGCACACACTGTCACCTTTACACCGTGGAGAGTACCGGAGTTCATATTAAAGTAATCTCTGGAGTGCATAATAGATAAAGAGTAACATCTACATATTCAACTAGATTAGCACAACTGAACACAAGTAAATACTACTCGGGATTATTCTCCTTCTTGATGAAGCAAGAGTACTATGCGTAGGGCTGCAAAAGCACACCTCAAAGTCTGAGTAAACAAACACCACAATTCCCAAGAATAAGCCATGATAAATGTCTAAATTATTCATAGAGTCACACAAGTACCCACACTGTCACCTTGATACCGTGTTGTCACAATGACTCCAGAAACTTGACAAAATCACTTGAGTAGCATAAACATTATTAATGTATTCAGCGATACTAGCAATACACACGATCACATAAAGATCACGCCATGGGAGAGAGAGATGAACCACATAGCTACCGGTAGAGCCCTCAGCCTCGGGGGAGAACTACTCCCTCCTCATCATGGGAGTCAGCAGCGGCGATGAAGATGGCGGTGGTGTCGATGGAGATGGCTCTGGGGGCAATTCCCCGTCCCGGCAGCGTGCCGGAACAGAGACTTCTGTCCCCCGAAACTTGATGTCGATGGTGGCGGCGCTACGGAACTCTTCGTGGAATATGGCTTGGTTCTTTAGGGTTTTCGCGTCGGGGGGAATAAATAGGCGAAGGGGCGATGTCGGTGGAGGTCCTGGGCTCCCTCCTCACCTCCCGGCGCGCCTGTGGGCCCAGCCGCGCGAGCAGGTGGTTTGGAGGCCGTGGGCCTCCCCCTGGCTTGCCCTTCTGGCTCCGTGTGTCCCTCGGAAAAATAGGAGGTTTGGCTTTTGTTTCGTCGAATTCCGAGAATATTGCCCGAACAACTTTTCTGGAACCAAAAACAGCAGAAAACAGGAACTGGCACTGTGGCATCTTGTTAATAGGTTAGTCCCAGAAAATGTATAATAATGATATATAATGCATATAAAACATGTGACAATGATACATAAAACAAGCATGAAACATCAGAAATTATAGATACGTTGGAGACGTATCAAAGGACTGTGCAGACGAAGGCGCTGGAGCCGTAGTAGAGGAGCGACCCATGTCGCGCTGCTTCTTGAAACAATTCGACTCTGGGTGACCCAGCTTCTTGCAATAATCACAGAACGGGCGAGACCTGCCCCCTCCTGCAGAGGGCCGCCCACCCACCCCCCGTGGTGGAGTGAGTAGCAGCGGTGGAGCAGACGACATCGGAGCACGGGCAGCAAGCACAGTGGGAACCACAAGCAGGCCAGCAGACCGGAGGCGAGTCTCCTCAGCATGAAGCTCTGCAAGTACCTCTGAGATGGGAACACGTCGACCACGGGCAAGCAAGTGAGCACGCCGAGCCTCAAACTCAGGACGGAGGTGAGACAGGAACTCATGGACACGCTGAAACTCCAAATCTGACCTGACTGTCTGACAGCAGCGACAAGTACCACAAACAACGGTCCTCAGAGAGTCAAGCTGACGCCAGATGGCAGAGCACTGCGAGTAGAACTCATCAACAGTAGAGTCTCCTTGCTGAAGATCGTGCTCCTGACGGACCACAGATAGGTAGAGAGCATCACCAGAGAGATGATAGCGCTGACAAAGATAAGTCCACATAGCAGGAGCAGTGCCTAATCCCATGAACTCAGAAGCAAACTGAGTCAGAACACTAGCAGTGAGAACAGCAGCAGCACGGGCATCATCATTGCACCACTGAGTGTAAACAGACAGATCATCCCGGTAAATAGAAAGGGACTCAGAATAATCCGATACCTGCTGGTCGTAGGATTCAACTGCATGATCATCAGCATCCTTGGCAGCATCCCGATCAGCCTGAGAAGCATCAGCAGCAAGAACAGGTGGCACCGGTGGAGTAGGAGCCACAGGAGCAACGGGGCATGGCGGACAAGAGACCTCGCCAGAGAGAACGCCCCACAACATGAGGCCACGCATGTGGATACGCATAAAGCCCACAAACTCGGCGTAGTTGGTGCCATCAAATATCACAGAGCACCGACGAACAGCAACATAGCCCGACGGAGACATCACGGGCTCTCTGCTGATTTTTTTTTAAATCAACCGAGGAGAGAGAAACTGGATCGAACCAGCTCTCGATCCCGAACGAAACTAGCAAGATCGACCGGGGCAGAGCACCAAACCTTGAGGAAGCTGTTGGGATCGGCCGGAATCGGCCGGAACTGGCCGGAATAGGCCGGCGGCGGCCGGAGAATGGCGGAGATGGGCGGCAGCGGCCGGGGCGGAGACGGGCGACGGCGGCCGGGCCGGGACGGAGACGGGCGGCAGCGGCCGGGGCGGAGACGGGCGACGGCGGCCGGGGCCGGGACGGAGACGGGCGACGGCGGCCGGGGCCGGGACGGAGACGGGCGACGGCGGCCGGGGCCGGGACGGAGAAGGGCGGCAGCGGCGGGAGAAGCTACGGCGACGGCGCGGAGTTGCAACGCGCGGGAGAACCTGGGACTGATACCATGTTACAGTGTGAGCAACTACTGTGCGCTGGGGGCACTAGGCCACTACATATACACATCTAACAGCAATAAGGTGTCTGAGAAGGTAAGAACAAAGACTTGCATTTATTTGGCAAGTCCTAATGTTTCATACAATTTATGTCTGTTTAATATTAATGGCATTAATATAACTGAAACACGCCCGTGCGTAGCAACGGGACAGTAAAAAAGCGTCGTGGAAAAAGTGCACATGCGTTGCAATGGAAGAAAAATCCGCGCCGCGCAGGTGCACAAAGTAAGTTTTTCTTGGTACAACCGTCGTACGGAGAATCCAATTAGTTTCAGAGTGTCCACGATGCGCTCGCCGCAGACGTGCAAAAAAATTCCAAACACACCCATTGCTTCTACCAGAATCTTGTATGCTTCTTCTCACTATCTTACCAGCTAGAAAGTAGTCGAATTGCACATATCCTTTTTTTAGTGTAATTTTATGTGTCCCTGTGCAAGGAATTGCAATGATCGCATTATTCACCTGGTGCAGTTTTATGTCTGCAAATACTTTCATGGCGACATTTTTTTGTGTGCGCTTAGTACAATAATATATTGATATACTAATATGATGGATAGTAAGTATGCTTCAATTCTTGGGGGGATGTTTTTTTTTCCTAAGATGCAGGGGTACATTGCCGAGAATAGGCTAGCTCGGCAGCTCGCAATCAGGTACTCACTTTTCACCATCTAAAAAAAAGGTACTCACTTTTCTCCGTACACAGAATAGTCTGGTAATTCAATCAAACCCGGTTGTCCTTTTATCTTTGAACGTGCTGATCTCGATCGAGACTCATTTAGATGATATTAATGATTTTAGATTTATGATTTAGCGGACATTAAATTGCATGCATGTACGACTCAGGTGCCTTTTTTTGCGAAAACTCAGGTGCCTTTTGAAGCGTACGTGGAAGTCTACCCAGCCCACGATACTCGTCTCTTTGATACGGTACTACAGTACAGTACTACTTCAAGGCAGGCACGGACAACTCTAAGTCGTGTCAGCGCAACAAAAAAAAACTCTGAACAACTCAACAACGGTTCGCGCAGCTATACAAACTCGTTAGAAGAATTATGGCCCAATAGGGTGTATAGCCACCGGCCCATAGAAAAATAGTGTAGCCAGAACGCACAGCGCTGGTGATTTAACCGAAAGTTTTACTACCACCTCGACTAACTATGGAGACGATCGGAGCGCGCGTGATGCTCGACGTACGAAACCATACGAACGAAACGTACGAAATTTTGGGAGGAAGAAACACTACTCGTATTATATAGTAGAGATTTCCTGCCATGGATAAAGGTTGATGTATTTTCCTTTGTTTCATTTCCTTTTTCTTCTATTATGTATTATCCCAAAGAACACCACTAAGTCAATCAATTTTAATGAAGCTGTGACGAAAGGCAAAATGAAGTGATATTAGCCTGTCACATGTGATGGCTGGGATTTGATGAATTTTTTTTTTGCAACCTGGTGCCAAATTTTGTTTCCAACTTAATTCAACATGGTATTTTAATTTGACCATTGGTGGTTATATTTGCAAGAAAATTTTCAAGGAAAAACCTTTAGTAATTGGTTGTGCGATGAGATAAATGAAGGTGTTTGAGACTCTGTAAAACAGTATGCATTATGCGCCTTGTTTTCTTAATCCCTGCAATCTACTCTTTTTATCTGATATTCCAAATCTGTCAGCATTGTGCTGAGATTACGAGGGGAATCCTTTCATGCTACCCAATGAACCATAGAAAAGGGATGGACAGGTTTTAATTTGGTGTGCTGCTGCACCATATGAATCTTCTGCGAATGTTTAATTGTTCTTATGCGAATGTTTGATCGTAAACAACACTGAGGCAGCCTCATGTGACCCGGGTGGAGAAGGCTCATGGAGCAGTGCTGGGCCCCGGACCCGGATCCGGCACAACGCCCAGCCTTCATAGAGATCGCTGGGCGGCTCCGTTCCATGTCTGTTGCGGCAAGTCAGGCGAAGGCAACCTTCAAATAAATGATGCAAGTGGATTACTTGTTTTATGCTCCGAAATATGGCTTTTCTTTCTGTTGGCAAGTAATACATATACATGTACGTTATAATGATGTAAAGTTAGTCATTAGTACTCTCATTTATATCATATCATGAGCGGGTATGTATCCAGTTATATTGTTACATGACGGATTTTATTTTGGGGGTGTAAGATGTACGAAGCTTTATTTGGACTTTGGAGAAAACATTATCTTCGAAAGCTCCTCAACATAAGCAGAAAACAATTGTGAGGTGTTCTCGGAATGTTTATACAAAGGTAATACTATACTGCACAATTAGGCTTTGTTATAGGTTATGTTCTTCAAAATAATGCGTGCCTTTTCTAAGCCTTTTTAGTATTTTATATGGCATTTGACATTTACTGGGTATTTTGTTGTAAGCATGAGAAGTTTCACATCCTGTAGGATAAAACACTCCACATGTTGCGGGACACTCCCTTATTTATTTCTGTAAGAGGTGTTCATTAAGCTGGCAGGATCAAGAGAATGGCACAGAGAAAGCACCATCCCAACCGAGTTTATCAGTGTGAATATTTACTACAGTGATGGAGAGAATGCAGTAAATGAGGGCAAAAGAATAAAAAAAATACTACTATATTAGCTTCGGGGAAGGATTTAGTTGTAAACCTGTGTGGTGCAAGCCAACCCGTGTTTATTTGCTTTCACATTGTTTGAGCATAAGCCAGTAAGTAGTTTGTGTTCATAAAGTAGATTACAACAATTTTGCTTTGCATACTATTGTAGTATTGTGATAAGGAGTAGTATCAAGAAACTTCCTAGACCTTTTGCTTATACACGCTAGAAACGAGTAACACATATTGTCCTGTACAGTTGCAACGCATCTTAGGGTCTTTTGGTTTGATTGCACGGTAGCCATATCACTGACTTGGCAAGCCAAAATATGTTTTGTTGTGCATAGGATGGCCTATGTTAGCAAGAAAATAGATTGAGATTAGCCAAAGTAGCATCGGCCTGCTAAAAAATTGCGAGGCGAGATTCTATTCATATGATGGTCAATGTCACTACTGATTCACCACTGTTGTCTGTGTTAGCGGCTCCAGCTCGATGTCGTTGGCTTGTGTATTTTGTTTGACTGGGTGAATTCAGTTTGTTTATTGTTGGGAAAAAATCAGTTTGTTTCTTTTGTGCATGTCTAAATTCTGAACCCAAATTAGAAAGCGATACATGTATGCTAGAAGGGTGAGAGTCATGTTTTCCCAGTGCCGCTCTCTGCTGCTTCTTGTTGTAAACCTCTTTGTCTCGGGCTCTGTGGCGATTAATCTGTTCACGAGGAAAGCAAATTAGTAAAAATCTCAAGCAATTGTGTTGTGCTTCTAAAAGTGTCAGTGCTGAACAGATAAATCTTGCAAATTAGGATAAGGATGCAAATTAGAGTGTAAAGCCATTTTCTCTCTCCTTTTGTTTCCTATATCAATCTGACATGCACCCTGCTGTTTTTTTATGCAGAGACTTACGATTCGTCTTATCCAAACATCAACATCTCAGTAAAATGGGATATTATGCAGTGTACTCATGTTGCTTATGTTGTAAGTAGCACCCTTCAGATCAACATATGTGATTTTCAACTGAACCTATTAGGCATATTTTTACATAATCAAAGAGCATGTCTAATGCCGGATCACACACTTTTCTAAAACAAATATCTCCAACTTACGGTAAAAATAGATAAAGTATCTACTACTTCCCTATTTCCTTGATAGGATATATGAGGACAGACAATAGAATGTATGATGATAGCTGGTGATTTGAACATTTGCAGAGGTTCTTTTGTCTTAAATTATGAATCGAAACTGACAGGTCACATGTTGGTAATTACATATTATTTCTAAGGCGCACATTCTAATGTTGTTAAAGATGTTCTATAGTCACTCACGCAAAGGTGCTAAGTTTTAGTCAATTGCACCGACTGAAAAGAAAGTGGTCTAGTGTTTTCTAAATTACATGCCTTAGAATGAACAACGATGTATGCCCGCAAATATTTTATTAAAAATTCCTGGACATGTCTTAAAATTGAGACCTTGCCCCTATGCGCGTGTTAGTGTGACCGTATGCGTGTATACTGTGTTTTGAAAAAAAAAAGGCCTCTTTGGCTTTGATATGCGAGTAACTCTTTCCATACCTACATATGGATAACTACACACATATAAATAATTACATGAGATAAAATATGCATATAAATACACCAAAAACGTATCTAGGCAGTTACACCGCCAACCCCAAACCCCTCCTCCTCCATGTTCCTCTCGCCACCACCCAACAACGGCGGTGGGCAAAGCTCGTTTGACCGACGGTGGTGGCGAGTGTATCTCCCCCTCGAGGAGCTGGGTGGCGCTGACCTCTGAGACTGGACTGGTGGCTTGGAGGGTCCTCTCACCGAAGCAGTGAGGGAGGTTGGTGAAACAATGGACGTGAAGGGTCTGCTCGCGGGGAATCTTAGATGAATCGGTGGCGTGTTGGGCGTGATGAGTGTCGTTGGCGCGATGCGCGACGTCCTGTGGCGGCTTGGCGCGTCTGAAGCGTGTGTGGTGGTGCGGGCCTAACTGGCTAGATCTACACCCACGCGGGTTTGCCAATGGGGTGGCCTTGCGGCGTTTTCTTATCCGGACGATGGGTCGGTGATGGAGGTTGCTGACGGGATGGCTGCAGTGGTACCGGTTCTACCCTCTCTCATCGATGACTTTGAAGGAGGGCGACATCGACTGGAAGAGTGGCAAAGTGCCTCAGACTACTTCCAACGTCTTCTCCAGCAGTGTGTGAGGATTTCACTCTCTCGGCATCCGGGATCCAGATTGTGAGAAGTTGCAGCTTAAAGTGAGGTTGATGTTAGTGACGATTTCGATGATAAGTATGGAATTTCACAGACTCGGGTGGAAACACAAGACCAGTCAATGTTGACGCGTGTGGGTCGTGCCCTTGTTGATGGTGATGGATCGAAGCTCGCTTTGGGGATGAAAATCCTGAGATCAAACTATGGTTTAACTCGTCATTATCGGCGCACATGCGACAAAGGCTTGTTAAAGTTTGTCTATGAATTGTGTACTTTTAGTTGTTTCGGTCTCTTGTCATAAGGTTTTTTGGTAGGTTTGTGGAGATGCTATCGCGAGACGGATGACCTCAGACTTTATTTATTTTTATCGACGATTTGTTCATCATGGATGGCTCGATGTGCTTGGTATTATCATAATAATATATGGTTGTGTGCATGGCTTGATGCAGAGGCCTGGCTTCCCTCCTCCTTTTCAAAAAAGATGCATCTCATTATCTTCTGTTAATTTGTATTTCATCCACATTGATTAGATTGTTGTGAGACATAACTCGTGCAATCCCAAATCTCATGCTATTCAAGAGATGGCGAGGATGGCATTGATTTGTTAACGTTTACTTGCGTCCCAAATCATAATTTGTTAACGTTTACTTGTGTCCTTGTAACATGAGATATTGTAGACCGGATACCAGATGGTTACTTTGCGGTTGCCACACGTTACTTCGTAAATGGTTAATTATAAAAGTAACTTTCAGGCACGCTGGAAAGTATGTCGTGGTGTTAGATATGTCAAGATTTGCCCCCTCCGTGATGAAGAGATGCACTCTAGTTATCTAGTACCACTCGGTATTACGGTATCTGGCATCGCCTAGCCAGTTATTGTGACCAAGTAATTAGTCAAGGTATACCGGAATAAAAACAAGAAAAAAATACAACCATGTAAGGAGGATAACTATGTATAATGATCAAATGTTGATCCCGGGATACCATCAAAGTCTTGCCTCGGGTTTTCTAATGTGTGTCTCGGGTGATGGTGTGGCAAGGACGAACTCGCCATTGTAGCGCCTCCAGGGCGGGAATAGGTCGAACGGGGACACGGTCAACCTGCCCAGACGGACCAGATCTGGAATCCCATGGAGAAGAGCTCCCAAAACCAAGAAAGTCCGGGATAAAGCTAGCAAGGAGAGATGTTGAACGCGAGGTCGGGAGGCAGGATGAACGAGGTTGGGAGCCCGCCTGCATGCCCAACAGCTCCTCATGACGATCTTGGCGCTTGCTCGGACATCTACCTAGTATCTTTATCGTTTTATCAGTTGGCTAAGCTGAGCCGCAACCTGTCGTTATTTCTTTGGTTAAGCTGTATGACGCAGCAATGTATGAAAGTATGTGGATCTGAGCTTTGTTAATTCAAAGTTGGGCACTAAAATGTCCTTAATCTAAAAAAAAACCCTCAAGTCCTCAAGACCAACGATCTACACGGTGCGCACACTTGGTAGATTAAAAAAACGCTCGCGTCGCTCCGAGGAGGGACGACTCGGGAGGATCCCTAGCCGCCGCGGCCTCCTTCCCCTCCGCTCCCGATCCCCCACCGCCGCCGAAGGATGCTGTCGGTCAAAGGCCGTGCGGCTGACGGTAGTGGCGGGCTCTCATCCCCTATCACGAATGGTGGCAGCGGGGGCCCATCCTCCTCGCGTGGCGGGATCTCCGTCCGGAGCCTCGCGGTGGCCCTGGACAGCACGGTTCTTCCGGCGGAGACGAACGTCGGGGCGGCGGCCTCGGATTTCTTCGGCGACCTTGGCGGCTATTGTGGCCGTAAGGGCGACATGGCGGCTGGTTTGGGGACTTGGTGTGGCTAAGCACCTCATCTCCGTGTGGTGCATGTGGTGGCGGCGGTGCTTGCTGAGATCTCCGATCTACAGTTGGAAGCCGGCGGGCGGCGGCGTGGGAGCCTGTCGATCTGCCTAATAAAGGAGGTGATCATATGTCTCTTCTCGCGTCAAGACGATGTTTGGCTTGATGTCTGACTGTTGGAGATATGCACTAGATACAATAATAATTTAGTTATTATTTATCTCCAAGTTTATTATTAATGTTTATGTCTTTATGCTATAACTGTATTGGACACTTAAATAGCTAATACAACGTGTTCAAGAGGAAAACCTCCAATACAAGTGTAGAGATACGAAAAGTAAAAGTGTTTCTGGTCTTGTCTCTAAGACTAGCTGATGTAGTACAACCTAGGCACACCACACCGACAACGCCTAATGGTTCCATGACAAGATCAAGAGTCAAAACCCTTCATGAAAAGGTGACCTCGCTCCTATCTATGTGTGATCTAGGCACACACTTGAATGGTTTGCTACTTCATTCGGATACCTTGTGCATACTCAGGAACAACCATTATGACACTAGTAGGAATGTGCTTATAGACACCACGCTATCGCTGGCGGACGGCCCTGAGAGCCCACTAGCGCTATTACCGATGGCGGGCAGTTTACGGTGCCCGCCAGCGTACCTGGCTTACCGCTGGCGGACGGACAGAAGTGTACGCCAGCGGTAGTTTCCGTCAGAACCGAGCAGGCGGGGCTAACTACCGCTGGCGGACGGATTCTTGCCCGCCAGCGGTACTATAATTACCGCTGGCGGACTGTTTGGCGTGCCCGCCAGTGGTAGTTGGCTCAGCCGGGCCCACGAAGCACGCAAACTACCGCTGGCGGACGCCTTTACGTGCCCGCCAGCGGTAGGTGACTTACCGCTGGCGGGCGCGGCACGCCGTCCGCCAGGGGTAACTTTGCATGTGTAACTTGATGTTTCTGTGACTATTCATCGAAAGAGGTCAAATTCTATAAAAACCATTGATGTTTCTGTGATATAACCACTAGTTGTGTATCTTAAAATGATTTTAAAAAAAATTAGACCAAACTATCAAACACTTATAGTTCAAATTTGTATTAATTAAAAGAAAATTAACATAAACTCATTTAACAAGGCGAAATTAGATAGAAATCAAGAAAAATCCTAATAATTGGGATTATCCATCAAATGTGGACTACTCTTTGTCATAATTAGATGGGTGCCATTTTGCACCATTTTTTTTGTACTTGGTTCACAAAAAAAGTCAATTTTTGCACTTAGAAAAAGGAAAATGATATTTATAAAAATAATTTGAAAAAGGGACTCCATGTCAGAGGATATCTTTTTTGAGGTTTTTTTCACTTCATTTGATTTTTTTCGAAAAAAGGTCAAAATGGCCACCATGACTATTTATCGAAAGAGGTCAAATTCTCTAAAATTATCGATATTTCTGCGATATAACCACTAGTTGTGTATCTTAAAAGGAATTTTTAAAAAATCAGACCACACTGTCAAACACTTGTAGTTCAAATTTGTATTAATTTTGGAAAATCAACATAAACTCATTTAAGTAGACAAAATTAGATAGAAATCGAGAAAAATCGTAATACTTGGGAATTATCAATCAAATGTGGACTAATATTTGTGATAATTATATGGGTGCCATTTTGCACCATATTTTATGTACTTGGTGAACAAACAAAAGTAATTTTTGCCACTTAAAAAAAGAAAAAAGATATTTATAATAATAATTTCTAAAATCACTTCGAAAAAGATAAAGGAAATGTGGACTACTCCTTTTGAAATATAAACATGTGTTTAAATTGTGTTTTGAAATACAATAAAATAATTGAAAAGATAAAAAAACAAGAAAAAAAATATAAAAAACAAAGCTTACCACTGGCGGGCAGCGATGGCCGTTCGCTAGCGGTAATGTGGGGCCAGACCGACTTAACTAGGGCGCGCGGCGCCTTCTATCTCTTTCCCCCATTTCCCCCACACACCCAAACCCTACCCGACCGCCGCCCCCACCCTCGCCGCCGGCCGCCGCCCCCACCCGCGCCGCTGCCCCCGACCCCGTGCGCCGCCTGCCCGAGCGCCGCCCACACCCGTGCCGCCGGACGCCGCCCCCACCTGCGCTGCTGCCCGACCCCGTGCACCTTCTACCCGAGCGCCGCCCCCACCCCACGCCGCCGTCGACCCAGCCGCTGCTACCTCCTCCTCGCCCCTCCGCGCCCACACCACATCCGCCGACACCTCCTCCCCGCCACCTCCTCCCCGAGCCTGCCGCCGCGCGCCACCGCCCACGACCGCGACCCTACTGCCTTCACCCGCTCTCCTTCAACCTCGGGCGCGCCCTCCTCCTCGCGCCCGCCGGCCGTCGAGCAAGGTGGGCACCGGCTGGCCGCGCCCACGCCCATGCCGCGCCGCCCTCCTCTCCCTCCTAGCACCGAATTAGGTTAGTTTAGATAGGTTAGTTGATGTTTAGTTTAGATAGGTTAGTTGAAATGTAAATTTTATTTGAATTAGTTGATGTTTAGGTTAGCCACTGTTTTTAGGTATTTGCAAAATTGAAATGTAAATTTTATTCAAATTAGGCACAGTTTTTAGGTATTTGCAATCTTGAAATGCACAAATTATTGTGGTGAAATAATGCATTTTGTTGTCGTATGCAGGATAGAAGGATCTCGATGCTTCAGCTGATACTTGATCAGGTGAGATGTGAATGTGTTGGTGATATGGTACACTGGTGTGGATGTGATTGATGCACATATGGTTGCTGCGAATGCCTGTGTATGAAATGTCTGCATGTACCCCTTGAGGCCCTTGAGATTGCCGGAACGTTGATTAGCTTCCGTTCCGGCCAATTCGGGTACTCCATATGTCCTATTTTTAGCAAAGGTCATGCCGAAATTTATCATGAATTTTGGCATAACTTTTGCTAAAAATAGAACATATTATATTTGTTGCCGGGACGAAAGTTGCAAATGTGGCCTTGTGGTTGTGGTGGTGATACATTTTTTGTGCTTGTGGTGGTGACGATGTGCCTGTGTATGAAATGTTGCAGGTACCCCTTGAGGCCCTTGAGATTGCCGGAACTGCATGTCCGACTGCTTCCTGAACACCCCTATGGGTAGGATACGCGTGACAAAGTTCATCGAAGATGTCTTCACGGCGAATAGTACCAAGAACATCTTTCTCATGCCTTACTTTCCCAAGTAAGTCATTACCTAGCCGCCATAACATCTTTTCGTACATTGTTTTGTGCATAAGTGAGAATGATGATCTCTTTTCATTGTTTTGTGTAGAAACCAAGACGGCACCCTCATCGTTCTGTACCCTAAAGAGTCGTCTGCCTTCTATCTCGACGCGGGTAGTGATGTGAAGAAAGACTACAAGCACATCAATAGTGTTCTCGATGATGCTCTCAACGGTTACTGCTTTCTAAATGAAGGCATCCTAAAAAGACCTTTCAATAAGCGAGGCAAGATGGCATTCAAGCACAAAGTGGATCTAATAAGCATCAAGAAGGCGCCTGGCAGCCCGATGGACGCCTGGTATGTCACCTTTCTAATGAAGAAGTACATACGGGATTACCAAAGACTAGAATTTCCAGTTGCTATCGATAAATAGTGCAAGGACATGACGAAAACCACTGATACTGATATCACGCAAGAATTTGCTCTAATCCAGAAGAAGTTTGCTTCAATAATCGTCCACGAAGTTTGTCATGACGAGCCACCTAATGGGTTGTTCTACTACAATGGTTCAACACCATCTAATGCCGATTTAGAAAATCGCATGGCACTGCACTGTGACCACAGGCCATTCAACTCTTTGAATGGTTCTCAGCCTTTCCCGCCGAAGCCACTGTCAAAGCCGAACAGGAACAAGTGAAGGTGTGTTGTCGATTTAGTACTCTTGTTAAATTGAATTGCCTAGCTCTAGTTTCAAAGCCCTACTTGATATTCGTTTTCGAGTTGGTTTAGTTTATTTGTGTCTACTTTGCATATTTCTGCACGACACATGTGAACAATTTGGTTGACTAACATTTTTATTTGTCTTTTGTGTATACAGATGAAGAAGTGGGAGATCACTTAAGGAGGAGGCGGAAGATAGGGACTTGAAACCACTGAAAGAGAGCAAGAACCGGATGATCGAAAACCAACTTCATCGCGCCCTCTCTTAGACATTGCGGTTCTCTGTCTTCTATGTGATTTTAGTCTACATAAGTAGTTGCTTTCAAAACTTTGTGATTTATCCTATCGAGAAAAATGAGATGTATTTATGTATGGCAACTTTTGGTATAACTTGGCTACTATGGTTTGTAATGCATGTGATGAACCAACAATTTGGGCATTTGTATGTGGAATTGTATGGTTCGTAATGGATGTTATGAAACAACAATTTAGTCATTTGCATGTGGAATTGTCTATATTTCTGTTGTTTTCGTCATACTGTAGCTGATTATACTGTATATACTGCTGGAATATGATTTTGCAAAAAAAAAATATTTCAGCGAAATTATACCGCTGGCGGACACGAAGGCCTACCGCTGGCGTATGCAGACAACCCAGCGCGCATCTACCGCTGGCGGCAAGCTCATTTACCGCTGGCAGGCGCTGTGCCCGCCAGCGCTGTCGCCACTGCCGCTGGCGGGCGGAAATAGCGCACGCCAGCGGTAACCGCCTTACCGCTGGCGGGCACCCGCCAGCGGTAACTATTACCGCTGGCGTATGTATCGCTGGCGGGCGCCTGTTCGTCAGCGGTAGCTGTTTTCTGCCCGCCAGCGGTAGGCCTTTTCCTACTAGTGTGAAGACCACCAAGCAAGTGCTGAAGATGGCCAAGAGACGAGTCAAGAGGAAGATGAAGAAGATGCACAACGGTACTACCGCCAGCGACGCCAGTACTACCGCCAGGACCCAGATGATCAACCGAAGAAGCTGAAGATTCAGGCGGCGGTACTACCGCCGCGCCAGCGGTACTACCGCCGCGTCCAGGAGCCGTACTACAGCCAGGGATACCGCTGGAGCTACCGTCGCGCCCGAAATGCTCTCTGGACACCGCTACGGTACCCGCCGTACCTGCTTCATACTACCGCCATGAGCAAAACTTGAAGCCAGCGTACTAACCGCCAGCACAGCGGTACTACCGCCACTCCTGTGAAGATTCGGGCTGAAGCCCATGTAAATGGCCGACAACTTCCCCCTTCGCCCCATAGACTATAAATACCCCTTCTCTGCCTAGGGTTAGGGTTAGACTGAGTTGAGAATAGAGTTGAGCTTTGCTCCTTTCCACCCCTTGTTGGTGTTGCCTCCTATGGTGATGAATCAAGGCCTCCCCTTGTGGAGATGAACCAAGGCCTCCCCTTGTGGAGAAGATCCCTCTAGTGGATACCAAGGCTCCTACTTGTAGTGATACTACTTGCTAATCTTTCCTCTTGAAGTGGATAGATTGGGTTGGTTTGGATTGACCAATTAGGAAACAATCCTAAGAGTAAGGTGTGCTTGGGAGAGGAGAATTGGGGGCTGCCCTTGCGGAATTGTTACCAATTGAATCTTGCTGGGTTATGTCTTGCTATTTACCTTTGATTTGAGAGCTTTCCCCTCTTTGTGTTCATCCCTTGTTCTTCGTGTTCATCGTTCACTCCGCCCAAATCCGTGAAAATCGGGACCAACCTACATCATATGGTATCAGCTTGGGTTGACACAGATTGATTTGTGTTTCTGGTGGCTCTAGGTTAATAGTGCCAGAAACAATGCTTGTACGTCACACGTCAGTTGGGAACCCCAAGAGGAAGGTATGATGAGTGCAGCAGTAAGTTTTCCCTCAGTATGAAACCAAGGTTTAATCGACCAGTAGGAAAACGAGGTTTGCTTCGAAGGTGTTGGTGAAGGAGTGTAGTGCGGCGCAACACCAGGGATTCCGGTGCCAACGTGGAACCTGCACAACACAATCAAATTACTTTGCCCCAACTTAACAGTGAGGTTGTCAATCTCACCGGCTTGCTGAAAACAAAGGGTTAAACGTATCGAATGGAAAATGATGTTTGTTTGCATAAAACAGTAGAGAACAATGATTGCAGTAGATTGTATTTCAGATGTAAAAGAATGGACCGGGGTCCACAGTTCACTAGTGGTGTCTCTCCAATAAGATAACTAACATGCTGGGTAAACAAATTACAGCTGGGCAATTGACAATTGATAAGTGCATATAACATGCATGTGTGAGCTGTGGTGTCTACTATGAGATTCATTTGGGCATTACGACAAAGTACATAGACCGCTATCCAGCATGCATCTATGCCTAAATAGTCCACTTTCCGGTTAACATCCGTACCCCTTCCAGTATTAAGTTGCAAGCAACAGACAATTGCATTAAGTAATGTGCGTAATGTAAACAATACATTCATCCTTGAATAAAGCATTGCTGTTTTACCCCTAGTGGCAACAACACATCTACAACCTTAGAACTTGCTGTCACTATCCCAGGTTAAATAGAGGTTGAACCCAACTATCATGCATAAATACCCCCTCTTGGAGTTACAAGTATTCACGTGGCCAAGGCTTCAACAAGTAACGGAGAGCATGCAAGATCACAAATGACATAGACATGATAATATAATATTCAGCTCCACATAGGTATCAATATAAGTCAGATCCCAGCAAACACAACATGTAGCATTACAATAAGATGATCTTGATCATGATAGGCAGCTCACAAGATCTAAACATGATGGCACAAGTGGAGAAGACAACCATCTAGCTACTGCTATGGACCCATAGTCCAAGGATGAACTACTCACGCATCACTCCGGAGGCGGGCATGGCGATGTAGAGCCCTCCGGTGATGATTCCCCTCTCCGGCAGGGTGCCGGGAAGAGCTTCAGAACCCCCCGAGTTAGGGTTGACGACGGCGGCGGCAGCGAATATGTTCTGGATGAAAGGCTCGGTGTTTTAGGGTTTTCGCGTCTCGGGGAATAAATAGGCGAAGGGGCGATGTCGGCGGACCCCCGAGGGGCCCAAACCACAGGCGGCGCGGCTGGGCCCACTGCCGCGCCAGGTGGTTTGGCCACCTCGTGGCTCCTTCGTCTCTCCTTCGGACTCCGTGTACGTGCTGGAAAAATAGGGACTGGCCTTTTGTTTCGTGCAATTCCGAGAATATTTCCAGAAGTAACTTTCTGAAACCAAAAACAGCAGAAAACAGGGAACTGGCACTGTGGCATCTTGTTAATAGGTTAGTCCCAGAAAATGCATAAAAGTGATACGAAGTGTATATAAAACATGTAGCAAATGGTATAATATAAGCATGGAACAGCAGAAATTATGGATACGTTGGAGACGTATCAAGCATCCCCAAGCTTAGTTCTACTCGTCCTCGAGTAGGTAAAACGATAACAACAAATAATTTCTGAGGAGACATGCTTTCACACAATCTTGATCAATATATTGCAAGGCTCATGTCATGAATGAAGTGACTCAAAGCAATGATCTATAGTTTGCTAACAAATAGATAAAGAGTAAACAATGAATCATATAAGCAAAAACTTTTCATGAATAGTACTTTCAAGACAAGCATCAAAAAGTTTTGCATAAGAGGTAACTCATAAAGCAATAGATTCAAAGTAAAAGGCATTGAAGCAACACAAAGGATGATTAAGTTTCAGCATTTGCTTTCAACTTGTAACATGTATATCTCATGGATAGTTGTCAACATAAAGCAATATAACAAGTGCAATAAGTAAATATGTAAGAATCAATGCACACAAAGTTGACACAAGTGTTTGCTTCTAAGATAGAAAGGAGTAGGTAAACTGACTCAACATAAAGTAAAAGATAGGCCCTTCGCAGAGGGAAGCAGGGATTAAATCATGTGCTAGAGCTTTTTAAGTTTTCGAAAGCATATAGAGAGCACAAAATAAGTATTTGAGAGGTGTTTGTTGTTGTCAACGAATGGTAGTGGGCACTCTAACCCCCTTGTCAACCAGACTTTCAAAGAGCGGCTCCCATGAAGGACGTTATTCTACCAGCAAGGTAGATCATCCCTCTTCTCTTTTGTTTACACATGTATTTTAGTTTCTTTATAGATGACACTCCTCCCAACCTTTTGCTTACACAAGCCATGGCTAACCGAATCCTCGGGTGCCTTCCAACATTCACATACCATGGAGGAGTGTCTATTGCAAAATTAAGTTGCTTACTGATAAATCAGGGCAAAACATGTGAAGAGAATTATTAATGAAAGTTGTAATTAATTGGGGCTGGGCACCCCGTTGCCAGCTCTTTTTGCAAATTATTGGATAAGCGGATGTATATGCCACTAGTCCAGGTGAAAGTCTGTCAGAAGTAAATGACAAGATTGAAAGATAAAACACCACATACTTCCTCATGAGCTATAAAACATTGACACAAATAAGGAGTAATAAAGTTTTGAATAGTTTAAAGGTAGCACATGAAATATTTACTTGGAATGGCAGGAAATACCACATAGTAGGTAGGTATGGTGGACACAAATGGCATGGGTTTTGGCTCAAGTTTTGGATGCACGAGAAGCATTCCCTCTCAGTACAGAGTTTAGGCTAGCAAGGTTGTTTGAAGCAAACACAAGTATAAACCGGTACAGCAAGAATCACATAAAAACATATTGCAAGTATTATAAGACTCTACACTGTCTTCCTTGTTGCTCAAACATTTTACCAGAAAATATCTAGACCTTAGAGAGAACAAATATGCATCCCAAGTCTCAACAAGCTCTACGGTAGTTCTCCACTACTAGGCTTTAACTACATGATGCAAGAGCTTAAACATGATCTACTTGAGAGCTCAAAACAATTGCAAAGCATCAAATCAAAACAAGACAATGATCTACAAGAATGCATATGTCTTTTCCAATACCAACTACTACATGTAGCATTTTCTTTCTTCCAAACAAACACCAATAATTTATTTAAACATAAACTCTCCAAATGATAATATAATGCAGCAAGAGAGTATTTATAAACAAGTGCTAACAGCTCGAAGAGATGCATGAAAAACAGGAGCTAAAAGCACTGCAGTAGCTAGTTAAGAATACTCAACAAATATAAGTGAAGAACATGAGTATTCACATGAAAAAGCGGAGCGTGTCTCTCTCCCACACAAGGATTGCTAGGATCCGAATTTATTCAAACAAAAACAAAAATAAAAACACACAGACGCTCCAAGTAAAGCGCATAAGATGTGAAAGAATTAAAATATAGTTTCACTAGAGATGACCTGATAAGTTTGTTGATGAAGAAGGGGATGCCTTGGGCATCCCCAAGCTTAGACGCTTGAGTCTCTCTGAATATGGTTGGGATGAACCACGGGGGCATCCCCAAGCTTAGGCTTTTCACTCTTCTTGATCACATAATATCACCCTTCTCGCTTGATCCTTGAAAACTTCCTTCACACCAAACTCAAGACAGTTCTCATTAGAGGGTTAGTGCATAATCAAAAATTCTCATATTCTGTAATGATACAATCAATCCCAAAGCTTCTGGACATTAGCTACAGCCACCAATGCTTTGTGGAGCAAAGAAATCCACACAAACACAGTAAAAGAGCGAATGCAAAACAAAAGGCAGAATCTGTCAAAAACAGAACAGTCTGGAATGACGAATTTTTTCGAGGCACTTAAGTTGCTCAGATGGATCTGGCCTAAAATAATGAAAGTTGCGTACATATCTCAGGAATATGCGTGATTTTTCTCAGAATTTTTTGAATTTTCTACAGGGAGATAAGCTCAAATCCGTGACAGCTAAAAATCTGTCACTGCGCAGAAATCCAAATCTTGCATCAACTTTCAATATAGAACTTTACTTGGCACAACATTGCGATAAAATAAAGATACAAAGGAGTTGCTACAGAAGTAACAAAACTCCTTGACTCAAAGAAAACAAAAATAACAGCAAATAAAAACGATGGGTTGTCTCCCATAAGCGCTTTTCTTTAACGCCTTTCAGCTAGGCGCAGAAAGTGAAAATCAAGTGTTCAAGTGGAGGAGCATTGACATCAATACCAAGGGCCATGCCCTACCTCTCTTACCCTTAGACTTACTCTTTGGTTTGGGGAATACATGGCCGCACCTTGGTGTGGAGGTAAGATTCAGAGTGCCTTTTCCCACATCTATGGTTGCTCCCATTAATTTGAGCAGAGATCTTCCAAGTGTAATTTGTCCTGTCCCTGCACATTCAATAACAAGATAATCAGTGGACACCGTTCTCCCAAGAAAGGTTGTAAACACACCCTCAGCTATCCCCTCGGGAAATATAACAGAGTTATCAGTAAGTTATTCCTTCTCCTCCTTCAGCAAGTCCCCAAAGATTCAAAGTTTCATAAATGCTTTTAGGCATAAGGCAAAACTCAGACATAATATCACAACGAGCATAAAAGGTTTCACCACAAATAGCAACCTTTACCGTAGGGACCCACATCGAAGGTTCAAAATTTGTTGGAACATAGTCAAAATATTCCCGAATTTGATTATAGCCATCCTTTAAACAAGATATATGTGTCTCAAGAGTGTTTAATCTAGCATGGATGCTAACAAGGGCCGAATCAAATTTATTAGTTGAGCTAGAAGTTGCAATCAACTTTTTTATGGCATTAAAAGCTTGGTCCCCATCACAGTGAAGGAAATCTCCTCCCACAATAGCATCTAAAGCATATCTATAACAAAGGGCTAGACCAAAGTAGAAGCTAGTGAGAAGCAAACTTAAAGTCATTTTAGGATCAGTTTTACCAAAGGAATCATTAATTCTAGACCAAGCTTCTTTAAAATTCTCCTCACTCCCTTGTTTAAAAGTGAAGATCAATTCCTCAGGTGACATAGCAACAGGCATGGAACAAGACATGATGGTGACAAGAACAAAACAAAACCGAAATAAACAAGTAACTAATTTTTTTTGTTTTTGATAAAGAGAGCAAACAAGACTAAATAAAAATAAACTAAGCAAGACAAATAACAAAGTAAAGAGATTGGGTGTGAGAGACTCCCCTTGCAGAAGCAATTCGTTTTCCCCGGCAACGGCGCCAGAAAACGTGTTGGTGGCTCTAGTTAATAGTGCCAGAAACAATGCTTGTACGTCACACGTCAGTTGGGAACCCCAAGAGGAAGGTATGATGAGTGCAGCAGTAAGTTTTCCCTCAGTATGAAACCAAGGTTTAATCGACCAGTAGGAAAACGAGGTTTGCTTCGAAGGTGTTGGTGAAGGAGTGTAGTGCGGCGCAACACCAGGGATTCCGGTGCCAACGTGGAACCTGCACAACACAATCAAATTACTTTGCCCCAACTTAACAGTGAGGTTGTCAATCTCACCGGCTTGCTGAAAACAAAGGGTTAAACGTATCGAATGGAAAATGATGTTTGTTTGCATAAAACAGTAGAGAACAATGATTGCAGTAGATTGTATTTCAGATGTAAAAGAATGGACCGGGGTCCACAGTTCACTAGTGGTGTCTCTCCAATAAGATAACTAACATGCTGGGTAAACAAATTACAGCTGGGCAATTGACAATTGATAAGTGCATATAACATGCATGTGTGAGCTGTGGTGTCTACTATGAGATTCATTTGGGCATTACGACAAAGTACATAGACCGCTATCCAGCATGCATCTATGCCTAAATAGTCCACTTTCCGGTTAACATCCGTACCCCTTCCAGTATTAAGTTGCAAGCAACAGACAATTGCATTAAGTAATGTGCGTAATGTAAACAATACATTCATCCTTGAATAAAGCATTGCTGTTTTACCCCTAGTGGCAACAACACATCTACAACCTTAGAACTTGCTGTCACTATCCCAGGTTAAATAGAGGTTGAACCCAACTATCATGCATAAATACCCCCTCTTGGAGTTACAAGTATTCACGTGGCCAAGGCTTCAACAAGTAACGGAGAGCATGCAAGATCACAAATGACATAGACATGATAATATAATATTCAGCTCCACATAGGTATCAATATAAGTCAGCAAAACAACATGTAGCATTACAATAAGATGATCTTGATCATGATAGGCAGCTCACAAGATCTAAACATGATGGCACAAGTGGAGAAGACAACCATCTAGCTACTGCTATGGACCCATAGTCCAAGGATGAACTACTCACGCATCACTCCGGAGGCGGGCATGGCGATGTAGAGCCCTCCGGTGATGATTCCCCTCTCCGGCAGGGTGCCGGGAAGAGCTTCAGAACCCCCCGAGTTAGGGTTGACGACGGCGGCGGCAGCGAATATGTTCTGGATGAAAGGCTCGGTGTTTTAGGGTTTTCGCGTCTCGGGGAATAAATAGGCGAAGGGGCGATGTCGGCGGACCCCCGAGGGGCCCAAACCACAGGCGCGGCTGGGCCCACTGCCGCGCCACCTGGTGGTTTGGCCACCTCGTGGCTCCTTCGTCTCTCCTTCGGACTCCGTGTACGTGCTGGAAAAATAGGGACCTGGCCTTTTGTTTCGTGCAATTCCGAGAATATTTCCAGAAGTAACTTTCTGAAACCAAAAACAGCAGAAAACAGGGAACTGGCACTGTGGCATCTTGTTAATAGGTTAGTCCCAGAAAATGCATAAAAGTGATACGAAGTGTATATAAAACATGTAGCAAATGGTATAATATAAGCATGGAACAGCAGAAATTATGGATACGTTGGAGACGTATCA
>CAMZMU010000063.1:70455653-70715560 GCA_947311845.1 Poa pratensis
TGAGATTCATTTGGGCATTACGACAAAGTACATAGACCGCTATCGAGCATGCATCTATGCCTAAATAGTCCACTTTCCGGTTAACATCCGTACCCCTTCCAGTATTAAGTTACAAGCAACAGACAATTGCATTAAGTAATGTGCGTAATGTAAACAATACATTCATCCTTGAATAAAGCATTGATGTTTTACCCCTAGTGGCAACAACACATCTACAACCTTAGAACTTGCTGTCACTATCCCAGGTTAAATAGAGGTTGAACCCAACTATCATGCATAAATACCCCCTCTTGGAGTTACAAGTATTCACGTGGCCAAAGCTTCAACAAGTAACGGAGAGCATGCAAGATCACAAATGACATAGACATGATAATGTAATATTCAGCTCCACATAGGTATCAATATCCCAGCAAACACAACATGTAGCATTACAATAAGATGATCTTGATCATGATAGGCAGCTCACAAGATCTAAACATGATGGCACAAGTGGAGAAGACAACCATCTAGCTACTGCTATGGACCCATAGTCCAAGGATGAACTACTCACGCATCACTCGGAGGGGGCATGGCGATGTAGAGCCCTCCGGTGATGATTCCCCTCTCCGGCAGGGTGCCGGGAAGAGCTTCAGGAACCCCCCGAGTTAGGGTTGACGACGGCGGCGGCAGCGAATATGTTCTGGATGAAAGGCTCGGTGTTTTAGGGTTTTAGCGTCTCGGGGAATAAATAGGCGAAGGGGCGATGTCGGCGGACCCCCGAGGGGCCCAAACCACAGGCAGGCGCGGCTGGGCCCACTGCCGCGCCACCTGGTGGTTTGGCCACCTCTCTCCTTCGTCTCTCCTTCGGACTCCGTGTACGTGCTGGAAAAATAGGGACCTGGCCTTTTGTTTCGTGCAATTCCGAGAATATTTCCAGAAGTAACTTTCTGAAACCAAAAACAGCAGAAAACAGGGAACTGGCACTGTGCATCTTGTTAATAGGTTAGTCCCAAAAAATGCATAAAAGTGATACGAAGTGTATATAAAACATGTAGCAAATGGTATAATATAAGCATGGAACAGCAGAAATTATGGATACGTTGGAGACGTATCAGTTTCCACCCCCAAATCCACCAAAATTTTCTTTGATTTTGAGAAATTCGAAAATTTCCACCAAAATAGCCTTTCTTGGATTCGAGCCGATCTGTCGATTTGTTGCGTTTTTGGTAGTTTTGGTCCACGGATCTGTTGATTTAGGACCCCCTCCACCTTTGTTTGCGTTCCCAAGCCTCAATTTTGCCAATTTCCCACGAAATCGAGGAATTTTCGACCCTCTTTTCCGCCCAAATCGCGAAACTAAGAACACCAGGAATTTGACCAGCGGTACTACCGCCAGGTCAGCGGTACTACCGCCACAGCGGTACTACCGGGCGGAACAACGGTACTACCGCCAGGCCGATTTTTGCAGAAATTTTTCTTTTTCCTCGGTTCGTTTTGGCATTTCCTCTTTGTTGTTTGAGTACCTTGTTGAGGTGAGCCACGTGTCCGTCTTAGACAAGCTTCCGCAGCAACTACAACGCCAAGCGATGACGACTCCAAGGACTCAACTTTTCCCCATCATCGTAATCCGTTGTGAGCCATTCTTCCTTTCGCGTACGTTGACCTATCGGACTAGCTCTTTGATATTGCGGGGCATTGCACTTGTCGAGTGATTGTCTTAAAGTATTGGCGAGTGTGTATCGTTAGAGATCTTGGCACTAGCAAAAGAGAAGGCATCATCGTCAAAAATAAAAATTAAAAAAAAAGAAGACAAAAGAAAAGAACATGAGTAGTGCCAAATATCATCTCTTGTAGGTTGCAACAAAGATTAAACCGCCAAAGTGAGTGTGAGTGTTGAACACTTGTGCAAATCCGCTGCCCATCAAAAAGCAATTGAGCTAGCGTCCTTCTTGTGTTGGTGTGACATTTGAGCATGTAGTCTTCGTTAGGTTGTATATCTTCGAGTGCTCGCCCTTTGGTCGCCCAACCCTATCATTCTTTTGTGTGTGTTTCTTCATCATTTGTGGTTGGTGTTTCTTTGGTAATTTGATCATTGTGGATTTTCTTTACCTTGAACAACATACTTTTTGTCGGATTTGCTTGTTTTCGTTTGCCACTTCATACCTTCCTATCCTCATAAGTGTGTGTGTTGGGTATTAGAACCGGATTCTCTTCCTTCAAGCCACATTATACTTTGGATATAGTTTCTCTTGGTTATTCCATTTCCACACATTTCAGTTGTTCTTGAGATCATGTTTAGGGGAAGTACAAACGGAAGTTCAAGCAGCTCGGATGATGATATCAATGGAGGTGTTCGAGGTGATCATGGCTATGTCACACAAACCGAGTTCGTTGGTCTTCGACACCTTCTTCGTGATGGCCTAGGACGCTACGAACGCGTCTTCAAGCTCAAGAGACCAACTTCAACGACCGCATGCATGCGCAAGAAGCAAACATGGAGCGGATGACCGAAGCCCTCAACAACCTTGTGCGACAACGAGCATCTTCTTCATCACGCTCAAGCCGTATAAGAAGCACCTCAAGGTCGACACAAGCACCACATGCGCATCACGGTCATCGACAAGAAGAACCGCATCTACCTCGCCAAGAGATTCCAAGGCGCGACGAACATAATCGACATCACCATGAAGTGGAACGTCCACCTTCTCCTCAAGCGCACAATGCCCATGCGCATCACGAACAACCACAACCAAATGGTCGACGCCGTGAACGAACACCTTCACCACCTCCTCATCAACGCGATCGTCGAGACAACTTGGCCAATGACAATGGTGCTCCAGGTGCTAATGACTATGGTGATCAAGGAAATCGACACCGCCATCCTCCAAGGCCACGCCACCACAATCGTGACCGTGGGAATTATGTGGCGAACCCAATTCCACACCATGAGCATCATCCTCGCCAAGAACATCAACATGCGCCTCGTCCTTATCAAGAACATCCACATGATCCTCACCACCATCAAACCGAGTCATGTGATAGTGAGTCGAGCCAACATAATGGTGATGGACTCAATAGAAGGAGACGTGGACGTGCATTCCCACCTCCAAACCGTCGCGACGACTACGACAACTTGATCAATCTTCGCTTCGACATACCCAAGTTCTACGGCACAAGTGATCCAGAAGTTTACCTCTCATGGGCACTCAAGGTTGACAAGATCTTCCGAGTTCACCGCTACTCCGACAACAAGATGGTTGCCTTAGCCTCAATGGAGTTTGAAGAATATGCCCTCTTGTGGTGGGAACAACTCCAAGATGCACGCATCGACAATCACCAACAACCTATCAACACTTGGGTTAAGATGAAAGAAGAAATGTACAAGCGCTTCGTGCCAAGCCATTACACTAGAGATTTGTACAAGAAGTTGCAAGAGTTGAAGCAAGGGTTGAAATCGGTTGATGAGTACTATAAGGACATGGAACTTTCCATGATGAGAGCCAACATTGAGGAATCCGAGGAGCAATCCATGGCTCGCTTAATGAATGGCCTCAACTATCCAATCAAGAAGATTTTGGAGTTCCAACCATATGCCACCTTGGTAGAGCTAGTCCATCAAGCCACAAAGGCCGAGCATCACGTGCTTGAAGAACTCAAATACCTCAATACCAAGGCATTCTTCGCTAACAAGCCTTCATCATCAACACCTACATCCGCGCAAGCCCCTCCTCAAGGAACCACTAAAGTCCATCCACGAGCTTCTACACCATCCACTCAAGTGACTCAACCTTTCAAGAAGGCACCTCCCTCAAGCAACACACCTCAAAGAGCGTCCACAGGCACAAGAGGATTGCAATGCTTCAAGTGTGGAGGATAAGGACATAAATCCTTTGAGTGCACCAACAAGAAAGTCATGATTGTCAAAGACATGGGAGAATATGAGTCGATGAGTGAAGATGAGTACCATGCTTTGAACCAGGACACCGCAATGCCAAATGTTGAAGAAGACTCCAATGACATCTATTGCGATGGTGATAACAACCCTTCATTGGTTGTGGCAAGAGCATTAACCGCCAATGTCCACGTAGATGAAGACCAAAGATGCAACTTGTTTCAAACAAGGGCGGGAATCAATGGAAAGTCTATCAAGGTCATCATCGATGGTGGAAGTTGCCACAACTTAGCTAGCAAAGAGCTTTGTGATAAGCTCAACTTGAAGTTCAAGAAGCATCCCCATCCATACCATGTGCAATGGTTGAGCGATTCCGGATCCGTCAAGATCCAACACATGGTGCAAGTGTCTTTCAAGATTGGAGCATATGAAGATACCGTTGATTATGATGTTGTGCCTATGTCCGTGTGCCACTTGCTTCTTGGACGACCATGGCAATATGACAAGGGTGCAATGCATGATGGAAGGACAAATTACTATAGATTCAAGAGCAACAACAAGAACTTTGTCCTTCGTCCCATGACACCAAGCCAAGTAATTGCCGACAACGCCAAGACTATAGCAAGAGCACAACAAGAGAAAGCTTCTAGTGAGAAGAGTGGAGAGCGAGAGAGTACACATACCAAGATGAGAGTACACATACCAAGAGAGTTCCACAAAACATGTCTTTGATTTCCACCAAAAGAGAGATGAGAGAGTTGAGAGAAAACCCATCCACCCTCCACTATGTCCTCATATGCAAGGGAGAGGTTTCTTTGACTAACACCTTCACAAACCTTCCTCCTCCTTTGATGTCTCTTTTACAGGAATTCAAAGACGTGTTTCCCCAAGAAGTGCCACCGGGACTACCTCCTCTATGCGGCATTGAGCACCGCATCGACCTCATCCCCGGTGCCCCTCTACCGAACCGTGCCCCATACCGCACCAACCCCGAAGAAACCAAGGAAATCGAGCGTCAAATACAAGAACTTCTATCGATGGGACACATTCGAGAGAGCTTGAGTCCGTGTGCCGTACCGGTCATTCTTGTCCCAAAGGCCGACAACACGCTTCGTCTATGCATGGATTGTCGCCCATCAACGCCATCACCGTACGGTATCGCCATCCTATCCCTCGCCTCGATGACATGTTGGATGAGCTTAGTGGTGCTTGCATCTTTTCTAAAATTGATCTTAAGAGTGGATACCACCAAATCCGAATGAGTGAAGGTGACGAATGGAAGACCGCTTTCAAAACTAAACTTGGTCTTTATGAATGGTTAGTCATGCCATTTGGTCTTTCCAATGCACCTTCCACATTTATGCGTCTTATGAATCATGTTTTGCGACCTTTCATTTGAAAATTTGTTGTGGTATTTTGATGACATCTTAATCTATAGCAAATCGTTGGATAAGCACACTTCACATGTTGCTCAAGTTTTGTTGGCTCTTCGCAATGAACGGCTTTATGCCAATCTTTCCAAATGCACCTTTGCAACCAACAAGCTTGTTTTCTTGGGCTTTGTTGTTTCTTCTGAGGGAGTTGAAGTTGATGAAACAAAAATCAACGCAATTCGCAATTGGCCATTTCCTATGTCACTTGCCGAGTTGAGACGTTTTCTTGGATTTGTCGGATTCTATCACCGTTTCACTGAGAACTTTTCCACCATTGCTTGCCCTCTACATGAACTTACAAAGAAAAATGTTCCATTCATTTGGGGCCATGAGCAAGATTTTGCCTTCAATGAGCTCAAAAGGTTGTTAAACGAAGCTCCACTTCTTGCTTTACCAGATTTTTCCAAAACATTTGAAATTCATTGTGATGCTAGTGGGTTAGGCATTGGAGCCGTGCTTATGCAAAATGGTAGACCAATTGCTTACCATAGCGAAAAACTTGATGGAGCACGTTTGAATTACCGCATCTATGACAAGGAATTATTTGCTTTGATTCGAGCTTTAGATGTGTGGCAACACTACCTTCGTCCTAAGGAGTTTGTCATCCACTCCGACCATGAGTCCTTGAAGTTTTTGAAAACTCAAACAAGTTTGAACAAACGACATGCTAAGTGGGTTGAGTTCATCGAATCCTTTCCCTATGTCATCAAGTACAAAAAGGGCAAAGAGAATGTTGTCGCGGATGCTCTATCCCGCAAAACCAACTTACATACGCATCTTGAAATCAATGTTTTGGGTTTGGATGAGATCAAGAATCTCTATGCCACGGACACTTTCTTTGGTCCAATTTTTGCCATGTGCACGGAACATAGAGGAATTGATGATTTCTATTTGCACAAAGGATTTTTGTTCAAGGCTAACAAACTATGCATACCCGAGTCTTCGCTTCGTTTGGTCCTTTTGAAGGAATCGCATGGAGGCGCCTTAGTGGGACACTTTGGACGTGACAAGACCTTTCTAATGCTCTCCACAAATTACTATTGGCCAAGGATGTACCGGGATGTGGATCGTTTGGTTCGACGATGTTCCACATGTCTCAAAGCTAAGTCTACTCTAAACTCTCTTGGCTTATACACACCTTTGCCTATTCCACATCACCCATGGTCCGACATTGCTATGGATTTTGTCTTAGGACTTCCACGCACTAAAACAAACAAGGATTCCATATTTGTAGTCATTGATCGATTCTCTAAGATGGCACACTTCATACCATGCAACAAGACCGACGATGCTTCACATATTGCTACTTTGTTTTTTAGGGAAATCGTCCATCTTCATGGAGTGCCCAAGACCATTGTGTCGGATCGTGACGTCAAGTTCGTGAGTTATTTTTGGAAGACCTTGATGGCCAAGATGGGAATCAAGCAACTATTCTCCACCGCATACCATCCTCAGACCGATGGTCAAACCGAAGTGGTGAACCGAAGCCTATCCACACTCCTTCATGTGTTGATCAAGCCTAACTTGAAGAATTGGGAAGTGTGCATCCCACACGCCGAGTTCGCCTACAATCGAGCACTACACCGCGCAACAAAGAGAACACCCTTCGAGATCGTCTATGGCTCCAACCCCTACACCGCGCTAGACATGCTACCACTTCCACTCCGAGAGCAAGTCAACATGGACTTCGACAAGCGCGCCGCTTATATGAAAAAACTACATGAAGACACAAGGGCCATGCTACTAAAGCACAATGAAGACCATGCCACGAAGATGAACAAGCACAAGCGCGCCATGATCTTTGAAGAAGGAGACCTTGTTTGGCTACATCTACGTAAAGACCGCTTCCCCGACAAGAGAAAGTCTAAGCTAGCACCAAGAGGAGACGGACTTTTCAAGGTTCTCAAGCGCATCAACGACAATGCATACAAGATCGACATCCCCAAGTCCAAGTACGACATACATGACACCTTAAACGTCGCAGACATCTCGCCTTACCATGGGAATTCAAGTGATGACGAGAGCGAAGATTCAAGGACGACTCTTTCCCAAGGGGGGGGGGGGGGGGAGATGATGTAGTGCAACCTAGGCACACCACACCGACAACGCCTAATGGTTCCATGACAAGATCAAGACACTAGTAGGAAAAGGCATACCGCTGGCGGACGGAAATGGCCTACCGCTGGCGGGCGGGCGCCCGCCAGCGATCATTACGCCAGTGGTAATAATTACCGCTGGCGGGCGGCCGTCCGCCAGCGCTAAGGCTGGTTACCTCTGGCGTGCATCCCTAGCGCCCGCCAGCGGTATATGACACAGCGCTGTCGGGCAAGCGTTCGCCAGCGGTAATCCACCACGCCTGCCAGCGGTACATTTTCTGGGAATTATTTTTTCTGGAAAATCGTATTCCAGCAATATATCCAGTATAAATACAGTAAATTCAAGTACATGCGCCAAATAAACAACAGAAATATAGACGACCACATACAAATGATCAAAGTGTCATACACATATTCATTAGTTCATCACACATGCATTACAAATCTAAAACAACAAGAACTTAAGCTAAACTTTGATAAGCTAAACAACATGCGTTAGTTCATCACTTAAGCTAACTTGAAATTAACCTAAAACTACTCAAGGTCCCCAGCATGAACTTAAGTCGGACGATGAGTCCGAGCTATCATCCCAGAAGCTCGAATCCGAATCGTCGCCGGTCTTCTAGCACGGCGGCGCTGCACTGGAGGGTCCAGCGACGTTGGAGCTCGCCTGCCTCTTCTTGGTCCTCGAGGCGTAGAAGTCCAGCTCCGCCTGCACCAGATCGGGGCGGGCGCGGCGCAGCGCGTCCATCCGTCACTCGTCGATCTCGGCAGCGCGGCGACCTATCCCCTGGTGGCGGTTACGCCGCGCCTCGTCTATGTCGACGATCTCCATTGGCGGCGCGAGGAACTCAACCTCCTCCCGGTCCTTAACGTCAGGGAAGTTGAGCTCAGAACGCGGCCGTCCAAACCTCCAGGCTGCCGCGTCGAACGTGCGCGCGGCGAGCTCCGCCGTGTCGAAGGTCCCCATATACCAACGCTGGCCGCTCACGGTGATCTCCGCGGACCACCGGCCAGATGGGCGGTGACGGACGCCAATGAACCCGCTCATGGAGCGGCGGCGCGGCGGCATGCTCTGTGGCAAATAAAAATGCATGTTACACAACAAATTTGAGTATAGAAAGATGTAAAGTATAGAAATTGTTCCTGAATTTGGTGCAAAAAGATGTGAATTAGACACAAATAAATTAGGGCCAACTAAAAAACATGCTCATATATACAACATTTTAATCATCGGCGCCATTCTAAAAAAATATGCCTCATATACTAGATTGAACACAAATTCAGGGATGGAGTAAGCGAAACTAGTAAGATGCAGAATCTCTATATTCTTGCATATTACAAGTTTCTCTTACACCACCCCTGAATAACATAGTATCATCTCATTTTAATCATCGGCATTGTAAAAAATGAAGTAGGGTAAACTCAAAAGCATTCATGCCTCATACTTAGAAGTGACACACAGGCTTCAGAGACGGAGCCAGTGAGCCAAGTAGGATGCACGAGATGTGTCTACTCGTGCATATCACAAGGCTCACTAGCCCCGCCCCTGGATCACATTGTGTCACAACATTTTTAATCATTGGCATTCTAGATAATACAGAACTATAAACAATAATATGGTGCCTCATACTTAGAAGTGACACACATGCTTCAGGGATGGAGCCAGCGAGCCAAGTAGGATGCACGAGATGTGTGTACTCGTGCATATCACAAGGCTCGCTAGCCCCACCCCTGGATCACACGGTGTCACAACAGTTTAATCATCGGCATATCAAAAGACGGTAACATAAAGTGATATTTCAAATTCATAGAAAATATGTCATATTTTTAGCCAAAGTCATGCCAAAATTCACGAGAAATTTCGGCATGACTTTGGCTAAAAATAAGACATATGATTACCCGAATTTGCCGGAATGGAAGTTAATCAACATTCCGGCAATCTCAAGGGTCTCTAGGGGTACCTGCACACATTTCATATCACAAATTCATCACAACCACCACCACAATTACTAACACACTAACCTAATATAAATTTCTTACACACTAAAATTGCTACACAGTTCTATCCTACAATTTCTAACACACTAACCTAATATAAATTTCTTACACACTAAAATTGCTACACAATTCTATACGAAATTTCTTGCTACACAATTCTATATAAATTTCTTGCTACACTAAAATTGTTACACAATTCTAAATTTATAGATGCAACTTGGACAAGAAATTGAGAAATTAAGAAAGAAATTGGGAGGGGAGGCGACGGTGGCAGCACCTCGGGCGCGGGGGAGGGGCGGCGTCGGGGCTCCGTGCGAGGGTTACCACATCGGGGGCGGCGTGGGGCGGCGTCGACGGCGGCAGCACCTCGGGCGCGGGGAGGGGCGGCGTCGGGGCGGACGGCGTGGCGGCTGCGTCGGGGGCGGCGTGGGGGCGGATGGCATGGCGGTTGCGTCGGGGGCGGCGTGCGGGCGGCGTCGACGGCGGCAGCACCTCGGGCGCGGGGAGGGGCGGCATCGGGGCGGACGGCGTGGCGGCTGCGTCGGGGCGGCGTGGGGACGGCGTCGACGGCGGCAGCACCTCGGCGTGGGGGCGGCGCGGGGGGGCGGCGTCGACGACGGCCGGCCGGGCGGGGGCGAGGGCATGTGCGCACGTGGGAGAAAGAGGGCGGTGGGGTGCGGCGGGTGGGTGGCCGGGTGGGAGAGAGGCGCGAGCCAGTGGATAAGGGCGGCCGCGCGCGGGTGAGGATAAGGTGTAGTGGGCCCGTGTGCGAGGGTTACCGCTGGCGGACAGCGTGTGCCGTCCGCCAGCGGTAAGGTCTAGGTTTTTTTATGTTTTTGTTTTTTTTCTTTTAATTTTTCCTTATATAAGGCCAGGCCAGGGAGACCTGAGCCTACCCCTACTCCGCGCCGCCGCCGCCCTTGTCCGCGCCGCTCGACGCCCTACTCCGCGCCCGGCGCTGCCCAGCGCCCGCCATGTCCTCCGCCGGCGCCGCACTATCCTCCACACCGCGGTGGACCTCCCCTCCGTCCCCATGCCAAGGTGCTGCCCTCTCCCTCCCTACCTCCCCTACCTAGGTTGCATGCACCTTAGGTGTTTGATCAAATTCCCCACTCATTTTTTCAGATCTCGGGGATCGACGTCGACGATGTCCCTGTTGGACAATAGGGGCAATGTCCGGGACTGGGCTCCGCCGGGCTGGCACTGGGAGGTGGTATCTTCCGGAACGCGTAGCTTGGTAAGGAATCCGGGTGACGTCGTCGACCCGGATCTTCTTTGGTGGAAGTCGCGTGGGCCACGCTCGGTGCAGAGGGAGCCGGCCCCCGAGGAGGTGGTACGTCGCCGTATCAGGGAGGAGGACGAGCACGTCCGTCGCTACATGCATATGTTGGATACGCCAGCGGTGTATGATAGTAGATGGCAGATGTTTCATAGGGTTCCTTCTCATGTGAGTATTAACCCTGTGATGGTTCCTGCTCTTTGGGTGCTGAGCATCGACCGTGATGCACCCCGCGGCTTAGGACCTGGCAGAAGTTAGTGATATTATTCGTGATGTATTAGGGTTAAATAAAAATGGACTCCAGCTATGTAACTGGATTAAATAAAGATGCATGCGTGATACTTTTGCATATTTGATCAATGCTGCTTTTGTTAAAGTGAGGAAAATAATGTTCCCTACTTTGAATTATTCTGCAATGCAGACATTGTTTTATATTTGTTTTGTACTATTTAAACAATGGATAATCAACCAAGTATTAGGATTTTTTCTCATTTCTATCTAATTTCTCCTAGTTAAATGATTATGTTGATTTTCCGAAATTAATCCAAATTTGAACTACAAGTGTTTTATAGTTTGCTCTCCAATTTTTAAAATAATCATTTTAATTAAGGTACACAACCAGTGGTTATATCATAGAAACATCAATAGTTTTAGAGAATTTGACCTCTTTCGGTGAATAGTCCCAGTGGCGGCCGTTTTCGATCGACAGTTTTTCGTAAAAGAAACAAGTAGAGTGAAAACAACACTCAAAAAGATATATCCTATTGCATGAAGTCCTTTTATGTGTACTTAGTTGCTATGTAAAATGATAAACTTGATTTTTGACAAAGTTTCAGAAACATTCTTCACAAAAGCACTATCATATAAACATCTATAAAGTTTTGAACCAAATGACCAAGTTATTTCTATTTCGTTGGATCGCTGGCCATCGGACGACAGCGATCGGACGACTGCTTGGGCGATCCGTGGGTAGGCGATTCAGGCTATCTTATTGGCTGGACGCTTGTGGTGTGGTTCCATCTAAATGCCTAAATGGTATTTTTTGCAAAAATAATATGTATGAATCGATCAGAAGAATGATAGGAATCCAAATATTTCGGTCATTACTTTTAGGTAACCGAATTGACCGAATACATGAGAGAAGACACAACGGGAGCACACACACATCACTATATAGCTAGTCTACTCATCAGCGACATTAAGACGATCGCCATTGGTATTATAGCCACGTAGACTATCCCACTTCCGCGCAATCTCGAAGCCGAGGCGAGCGTCAAGAGTGGCATACTCGACTTGATCGTAGCTCAATGGAACGTTCTCCCATCCGCAAATCCGGAGTTCTTCTTCGTCATCGTCGTCCTTGCCCTTCTTGTTGTTGTTCTTCTTCTTCTCAAGTTTTGCCCCAATGATAGCATTGGAGAGAGCAACGAGAATCGGAGTAGGATTGCCGGTTGGGTTCCGACTATCCCTCTGGAGGTCAACCGCGGACGGAATTTCAATTCCGTAGTAGCGCAGCATCCGCAAGTCATTGTGGATAACCACGCCATAGAACTTGATGGTCTTGTCACCTAAGAAATCAACGAGGACCTGCGGCACCCCATCAGCCTTGCAGATCTGGAATACAAGAGTCTCGGACGCCACCGAGAGTTGAAGGACGGCGGCGCGCTGCCTTTTCTCGTATGGAAGATCCCTCTGTCGACCCGGGAGAGGGTCGGTGAACTCGCAGTCGAGTCCAACGCAGTTGATCGGTGCGGCGTCGAGAAAGAACTTCTTCACGTCGCGGATCCACCTCTCCACGCGTGATGCACGGAGGGTGACCCATACCTTGAAGTGCATATCTTCTTTGGTCAAGTAGTACAACCGATACGGAGGAACGCGCGAGTCGTGGCTCCATTGGAATAGAAGAGAGGGCTCGAGAGAGAGAGAGAGCTTTTGCAAGGATTAGAGAGAGATTGTGTGTGCTTAAGGCCATAGGGTGGAGAGGGAGGCCGGCGGCCGGGCAGCAATCAAAATGGCGGCGGGCTGATCATCTTCCAATGCACAATTAAAATGGCGGGCTGATCATCTTCCAAAGCATATGCACAATCAAAACGGTGGCTGCTGATCAACTTCCAATGCACAATCAAAACGGCGGCGGGCTGATCATCTTCCAATGCACAATTAAAATGGCCGGCGGGCTGATCATCTTCCAAAGCACAATCAAAACGGTGGCTACTGAACTTCCAAAGCGACGGTTACCCCTGGCGGACGGTGTGGGGTGCCCGCCAGCGGTATTTTGCTAGTTTTTGGGCTAAGCCGAGGCAACTACCGCTGGCGGGCACTATATAGCGTCCGCCAGTAATACGTTTAGTACCTCTGGCGGGCAGGGATTCTGCCCGCCAGCGGTAGTTTGTCCCACCTCCTCGCAAATTCCTGCTGCTACCGCTGGCGGGCATAGTGGGCGCCCGCCAGTGGTACGTGCAAAACTAGTGGCGGGCTCCGAAACTAGCACGCCAGCGGTAGTAACGCTAGCGGACGGAAATGACGTCCGCCAGCGGTAGGCTGGTGGCTATAAGCCTTTTCCTACTAGTGAGAGTCAAAGCCCTTCATGAAAAGGTGATCTCGCTCCTATCTATGTGTGATCTAGGCACACACTTGAATGGTTTGCTACTTCATTCGGATACCTTGTGCATACTCAGGAACAACCATTATGAAGACCACCAAGCAAGTGCTGAAGATGGCCAAGAGACGAGTCAAGAGGAAGATGAAGAAGATGCACAGTGGTATAATAGCCAGCTGTCAGGGGAATACTTTGTGGAATAACCCGCGGCCCATATTGATAAGTGCGACCCACTTTACTCGCACTAACATAAGCCTACATGAAAGCAAGCCCAATATCGCACCACCACAAGGAAAAGAATCTAGAAGACATATCCTGGAAGATGTGAGGACTAATTAGTCTCCAAGTAGGTTCCTGTTGATATATTCCTTGTGGAGGAAGTTTCCTTTGTAACCTGACGAGCCTCTATGTATATAAAGAGGACTCGCAGGACTTAGACAGGGTCAACCCTCAAACCCTAGTTCATACGGCGAGTACCGAGATCGGATCGCCTCCATTGTAACACCTCATATATCATATCAATACCAATCTAGGGTTGGCAGGAAGTAGGTCTTTACCTCACATTGAGGGGCCGAACCTGGGTAAATCTGTGTTGATCTTTGTTCCTGCGATCCCAAGCTCGGAGACGATTGACTCGCGTAATCCCACACCTACGAAGTCATCCATGACATCTGACGTGACAAACCCACGACAGTTGGCGCCCACCGTGGGGCCTGCGGTCAGGAGCGTCACGTTCCAGGCAGGATCGGAATCAGGATTCAAGGACATCGCCATCGGCCAAATTGAAAACATCAATGGTGTTCCCTACATTGACGACTCAGAGTGGGGACCCGAGGCAGATCACGTCGAGTTCAGGTACATTATTCCCATTGGGTCTGTGAAAATCTTCGTCGGATCTGTCAGTCGCAGATCTATGGACGCGACTCAAGGACGCGAATCAGGAGAGGAACTACGGCCAGTCAGGGTCCGCATGCTGGAAGAACTGCAGCAAGCCACAGCAAAAGTATCCGTCCCCGTCCCGTCAAAACCAGTTTGGGAATCTCTACCGAGCTGGGAGGAAGATCCCAAAATTAAAGAAATTGAAGCTGTCAGGACGGAGCTTTGTGAAGAAGAGCAAAGGCTCGCGGCCGAGCGCAAAAAACTCCAGGAAGAAGATCGACGACTGCGGCAGCAAAAGCAGTAGGCGATTTGGACCAAGACGGACGAAGGGGGCGAGAGATGAAGCAGAAGTTCCACAACAATCCGGAGAGCAATATGCACGCTGCAATAGGGATATTGTCAAGAATAGCACCGGTCAGAGACACGCGAGCTGATAAGGAAGCTCGCCATGCGATTGATCTACTACAAATTGCTGTCCTACAGCAGGCAAACATGTATGGAATCACGCCTAACGAGCCGCAACACGAGGTATCATGGGGCGGGGCAAGATGCGGCGTGGAAGAAGTAGTCAACTAGCTAGCAGGTCTGCAAATATCACCAGGCAAAGAAAATAAGGCAGATGATAAGCCACAGACACCCGGGGCGACTCAACCAACCCAGTTTGAAACTGAATCAGATGAAGATTCAGCACCAGTAAGCTCCTAATCGTTGTTGAAAGGGCCAGCATGCTTTGGGGAGGAAATACGGCTCACTCGTTTCCCTCCGGACTTTGGTGAGTCGCATCGAGTCACCACCTACCATAACGACCAACACCCCGCCTTATGGATAGAGGATTATGAAATAAACATGACAGGAACTGATGTAACTCAGGAGGTGCACGCAAAGTATTTTCACTTGGTAATACAGGGAGAAGCCAGGGATTGGCTGCTGAAGTTGCCGCCAAAATCAATAAACACATGGGAAGACCTGAAGGATAAGTTCATCAAAAGATTCCAAACGAAAGACATGAAAAACCTCAGGCAATGCGTCCAGAAGGAGGACGAATCAAGCGGTGATTGGATAAAAAGAGTCACAGAAATCCTTGGCTCCACCAAAAATATAACAGTGCAATCTGCAGTACAAGTCATAAGGAAGATTTGTAGATTTGAGCCGCTGGTGCACAAATTAGGTCGCACTGGACACAAGATCGATAGTTTCGACCAACTTTTGGCGACAGCCAATAAGTATGCAAAGACAGATAAGATGGCAGGCGGCTTATCACAAATCCCAAAGGAAAGGGCGCAAGCAACACAAACTAAACACCGTAAGTGTCAACTGAGAGAGCAAAGAAGAGACAAAGAATCACTTCCCAATAGTGCCAAAGGGGTCTTTGACAGTCCCTGCGACTTACACCGCAGAAGGGACGGGAGACCCGCGAGCCACACGAAGGCGCAGTGCCATTACTACAGGCGGTGGAAACAAAGTGATTCATCAGTCGCAACTCACAGCGGATCAATGCAGCATAAGAACAAGGCGAGCTCCCACCAAAAGCCCGACACTTCGTTTAGAAGAAATATAGGGCAATTTCATACCGTGGAGGTGTAAACAGCGGGAAAAAGGAAACAAGTAGGCAGCAACCGGAGAGGTGACCAAATCTCAACGCCAGAAAGATGCCGTCGCTGGATGGAGCGGTCGGTTATTTGGAGCTGCGACGATCATCCCCCACAAGTAAAAGATCTAGGACAGTTGGCTCTTGTAGTCGCACCACAAGTCGCGGGATACATGTTGAACAAAGTCTTCATGGATGGAGGAGGAAGAGTAAACATTCTATACCAAGACACGCTCCGTCGAATGAACATACCCGAGTGGCGGCTACAGCCAACCAGGAAGGATATCCAAGGCATAATCCCAGGAGTAATTACACGACCTATAGGAAAAATCACCCTCGAAGTCAGCTTTGGGACAGAGCGAAACTTCCGCACAGAACTCCTAAACTTCGAGGTTGTAACTGCCAAAAGCCCATACCATGCGCTCTTCGGGAGAGAAGCCTATGTCAAATTCACTGCCCGCCCCTGCTACGTCTACCTGCAATTAAAAATACCAGGACCAAACGGCGTGATCACGGTACATGGAGACAGGCAAAGAGCACTAGAATGCGAGGAAGCAGGCTCAATAATCGCAGAAGAAGATTGCATCGCCAATTCCTCACACGGTTACAGGCCACAGATGAACCTTCACAGCCCAAAACGAGTCGCATTGGGGACGCCACATGGCGGACAGCGGGATGTACTCACCAGATGGTGAATTCCAACCAAACAGTCGCGAATCAGGAAGATAATGCTTCAGAAATCGCTTTGATACAAAAAGAAGACAAGAGATGGCGCATATGCATAGATCCAATCTCAATCAACAACCCCAGTCAAAGAGGTCCAGTTATTGTGAGACCCTACAACACAGACGTGAACCAGCTTAAGTCGAAACCCAGTGCGACTAATCTTCCAAAGGATTTGCTCCTTACTTTGACATGAACAACACATCGGAGCTATCATGCTCGACCCGAGTCGCTCTTAGCGACTCAAACATGAACCAATCAGGTGTTCAACCCCGCTCCGTCAGGTGTATTATTTCGCAACCAGGTGTGATGAGTATCAAGTATGCATGACTTGCGAGGAACAGAAAACTCGCATTAAAGGGTTTGCATCGTTTTTGTCACACCCTGTAAGAAATTAAGTGATTATGAAATAAAGCCGGCGTTGTCGTGGGTTTGTCACGTCAGGTGTCATAGATGACTTCGTAGGTGTGGGATTATGCGAGTCAAGCATCTCCGAGCTTGGGATCGCAGGAACAAAGATCAACACAGATTTACCCAGGTTCGGCCCCCTCAATGTGAGGTAAAAGACCTACTTCCTGCCTACCCTAGATTGGTATTGATATGATAATCGAGGTGTTACAATGGAGGCGATCCGATCTGGTACTCGCCGTATGAGCTAGGGTTTGGGGCTTGATAGCTTGACCCGCTCTAAGTCCTGCGAGTCCTCTTTATATACACAGAGGCTCGCTAGGTTACAAAAGGAAACCCCCATAAGGAATACGTCCACAGAGGCCTACTCGGAGACTACTTGGTCTTCACGTCCTCCGGGATATGTCTTCTAGATCTTTCCCCTTATGGCGGTTCAATATTGGGCTTGCTCCCAAGTGGGCCTTTGTCCGTGCGAGTAAGTTAAGTCGCACTGGGCCGCGGGTTAATCCAGAAAGTATTCCCCCGACATTAGCCCCCAAGTTTAGCTTGGATTTCGAGTGAAGGCTCCTTCGTCTTAACAAACCCCTGAGCCGCGCACGTGAATTATCCCAGCTGAACTCCAATTTTCTTATTTCCAATCTGCGGCTTATAACTCTTCTTGGCGGCTCAAGAACGCGACTTATCCTGCCTTGACGGTTGATTTTCAGATCTAAACGTCTTCCGCGTCTGGGTTATTTATCTTGGCTCATCGTTTTCCCCAGCGTTCTGCATCAAGTCCTGCATTACGCATCCGCTACTCCTTTCCGCCGCCTCCAATCTCGCTTCTCGTACTCACAATCCTTCGGTGGATATCTCCATCGATCTGAGAAAAATGTCTCGCCGCAAGTGCAACTGGGAAGGCTCGTGGGTCGACGAAGATTTCCTGGAATCCCTATCTGCACGGGGCCTTCTTCCGCCAAAAGATCAATGCGAATGGCGGGCGGCGGTGAGGAGGTAATCCCCAATCCTCAACCAGGAGAATAGTGATTTTTGCGGAGCATGTTGAGCGCGGGTTCAAGCCCCCGGGCTCTCTCTTCTTCCGCTCCTTGATGCAGCGGTTAGGTCTCCGCTTCCATGATATTGGCCCTAATTCGATGTTGCAAGTGAGCAACTTCCACGTCCTCTGCGAAGATTATCTGGGTATCCCGCCTTCAATAGATTTCTGGCTTGCTCTTTTCAATTGCAATAGTCAAAGGGAAACCACAGATGGTCCTTTTCTCCAATGCGGCGCCATTTCCTTCCAACGCCGTAGGGGTAGTATCTTCCCAAAACTAACTCTTGCCAAGAAAATCAAGGAGTGGCAAAGGACATTCTTCTATTGTAAAAACACTTCTCCTGAGGGTGAAATTCCTCTTCCTCTTTGGTCTCCTCTTCCCTTCGAGGCTACCGATGCTCTGTCTTCTAAACCTGATCCTTCTTCGTTGCCCTTTATCGAATCCCTTTAGACAAGGTGAGAGCGCTGACACTCCATGGTCTCACTGGATTAGATCTCATATCTTGCTGGACTAAGTGGCGAGTTCAGCCTGTGAGTCGCCGCTCGCGGCTTATGGTGGATTTCACTTGTCATGCAAACGACGTCGATCGTACTTGCCCTGAAGATTGGGACAAAGGGGAGTGGATAAATTTCATTCGCCGAGTGACGGACGAGGATATTGACTCGTATGACAACGTCGGACTTGCTCCCTTCTGGGCTGAGCACAAGCCTTTTGTGGTAATGTTTACTTGTCACTGTTTCCTCGAAAATTCCTTCTCCAAAATTAATTATTTCTGACCTGAGCTCCTTTTCAGATCGATCCCTATTTCTGGGTTCTTCCCTCAGAGGACGTCGACTTGAACCAAGGAACCGGCTGAGTCGTCAAAACAAGCCGCAGCCTTTGGCGAAGATACAGTTATGCACGAGGGTAGTGCTTCTGAAGAGGAACAACAAATGGCCGACGCTCTTTGTCCTCGACTCCAAATACACCTTTCCTGGAACTTCCTGAGGTGCCTCGCAGGTCCTCGAAACGTATTTTATGCCAGAGCTCAGAAGACCCCGCGCAGCCTGAGAAACGTCGCAAAGCCTTGGCGTTACTAGCAGAAACAAGACTGCCAAATCTTTAAAACTCGCTGATCCCAACAAGGCTACTTTTTCTTCCGAGGCTGTTGCAAAGGATTGCTTCTCAATAAGCTCGGGTAATTGTTTGCGACTCTTCTCCTTTTCTTTTTGTGTTTACGTATTTCTGGCAAGGAATTGCTGATCACTACTTCTTTTCATACTCTGTAGGTTCAGATTTGCAAGGTTTATCTTCTCCTTCCTCTGGTTGCCTGATGAAGAGTATCCGTGTCGCCTCTGGGTATGGTTCGCCTTCTTTTCAATGTTGCGGCTCTGCTAGGTCAGCTTATTAACCCATCAATGTTTTGCAGGGCATGTCTGAAGAGGCTACCAAGTCTAATTCCCATCCCACTTCTTCTCAGCAAGCTATGAGCGAGGATGATGCTGCTGATGAAAACGTGGGAAACAGTAATGGTGCGACTCACCAAGGCCCTCCCTGGAGGAAGGTATTGCAGACGCGGCTCCTGCCGCGACTCCAGTCGCAGCTCCATCCACAACTCCTGCTGCTGGTAGGGTATCTACTGAAAATAGAATTCCAGCTCCAGGAAATAGTTCTAAGTCAATCGCAGATGCCATAATTTCTGCTGGAGACAAGCATGCTGCTCTGCTGCGCGGCTTAGTTGAGCAATTTTCTTCAAGTCGCCAGGTACATATACCGTAGCCCCCAAGGATCAAAACCTTGTGTCATCGCACGGGGTGTTGATTCTTTTCCTGGCTTCAAATCTCGAGCCCCCAAATTCCTGGATAATTTACCTATGCGTTTTGCTCTGTTTGTTTTCAGCGTGAACTGTCCTTGCTTGATGCTTCTGGCTCAATAAAGGGTAAAGGCATTTCCATAGACCATCCTGAAATGATGCAGTCTCGCCTGGAGCAGCATAATGAGGTCATTAGGGACCAAGATCAGGAAATAAAATCTCTCAAAGGTCAACTCGACTCCTGCGAAGAGCAATTTAAAGAACTTGAAGCGATATGCAGCAGCGACTCATGGAGAAAGACGAGGTCATTAGATCTTTGCGAGAAGGGCTGACTCTTAAATCTGAATTGATTGATCGCCTGAAGGGAGACCACGCAAAGGAACTCGCCGCGCGAGATGAAAAATATAACTCGCTGCTCAAAGCCTTTGAGGGTTTTGGCTCCATGGTCAAATCAGCCGTCCTGCAGCTTGCTGGTTGGTCTTTTATTCCTTTAATCATACATATTTTGGGTAACCAACGTTAGTCTCTGACTTGTTTCTTGCCTTTTCTTTGACATAGGACCTGAGGCCCCAGTGTCCCGTTCCAACTTGAAGGATCAACTGGTATATCTGTCTGACTTCAGCCAGCGCTTCTTAAAGGTTACCAAGGAGTTATGACGGTAATCTCTCCTGCGACTGATGGCCCAACATCTTGCGAGTATTGGATAAATAAACTGCTCAAGGCTCCGCATTATGTCTCTGATTGGAAACGATCCTCTGCTCGCGCCGGAGCCGCGCATGTCTTGACATTGCTTCGAGCATATTATCCAGAGATAGATGTTGGCAAGGTTGCTCGCCACGGCCTGGCGATGAGCGCGGATGATACTGAACTGCCAATAAGCGAGTACTTCGATATCTGGAAAGGGATGCGCGGATATGCCACAAAATTTGTTGATAACTTAGACTTGGGCACTTATCTCGATAAATTCAATCTTGATGGGAGCAAGGTGTCAAAGGAAAAGTCCTCAGGAGCTGAGTCATCTCGGGCTGCCACTCCAGCAACAGTATCTGGTGGCCCTTCTGCTCGTCTGGCGGCGCCCTGATTATTAGGACACCTGCGACTGCAACTGCGAGACAAGCCGCGCCAATTCCCACTCCTGTGCTCGGAAGAGGAAAAATAAATAATGTGGGACATGCCCGTTAGTCTGTAAGACATTCATGTATTATAAACAGTATTTTTGTGACCTATAAGCAGGTTCTTTTCTTGATAATTCCATTAAGTAGACGCTCGCGCGGCTCAGTATTTCCTAGGAACATGTGTGTTCAGGGTCGAGAGCGGCCATGATAGGCAATCAAGCTCGATTGACGCCACACCCCAGTACTTTGGCGCATAATGCAAGACGCTTCTAGCTTAAGGATTGCCACTAGTTTGGCAAAATTTGAGGTGCGATTGGTACTCGCGATGCTCGTAAGGAGCCCTCAAGGGTCAGTGATATATGAAATTCAAAAGACTCAGCGACTCAATGATAGTTGAGGCGAAACGACAAACCCTTGAATGTCAAGGGTGCCGGCTTTATTTCATAATCACTCGATGTTTTACAGGGTGTTACAGGATGATGCAGGCCCTTTAATGCGGGTTTTCTATTCCCCGCAGGCCATGCATACTTGATACTCATCGCACTTAGTTGCGAATTAATACTCCTAACGGAGTGGGTTGAACACCTGATTGGTTCAATTTTGAGTCGCTAAAAGCGACTCGGGTCGAGCATGATAGCTCCGATGTATGTCTCATGTTGAAGCAGAGAGCAATTGTTGGGCGATCAGCCGCACTGAGCTGCGACTTATGTTGAGTTGAGTTTGCTTTGTAAGGACTCACGATAACTGAGCCCCTTTGGCTGGGGTTGTTGATCGAGGCTGGTTATGCACATGCGCCATTTCTTGTCTTCTTTTTGTATCAAGGCGACCTCTGGGGCATTATCTTGCTGATGCGCGACTTCTCGGTGGGTATTTACCATCCGGTGGCTGCATCCTGTTGGCCGCTTCCGCGGTACCTCCAACGCGACTCGTTTTGAGCTGCGATTACCGATCTGCGACTGATATCCATGTAAGAGTTGGCGATGCAAGCTTCTTCTGCGAGTACTGAGCCTGCGTTCTCGCATTCTAACGCTCTCTGCCTGTCTCCATATATTGTAATAACACCGTTTGGTCCTGGTATCTTTAACTGTAGGTAGACGTAGCAGGGGCGAGCGGTAAATTTGACATAGGCTTCTCTTCCAAAGATCGCATGATATGAGCTTTTGACTGCTACAACCTCAAAGTCTAGGAGCTCTGTGCGGAAGTTCCGCTCTGTTCCAAAGCTAACTTCAAGTGTTATCTTTCCGATTGGTCGCGTAACAGCTCCTGGGATTATGCCTTGAATTTCTTTCCTGGATGGTCGCAGCCTGTCTCGGGTATATTCATTCTTCGGAGCGTGTCTTGATATAGGATGTTTACTCTTCCTCCTCCGTCCATTAGGACCTTACTTAACTTGTATCCCGCGACTTCAGGCGTGACCACAGAGCTGGCTGTCCTGGATCTCTTACTTCTGGGGGTGATCGCCGCGACTCCAAATAACCGATTGCTCTGTCCAGCGACGATACCTTTCTGGCGTTGAAATCTGACCGCTCTTCCGGCTTCCGTCCGTTGTTTGTACTTCCACTGTATGAAACTGTCCTATGTTTCTTCTAGGTAAAACGTCAGGCTCTTGACGAGAGCTAGATTTATTCTTGTGCTGCATCGATTGCTGCGAGCTGTATCTGGCGTGTCGCCTTCTTTCCACCTCCGGTAATAATGACATTGCGCCTTTGTGTGACCCGCTGGCCTGCCATCTCTCCTGCGATGTAAGTCGCAAGGCACGTCGAAGATCCCCTTGCAGTTATTAGGGAGTAAGGCCTTATCACTCCCTTGCTCCTGCATCTGGTGTGCGCGACGTTCATTTTCGCGACTTGCAATTTCCCGTTGGGTTCTGTGATAAGCCGCCTGTCCCTTTATCTGTCTTTGCGTACTTGTCAGCTGTTGCCAAAAGCTGGTCGAAACTATCAATCTTGTGCTCAGCGCGACTTAATTTGTGCACCAACGGCTCAAATCTACAGTTCTTTCTCATAGCTTGTATTGCAGCTTGTACTGTTAAGTTTTTGGCGGAGCCAAGGATCTCCGCGATTCTCTTGATCCAGTCGCCGCTTGATTCGTCCTCTTTTTGAATGCATTGTCTAAGGTTTTTCATATCTTCTGTTTGGAATCTGCGATGAACTTGTCCTTCAAGTCTTCCCATGTGCTTATTGATTTTGATGGCAGCCTTAACAGCCAATCCCTAGCTTCTCCCTGTATTGCCAAGTGGAAGTATTTCGCACGTATTTCTTGAGTCACATCAGCCCCTGTTATGCTTGCCTCGTAATCTTCTATCCATAAGGCAGGGTCTTGGTCACTGCGATAGGTGGTGACTCGCTGCGACTCGTCGAAGTTCGGGGGGAAACGAGTGAGCCGTATTTCCTCTCCAAAACATGCTGGTCCTTTCAATAATGAATAGGAGTTTACTGGCGCTGAATCTTCATCTGAATCAGTTTCAATCTGGGATGGCTGAGTCGCTCCGGACGTCGCGACTCGCCTTCTATCTTCTTTTCTTTTTCCAATGATACCTGCAAACCTGCTAGCTGGTTGACCACTTCTTCGACGCTGCACTTTCTCCTCCCCATGATACCTCGTTTTGCGGCTCATTGGGCGTGACTCCATACATATTTGCTTGTTGTAAAGCAGCGGTTTGCAGTAGGTCGATCGCATAGCGAGCTTCCTTATCAGCTCGTGTGTCTCCAACCGGTGCTATCTTTGACAATATCCCTATCGCGGCGTGCACGTTGCTCTCTGGGTCGCCGTGGAACTGTGATTTCATCTCTCCTTGTCCATCTTGATCTGATGTTTTTGCTGCCAACGACGGAGTCGCCACTCTTCTTCTTGGAGTTTCTTGCGCTCAGATGTCGTCTTGGTTCGCACCGCCTGGTGCTTCGGCTGGCAGCGACGGAGTCGTCGACCTTCTTCTTGGAGTTTTTCGCGCTCAGCCGCGAGTCTTTGTGCCTCTTCACAGAGTTCCGTCCTGATAGCTTCAATCTCTTCAATCTTGAGGTCTCCTTCCTGATTTGGTAGAGATCCCCAAACAGGTCTTGACGGGACGGGGATGGGCAATCTTGCCGTAGCTTGTTGTAGCTCCTCCAACACGCGGACCCTGACCGGCCGCAGTTCCTTCACCGATTCGCTTCCTTGAGTCGCATCCATAGATCTGCGACTGACGGATCCGACGAAAACTTTTACTGATCCGATGGGAACGATGTATCCAACTCGATGCGATCTGCCTCGGGTCCCCACTCTGAGTCGTCGATGAAGGGGACCCCATTGATGTCTTCAACTTGGCCGATGGCGATGTCCTTGAAGCCTGATTTCGATCCTGCGCGGAACGTGACGCTTTTGACCGCAGGCCCCACGGTGGGCGCCAACTGTCGTGGGTTTGTCACGTCAGGTGTCATAGATGACTTCGTAGGTGTGGGATTATGCGAGTCAAGCATCTCCGAGCTTGGGATCGCAGGAACAAAGATCAACACAGATTTACCCAGGTTCGGCCCCCTCAATGTGAGGTAAAAGACCTACTTCCTGCCTACCCTAGATTGGTATTGATATGATAATCGAGGTGTTACAATGGAGGCGATCCGATCTGGTACTCGCCGTATGAGCTAGGGTTTGGGGCTTGATAGCTTGACCCGCTCTAAGTCCTGCGAGTCCTCTTTATATACACAGAGGCTCGCTAGGTTACAAAAGGAAACTTCCCCATAAGGAATACATCCACAGAGGCCTACTCGGAGACTACTTGGTCTTCACGTCCTCCGGGATATGTCTTCTAGATCTTTCCCCTTATGGCGGTTCAATATTGGGCTTGCTCCCAAGTGGGCCTTTGTCCGTGCGAGTAAGTTAAGTCGCACTGGGCCGCGGGTTAATCCAGAAAGTATTCCCCCGACAGGCGTCCTTGACATTCAAGGGTTCGTCGTTTCGCCTCAACTATCATTGAGTTGCTGAGTCTTTTGAATTTCATACATCACTAACCCTTGAGGGCTTTTTTACAAGCACAGCGAGCATAGCTCGCTACCTCAACCTCTGCCAAACGAGTGGCATTTATCCTTAAGCTAGAAGCGTCTTGCATTTTGCGGCCAAAGTACTGGGGTGTGGCGTCAATCGAGTCTGAATGTCTATCATGGCCTTTCTCGACCCTGAACACACACTGAGCCGCGCGAGCGTCTACTTAATGGAAGTATCATAAAAGAACCTTCTTATAGGTCACAAAAGTACTGCTTATAGTACACAAATGTTTTACATACTAACGGACACGTCCCACATTACTATTTATTTCTGCTTCCGAGTTGCAGAAACAGAAGTCTGCGCGGCTTGTCTTGGGGTTGACCTTATAACCAGGGCACCACCAGACGAAGTAGAGGGACCACCAGGTCCCGACGATGGATTAGAAGCCCGAGATGAATCAGCCCCAGTGGATTTTTCCTTCGCAACTTTGCTGCCATCAGGATTGAATCTCCCAAGATAAGAGCCCAAGTCTAAGTTCTTAACAAACAGTGTGGCGTACCCACACATCCCCTTCCAGATGTCGAAATACTCACTCATTGGAAGATCAGTATCATCCGCGCGCTTCGCCCGATCATAATGAGCAACCTTGCCGATTTCTATTTCTGGATAATATGCCTGGAGTAATGTCAAAACATGAGCAGCTCCGGTGCGAGCAGAGGACCCCTTCCAATCAGAGACATAATGGGGAGCCTTGAACAGCCTATTCAGCCAATGCTCACACGACACTGGAGCATCAGTCGAAGGGGAGATTTTTGTCATAACTTCCTTGGTAACCTTCAGGAGGCGCTGGCTAAAATCCGAAAGATATTCCAGCTGGTCCTTCAAATTGGAGCGGCATACTGGAGCACCAGGCCCTGCTTCAAAAAAGCAAGATAAGATCCAAATCAGCAACTCATGGAGGTCACCCAAATATGCATGATCAAGAGACAAAGGACTAAGGATGAACCGGCAAGTTGCAGGATGGCAGATTTAACAACAGATCCAAAACCCTCGAAAGCCTTGAGCAGCGAGTTATATTTTTCATCTTGCGCGCAGCGTGTTCCCTGGCATGGTCTCCTTTCAGTCGGTCAATCAATTCAGATTTAAGACTTAACCCCTCTGACAAGGATTTTATGACCTCATCCTTCTCCAGGAGCCGCTGCCTGGAATCTGCTTCGAGCTCTTTAAATTGCTGGGGTTCTAATAATATCGTTATGTTGCTCCAAGGCAGATCGCATTATTTCAGGCTGAACCAAGGACATGCCCTTGCCATTCATCGAGCCAGAGGCATCGAGCGAGGAAAGCTCAAGCTGCAAACAAACAGAGAAAAAACATAAGCAATTCTTAAAGGCACTTGGGGGCTCGAAATTGGGGGAGAAAAAGAATCAACACCCCGTTAACTGGCACAAGGTCTTGATCCTTGGGGCTACGGTATGCGTACCTGGCGACTTAAAGAAAATTGCTCAACCAGGCCGCGCAGTAAAGCGGCGTGCCTATCTCCAGCTGCAACTATGGCATCCGCAATTGATTTGGAACTATTAGCGCCTAGGTGATCAGCCGCTTCAGAAACCGGAGCTCTAACTTCAACTGGCACCCCTATAACATCAGGAGTCGCAGATGGCACCGTGACAGGAGCCATGGCAGGAGCTGCATCGGCAATACCCTCCTCTAAGGAAGGCTTTAGATGAGTCGCGCCATCGCTAGTCCCCATGTTTTCATCAGCAACGTCATCCTCGCTCATGGTTGGCTGAGAAAGAGCAGCGAAAGAGGCAGACTTTGTATCCCCTTCAATTGTGGCCCTGCAAGATATTGACGGATTATAGGCTAAAGTAGCAGTGTCACAGCCATAAAAGGGAGGCAAATCATACCCAGAGGCAATACGGATGCTCTTCATCAGGCAACCAGAGGAAGGAGAAGATAAATCTTGCAGATCTGAACCTACAGAGCAAGAAAAACAGTAGTGATTAACAATTATTCACGGAGACACATGAGTACAAAGAAAAGAGAATGTCGCAAGCAAATACCCGAACTTATCGAGAAGCAATTCTTCGCAACAGGCTCGGAGGAAAGGACAGCACTATCAGGCTCAGCATGCTTCAAGGATTTGGCAGTTTTTATTTCTACAAGCAGCGCCAAGGCCTTGTGACGTTTCCCAGGTTGCGAGGGGTCTTCCGAGCTCTCGGATAAAAAGCGCTTGGAGGACCTGCGAGGTGCTTCAGGAAGTTCCAGGAAAGATGTGCCCGGAGCTGTGGACAGAAGAGCATCGGCCATTTGTTGCTCCTCTTCAGATGCGCTACCCCCAGTCTCAGAAGCGGTGCCATGCATAATTGTTTCCTCGCCAGGAGCAGCGACTTGTTCTGATGATTCGGCAGCAGCTTCTTGGTTTGAGTCGGCCTCCTCTGATGGGAGAGTCCAAAAATGGGGATCGATCTGAAAGAGAGCTAAGGTCAGAAATAATCAACTTGAAGGTAGAATCTTAGAAGGGAAAAGTTACAAGAAGAATTACCACAAAGGGCTTGTGCTCAGCCCACAAAGGAGCACGACTGACGTTATCATATGAGTTAATATCCTCGTCAGTCACTCGGCGAATGAAGTTTATTCATTCCCCTTTGTCCCAATCTTCAGGGCAAGTACGGTCAACATCATCCGCATGACAGGTGAAATCCACCATAAGTCGCAGACGGCGGCTCACGGGCTGAATTCGCCATTTGGTCCAGCAAGATATGAGATCCAATCCAGTAAGGCCGTGGAGCGTCAGCACCCTCACCTTGTCCAAGAGGATTTTGATGGATGACAACGAAGAAGGACCAGGCTTGGAAGACAAAGTAGGGGTAGCCTTGAAGGGAAGTGGCGACCAAGGGGGAAGGCGAATTTCGCCCTCGGGAGAACTGTCTTTGCAGTAAAAGAATGTTCTCTGCCAACCCTTAATTTTATTAGCAAGGGCTAGCTTTGGGAAAAGGCTACCCTTACGACGTTGGAAAGATATGGCGCCGCATTGAAGGAAACGAGCATCTATCGCTTCTCCTTGACTATTACAGCCAAAGAAGGCAAGCCAGAAATCTATTGAAGGAGGTGCACCCAAATAATCTTCGCAAAGAACATGGAAGTTACTCACTTGCAACATTGAATTGGGACCGATGTCATGAAGACGAAGACCCAGCCGCTGCATCAGGGAGCGGAAGAAGAGAGAGCCTGGGGGATTGAACCCGCGCTCGACGTGTTCCACAAAAATCACTACCTCTCCCGGCTGCGGTTCAGGGATTACCTCCTCGCTAGGGGCACGCCATTCGCATTGATCTTTCGGTGGAAGAAGACCGCGGGTGGCCAAAGACTCCAGAAATACCTCGTCGATCCATGAGCCTTCCCAATTGCAACTACGGCGAGGCATTTTTTCCAAATCGATGAAGATTTCCGCCAGAGGATTGCGAGCGCAAGAAGCGGAAGCAAAGGCGGTGGAGAAGAGTAGCAGAGGCGTAACCCAAGTCTCTAAGCGGAGCGCCAGGAAGGCCGATGGGCCGAACTAAATAGTCCAGACACAAAGGACGTTCAGATCTGGAAACCAACAGGCAAGACCTGATGAGTCGCGTCCTTGAGCCGCCAAAAAGGGTTATAAGTCGCAAATGGCGATACAAAAACCGGAGTTCAGCTGGGACATTCATGTGCGCGGTTCAGTAGTCCATCAAGACAAAGAAGCCTTCATCTGAAGTCCAAGCTGAACTTGGGGGCTAATGTCGGGGGAATACTTTGTGGAATAACCCGCGGCCCATATTGATAAGTGCAACCCACTTTACTCGCACTAACATAAGCCTACATGAAAGCAAGCCCAATATCGCACCGCCACAATGAGAAGAATCTAGAAGACATATCCTGGAAGACGTGAGGACTAATTAGTCTCCAAGTAGGTTCCAGTTGATGTATTCCTTGTGGAGGAAGTTTCCTTTGTAACCTGACGATCCTCTATGTATATAAAGAGGACTCGCAGGACTTAGACAGGGTCAAGCCCTCAAACCCTAGTTCATACGGCGAGTACCGAGATTGGATCGCCTCCATTGTAATACCTCATATATCATATCAATACCAATATAGGGAAGGCAGGAAGTAGGTCTTTACCTCACATTGAGGGGCCGAACCTGGGTAAATCTGTGTTGATCTTTGTTCCTGCGATCCCAAGCTCGGAGACGATTGACTCGCGTAATCCCACACCTACGAAGTCATCCAAGACATCTGACGTGACAAACCCACGACAACAGTGACGCCGGTACTACCGCCAGGACCCAGATGATCAACCAGAAGAAGCTGAAGATTCAGGCGGCGATACTACCGCCGTGCCAGCGGCACTACCGCCACGTCCAGGAGCCGGTACTACCGCCAGGGATACCGCTGGAGCTACCGTCGCGCCCGAAATGCTCTCTGAACACCGCTACGATACCCGCCGGTACCTGCATCGTACTACCGCCAGAGAGCAAAACTTGAAGCCAGCGGTACTACCGCCAGCACAGCGGTACTACCGCCACTCCTGTGAAGATTCGGGCTGAAGCCCATGTAATGGCCCACAACTTCACCCTTCGCCCCATAGACTATAAATACCCCTTCTCTGCCTAGGGTTAGGGTTAGACTGAGTTGAGAATAGAGTTGAGCTTTGCTCCTTTCCACCCCTTGTTGGTGTTGCCTCCTATGGAGATGAATCAAGGCCTCCCCTTGTGGAGATGAACCAAGGCCTCCCCTTGTGGAGAAGATCCCTCTAGTGGATACCAAGGCTCCTACTTGTAGTGATACTACTTGCTAATCTTTCCTCTTGAAGTGGATAGATTGGGTTGGTTGGATTGACCAATTAGGGAAACAATCCTAAGAGTAAGGTGTGCTTGGAAGAGGAGAATTGGGGGCTGCCCTTGGGGAATTGTTACCAATTGAATCTTGCTGGGTTATGTCTTGCTATTTACCTTTGATTTGAGAGTTTTCCCCTCTTTGTGTTCTTGTGTTCATCCCTTGTTCTTCGTGTTCATCGTTCCCTCCGCCCAAATCCGTGAAAATCAGGACCAACCTACATCACTAGCCTATCTTGTTGTTTGATGATCATGTTTTCCTGGTCATGGACTTTGTATACGTCACATAACTATAGGAGTTTGTTATCGGAATGATAATAGTACTGAACCGATCCATTGTATGATCTTTCTATGAGACTAATCGTCAACGATGAAGATAGCAATTAATCATATGTTTAGTTTTCATTAGCTGTATTCCTATGCCCTGAGAATATCTGGTAACCGCTTATTCGACACTCATGTTTTGATTGTCACCTAATGTCTTGCTATAACTGTGGACCATAACGGTGGCTTTTGGGTGTGGAATAGAATAATGTATTGGAACAGAGATTATTCAAAAAAGGCACTTACTCCTCCAGGCGATGGAGAGTGATAGGGCAAAGGTGTCCGATCTTTCGATGAGATGAAGATACGTTGATTCTGGTGGAGGTCGACCTTGGCGATCCGACTACTACGCACACGTACGCAGCGCCAATGCAATCGCTAAACCAATCTCCCGAGGTTACCAATCCTGCAGAAGCACGATCAGCCTGACCAATAGGTCTATTTCTACCTGCGATCGAGGAGCAAGTAAGAACCAATAATGCAATCAAGAATTGCGGATATAAGATGAACTTTATTGAAAAGGTGGGATTCCGTAGCGGTCTTAATCTGGTCGTTGGACACAAATCGAGATCATGAAGATGCAGCGAAACGCTAGGCAGTCTTTTAGCTAAACAAAATCCGAGTCTAAACGAAACCCTAGACGAGGTATATAAGGAGGAAAGGAGGGGGTTTTCGGCCAGCCTTGGGAGTTGGCCGAATCCTTCCCTAGATGGACTTTCCTTCCCTAATATGGACTCTAAAAACGCACTAAAACTTCTTGTCCGAAATTACATGGCCCCCGGCCCATCAATAAAGGTGACGCAGCACCATATGTAACTATGAACGAAAATATGAAGTGTAGACTTGATTATTTCGCCTAGCCTCCATTGGTGGCATCATCATATCCAACGCGTCCACTCCGGCTGTGATCTCCATCCACGTACATTCTCCATAGCTTGTCCTTCTCATCCATGCTTGGTCCATCATTCCTAAGAGAGACAAATACATCTACTTTAGGCAGCATCATTGTAACGTCCCGGGATAATTCCCCAATTAGATTTGTTTTTTTTTTTTTGCATCATGTCATCATGCATCTTGTTATCACCTTGCATGTTTTGCTAAAGAAATAAAAATTATTATTTTTGCAAACCTTATTTTGTTTTGCAAATAATAAATCTCTCTCTTGCTATTTTAAATAAAACCCCAAACTAAGTATTTGGGGATAATTGCAAAACTATTTCAAATCAAAATTAAAGTTTTGTAATTATTTTGTAAAAGTCTTGCCTATCTTTTTCCTCTCTTTTCTATTTTCTTTCCCTCTCTCCTCCTCACTTTTTTTTCTTTCCAGGAATAAGAAGAAATTCCTAAATTTTATATAGGCCAAGAAACCCAATTCGGCCTACCTCCTCTTCCTGGCCCATCTTCCTTGTCTTCAACTTATACGGCATGGACATAAACTGTCCACGTCGCCTCCTGGAGGATGAGACGGTCGTTGCTGCTTTCCCCCTCCTTCTTTTAACCTGCCCCGCCTCCTCCTCTCGAACCCTAGCTCTCCTCTCCCTCCTCCCGCTGCCACCATCTCCCAGCCTCTCCTCTGCACCTTTTTCCCTCTGATCCCGAGAGCACCTCCATGGCCGACGCATGAAGCTCATCCAAGCCGTCGATGTGGGCAGCGCCAAGCACGTACGGGTCTGGGAATTGAACCAGGGCTTCATCCGCTTCAAGATCGCCGAGGGAACCGGAGCCGGAGCTGCCATGACCTTCTTCCTCGACGTCCACTACGTCTGGCCGCCGCGCGCACGCCATGAACGCCGACCTCGTCTTCCTCTCTTCACCGAGCCGACCTCGCCGCCTTCTTCCTCTCGGTGAGCTCCCGTCCACTTGGAAACCTTTCCCTTCCTCTCCCCTTGATCTGGGTGCTCGCCGTCGCGCGGCACCGCAGTGGTCGTCGTCGGTCGCGTCCGTTGTCGCCTCTCGATCTGAAAGTCTGAAGCTTTCTCTGTCAACATTCACTTAACGTCGCCCCTTGGGTTCATCTTCAATCGATTCCGCATCCAATCACAAGCAGCGCACTAGCCCAGTGGCTGTGCACTCGATCCACATCCCGGGAGACCTGAGTTCGATTCCAAGCCAGCGCAAAAATTCCCACCTTTTTTCCCTGTTCTGTTGATCCGGCGCCACTATTGGGCCTCAGCCCAGATCCTCCCGGAGCAACCCATCGCCCCGAGCGGCCAGAAGCTATCCGCCGCCGCCGCAAGCCAGTGTCGGCCTGCTCCCTTCTCTGTCTTTTCTTTTATCTTTGTAAATCTTGTTAATTCAATATCTTTTGTTGAATAACTCTAAATAATACAAATTATATATGTATTTTGATCAGAAAAATGCAAGTAATATTAATATGTCATCCATGATCATGTTTGCATCATCTAGCTTGTTACTTAGTGGTCTTTTGCATTACCACCTAAAATAATTAATATGGAATGTGTTGGGTATTTAATTAATTATTGCCCTATTCCATTTAAATTGTGTAGATAATCAACATTTAATTTGGTGGTTAGATAAACAACTTGAACCTATAATTAATTGTCGGAATCTCAGTTCCGCTTAATTTGGCTTAAGTTGCATCTTGCCATGTCATGCATGATCTTCTGATCATGCTGGATCTTTTGCCGTAGTTATAAGATGCATCTTTTGCGCTTTCCAGTGTTTGATGCTTCTTCGCGGATAAGACGTTGAGATGTGTGAGCAACAACAAGTTCTGCTTCCTCTACCGTGTTTCCAGGCAAACAATGTTCTCTTGTTCCCAATGCATTGTCTTTCATCCTTGCCGTTGATCTATGCTATCCTTATGTTATGATGCTTGTTTGCGATCCTATCCATGTTTACCCTGCTGCCATAATATAGCCCCACCTCCACATCTCATCACATGTTGTTTGTTTACCTTGTTGGCCTTGCGAGTCGTAGCGCATGCTCAGCTTGTTACCTTTATGTTGTTGTTATCTGTATCTTCGACGCCATGGTAAGTTGTACCTGTTTATCTGTTGTGGGACGTTTGTTGTCTTAATGATAAGGCACCGGCAGAAGGCCAGTTTTGGTGCTTTGTTCTGCTAGTGTCGCCTTAGGACCCGAGTTCTTGTCCGTGGATCCAAGACTGAGCGTACCCACATGTGGGACCTTAATGGGACTCCCCGCAACCTGCGACCCGATCCGCAGCCTTGTCCAGGGCGTCACACCTAGTTCGGGCTTTCCATTTGATGCATGCATATGCAGGTACGATGTCATGGTGATGTGTTGTAGTCGATCTCATATAGAAGTGGCACGTTCTTAGAGTGTTGCGAAGGTCCAGGGATGGGCCTAAGTGACCGCGCGCGCAATCATGAGGTTCCCTGGACTTGTCTGCAGAGAAGTGAAGGGTTGTGTCGATCGCTCCATGGCAATTTCGATGCATGTGGTTTAACAATAGTGCACCCCTGCAGGGATAAATCTTATCGATAAGCCGTGTACGCGGTTATGTACAACTTGGTGAAGATGCTGGCTAACAAGTTCATAGACAACTTACACCTAGCATTGATAGCTCTTAAACTTACTGCGAAGTGTGAGTGCCTTTGGATTGCTTACTCGTGGGTTAAGCGAGTGAGTGATAATCGACTGGGTTATGTTTGGTGTTAGCATCTAATTGGTTCCCTGCTCGTTCTCATCCCTATCTTTTAGACGAAAGTTGTAGCATGTCTTCTGTAGATGGCTTAGTGCTGCTGCTACAGTCCACCAATCCTTTATATTTTGGGAGCCTTTGTATTGCTTTCAAGTGTGCATTGCTTGCCAGGCGGTTGTGCTTGACCCATCTTTGGGCTGTACTCTTTTGTGCAGTCAACAGGTTGAAGTCTAACGACGTTAGCTTGGGAATCCCTCCAGCTCGGCTTGGGCAGGTATTGGACGCCATCGGTTAACTTCAGGACTCTTAGTCCAATTTGTATCTTGTCCGTAGTCGGACACTGGTTTGCTTTCGCTGTGATTTGTATCTTTGTAATGTATCAGTGGTATCTTGACTCGGTTGAGTCGTTCTTGTATATATATTTTCTCTTTCTGTTGTTGTTGCGGATTCTTTCGTGAACTGTTGTAATGTTATCACAAATCCACCCACATAACGCGCATGTTTCGGTGTGCATGTTATGTCTGGTGGGCGTGCTAAGATCGTTATTATGCGGGTTTTGGCGGGATCGCTGAAATTCGCATGGTACCGATTTTGGGGCGTCACAAAGTGGTATCAGAGCTCAGGTTCTGAAACCCAGGTTGTTTCGATACGATTGGTTATCGATGTTGCGGGTCCACAAAGCATGTAGGATAACCTCGCTAACGGTCGTTGTTTGTAGAGTGTCAAAATCTATTTGACTAAACTATTTTGAAAGATCTCAATAGGACTCTTGTTTACTCCTTACCTCTATTCTACTACTCCTCTTATCTTATTTGTTTTGGAGTCTCCTCTCTTACCCATCTTTCAAAGTTACAGGATCCAACGTGGGTGGACGATCTCCTGCCTTTAACCTACTAGGTTCGATCTTTGGAAGCCGACTTCGAGATGAGCAACAATCTCTTGTTAGGGGTGTCGACAAGTTGAAGATGGAGTTACAATCTCTTGTTAGTGGTGTCGAGAAGATCAGCATGGAGCACGAAGAGCCGATAGTTTATCCCTCTCTTCCTGTTGTCTTGGGGTGGATCGCGGGGGCGCGATCACTTGTTAGTGGTGTCATCTGTAACGTCCCGGGATTTTTCCCCAATTAGATTTGTTTGTTTTTCTTTTTTTTTGCATCATGTCATCATGCATCTTGTTATCACCTTGCATGTTTTGCTAAAGAAATAAAAATTATTATTTTTGCAAACCTTATTTTGTTTTGCAAATAATAAATCTCTCTCTTGCTATTTTAAATAAAACCCCAAACTAAGTATTTGGGGATAATTGCAAAACTATTTCAAATCAAAATTAAAGTTTTGTAATTATTTTGTAAAAGTCTTGCCTATCTTTTTCCTCTCTTTTCTATTTTCTTTCCCTCTCTCCTCCTCACTTTTTTTTCTTTCCAGCAATAAGAAGAAATTCCTAAATTCTATACAGGCCAAGAAACCCAATTCGGCCTACCTCCTCTTCCTGGCCCATCTTCCTTGTCTTCAACCTGTACGGCATGGACAGAAACTGTCCACGTCGCCTCCTGGAGGATGAGACGGCCGCTGCTGCTTTCCCCCTCCTTCTTTTAACCTGCCCCGCCTCCTCCTCTCGAACCCTAGCTCTCCTCTCCCTCCTCCCGCCGCCACCATCTCCCAGCCTCTCCTCTGCACCTTTTTCCCCTCTGATCCCGAGAGCACCTCCATGGCCGACGCATGAAGCTCATCCAAGCCGTCGATGTGGGCAGCGCCAAGCACGTACGGGTCCGGGAATCAAACCAGGGCTTCGACCGCTTCAAGATCGCCGAGGGAACCGGAGCCGCCAAGACCTTCCTCGACGTCCACTACGTCCGGCCGCCGTGCGCACGCCATGAACGCCGACCTCGTCTTCCTCTCTTCACCGTGCCGACCTCGCCGCCTTCTTCCTCTCGGTGAGCTCCCGTCCACCTGGACACCTTTCCCTTCCTCTCCCTTGCTCTGGGTGCTCGCCGTCGCGTGGCACCACAGTGGTCATCGTCGGTCGCGTCCGTTGTCGCCTCTCGATCTGAAAGTCTGAAGTTTTGTCTGTCAACATTCAGTTAACGTCGCCCCTTGGGTTCATCTTCAATCGATTCCGCATCCAATCACAAGCAGCGCACTAGCCCAGTGGCTGTGCACTCGATCCACATCCCGGGAGACCCGAGATCGAATCCAAGCCACCGCAAAAATTCCCACCTTTTTTTCCAGTTCTGTTGATCCGGCGCCACTGTTGGGCCTCGGCCCAGATCCTCCCGGAGCAACCCATCGCCCCGAGCGGCCAGAAGCTATCCGCCGCCGCCGCAAGCTAGTGTCGGCATGCTCCCTTCTCTGTCTTTTCTTTTATCTTTGTAAATCTTGTTAATTCAATATCTTTTGTTGTATAACTCTAAATAATACAAATTATATATGTATTTTGATCAGAAAAATGCAAGTAATATTAATATGTCATCCATGATCATGTTTGCATCATCTAGCTTGTTACTTAGTGGTCTTTTGCATTACCACCTAAAATAATTAATATGTAATGTGTTGGGTATTTAATTAATTATTGCCCTATTCCTTTTAAATTGTGTAGATCACCCATGCCTTGTTTAAACCTGTTAATCAACATTTAATTTGGTGGTTAGATAAACAACTTGAACCTATAATTAATTGTCGGAATCTCGGTTCCGCTTAATTTGGCTTAAGTTGCATCTTGCCATGTCATGCATGATCTTCTGATCATGCTGGATCTTTTGCCGTAGTTGTAAGATGCATCTTTTGCGCTTTCCAGTGTTTGATGCTTCTTCGCGGATAAGACATTGAGATGTGTGAGCAACGACAAGTTCTGCTTCCTCTACCGTGTTTCCAGGCAAGCAATGTTCTCTTGTTCCCAATGCATTGTCTTTCATCCTTGCCGTTGATCTATGCTATCCTTATGTTACGATGCTTGTTTGCGATCCTATCCATGTTTACCCTGCTGCCATAATATAGCCCCACCTCCACATCCCATCACCTGTTGTTTGTTTACCTTGTTGGCCTTGCGAGTCGTAGCGCATGCTTAGCTTGTTTTTTTTTTTTGGAGGGGGAAAACAGTGGGAAAGGCTCCCACTGCAATTTTTATATATAAATGGTATATTTACAGGCGAGATTACAATTTACAAAAAAGGAAAAAAAAATTCCTAAATTTGATTCTCCCTCCAAAACTTGAACTGCTCAGAGTGCTTGGCTTTTATTCTGTACTTTAGCCAATTCAACTCTGAAAAATAAATGGCTTTCCACCTCTCAAAGGTAGGCCTCTCATTTCTAAAGATATTATTATTTCTGATCATCCAAATGCTCCAGCTTGCAAGAATCAGGATGTCCATAAAGAATGGCAAATTTAGCTTGGCTTTCATATCCTCAAAAGCTTCATGAAGAGATAACCTCTTGTTTCTATCGGGACATACAAAATCCCAGCACTGCACAGCCATGGGGCAGGACCAGAACAAATGAACCAGGGTTTCTTCCTGTTGACACTGCATGGTTGCACAATCATAGCTTTCAAGATGAAAATTCTTTCTAAACAGCAGATTTCTCGTGTTTAGTCTGTCATGAAGCAAAAGCCAGAAGAAGATTTTGTGTTTAGCTTGGCATGAACTTTTCCAGATCCAGTTAAACTGATGGTGAACTTGTTTATATCCAATCAACATGTTATAAGCCTTCTTCGAGGAGAAGACATCATTCCCCCAAATATAAGTCCATGGACCAGCCAACTCAGAAGTATGCTTAACATCTTCCCAAATCTCTTCCAATTGGAGGAATTCCCGATATGCCTCTCTACTCAAAGGAAGATGGAAGATGTCCTCAAAAAACTCCTTCTCTGCAGCATGCCTGACCGTGATATCAATATTATTTGTGAAAGAGTATAGATGGGGAAACCTATGTTTCATACAAGCATCGTGCCAGAGATCATGCCAAAATAGCACCGTTGTACCATTTCCAATTTTACATCTTGCCAAGCCTTTATAATAATCTAGTAACTTGAGATGAGATTTCCACCAGAAGGATCCTTGCATACTAGCCCCAGGCAAATTGTTGTTTGCATAATAAGAATCCCAAACAAGATGAACCCAGGGGATGTCAGCTTTACTGAAGAATTTATGCAGGCTTTTCATGAGAAGAGCTTTGTTCTGAACACCGATATCAAGCACACCAAGGCCCCCCTGATTTTTTGGCCTACATACTGTTTTCCATTTGATCAAAGCTGGTTTTTTATCTTCCATGTCAGGCCTTCTCCATAGACAGTGCCTCATATACTTATTTAGTTGTTCTTTAACAGAAGCATGAATCTCCAAAGTGCACATGAAGAAAATGGGCATAGATGCCAGGACAGATTTCACCATTTCGAGTTTGCCTCCAATATTCAAGAAATTTGCAATTCCACATAATCTTCTTTCCACCTTCTGTAGCATTGGTAAAAAATATTCCAAAGAGGGCCTCGTGGTCCCTAGCGGTAAGCCAAGGTAAGTGAAAGGAAATGATCCTTGTTGGCAATTCATGAGTCCCACCAATAACCCTAATCTTTCCTCAGGAATATTCAGAGGCACGAGCAAGGACTTGTGATAATTAACTTTAAGGCCAGTGGAGTCCGCAAATGTTTGGAGCAGTGCCTTGAGACAAAGAATCTGAGCAGTATCCGCTTGCATTACCAAAAGAGTATCGTCGGCATATTGCATAACTGGAAAATCTGGGCAGCTAGGGACACCTAAAGGTGTTTTCAGTAAGTCTTGCATCATGGCCTTGTTGAGAATTGTTTGCAAGAGATCAGCCGCTAGGACAAAAAGCAGTGGAGATAAAGGGTCCCCTTGTCTGACTCCCCTTTTACAATAGAATTTTTTCCCGGGCACTCCATTAAGCATAACAGCCGAAGTTCCAGATTTCAGAAGCAAAGCAATCCAGCTAATCCATTTTCTGCCAAACCCTTTGGCCTCCAGAATCTTGAGAATAGCATTGTGCTCGATTTTGTCAAAGGCCTTCTCAAAATCTAGCTTCAGTACCATGATTTCCTTTTTTGATTTGTGGCATTGGAACAGATATTCAAATCCCCATCCAAGACAATCCTGAATAGATCTAGATTTAAGGAAGCCATACTGATTTTTGTGGACCAACTTCAAGATTATTTTCTGCAGCCTATTAGCCAACAATTTAGTAATTATCTTGAGCACTGAATTGAGCAGGGAAATCGGCCTAAAATCAGCAGGGGTTTGAGGGCTATCAACTTTAGGGATTAGCGTAATGTAAGAATCATTAATGCTCTCAAGACAAATGTTTTCACCATGAAAAGCATGAATCAAATCTTTAATATCCGGCCCAATAATACTCCAGCAGCTCTTCATAAACACATTATTGAAACCATCAGGTCCAGGGGATTTTTCGTTGGGGAGTTCTTTAATGACATTTTCAATTTCCTCATTAGTGAAAGGTAATTCCAAATCATAAAACATCTGTCTTTCATGCACAGTGCCATAAAGGTCATGCAGATCAAAATGCATTTCAGTGTTATCTGTTTTACCCATCCTTTCCTTGAAAGCATTCCATAGGATTGCTGCCTTGCCATCATGATCAGTAATATCCACATGTTCATCATTTTTCAGAGAGGCAATGGAATTGTGCCTGTGACTGACTGTTGCCCGAGCATGAAAGAATTTGGTATTTGCATCACCCAGCTTGACCCAATTTATTTTGCCCCTCTGCCTCCAATAAATGTTTTGGCTCTCAAGAAGGTTTATCATGTGGGTTTTAGAGAGATCTTTAAGATTTCTCTCCAAATCAGTGAGCTCTCTTATTTCTTCCAGGACCTCCATTAAGTCAATTAACTCATTTACTTGGGCAATGGAAATTTTCAGGCTAGAAAGGTTTTTTGACCATAGTTTTAGAGCTCTCCTTGTATTTTTAGCTTGGCATTCACTTTTTTTGCACAGTCAGTATGGCCCACTGGAATATTCCATGCATTTTGCACAATTTGCTTGAAAGAGTCATGTTGAAGCCAGTAGTTCTCAAATCTAAAACCTCAGATTTTGGAATTTTAGTGCCAATATCAATGACACAGGGAACGTGATCTGAAATTGGTTTTGCAAGTGCTGTCACTGAAGTTGCAGGATACGAGATCGTCCATGATTCAGAAGTGAAGAACCAATCCAACCTTTCAAGAAGAGGATCATGCTGCATATTACTCCAAGTGTACTTTCTTCCTTTCAAGGGCAAATCGATTAAGCCCAGGTTGCTAATGGCTTCATTAAACAAGAGCATATCGTTAGGATCACCACCCGGTTTATTTCTGTCCTCAGGGCTTCGAATGAAATTAAAATCTCCCATCACAATCCAATCCATGTCTTGGGGCATGTCAATATTTGTGAACCAATCAATGAAATTTCCTCTTCTTTCCACTTGGCAGGGGCCATACACATTTGTGAGAATCCAGGTATCTGTTGATATTTTACATGTGAATTGAACTGAGATGGAAAATTCATTTTCAAAGACCACTTCTCCATGCAGAATAGAGTCAGTCCACACCACAAGAAGACCCCCAGAATTTCCAATTGAAGGCAGAAAGCATACTTATTAAATCGTTTGGGGCAAAACTTCTTTATGTAAGCCATATCAAAATGCTCTCTTTTAGTTTCCTGGAGACAAAGAATGGAGCAACCACTTTCCTCAATTTTGTTATAAATTGCCAGATGCTTCTCATGAGCATTAGAACCCCTAATATTCCAGTTCAAAATTTTCCAGTGTTTGTGTCTAGCCATAAGGAAACAATGGATTACTGAGCCACTTGACAGGAGCATACCAAAGCTTGGCGATTGAGTGATTACTGCATACACAATTCCATAACATGATAGAGACAGACATAAAAGGGCAACATGACAGCCAAAAGGACATAGTTTTACAGTGCCATAACCAAAACACACAGGTCCAATAACTCTGCAGGTTTTCTATCATTGGAAACATATTTATACTAGGACACATTTAATTATTTCTTCTTGGCAGGGGCCTTCTTGCCCTTCACTGGATCTTTTTCCTTAGCATCTTTCTCTGACTCCTTCCTCTTGTTTTCCTTGTCCTTGCCCTCCCGAGCATCCATTCCTCCATCATTCTTCTTAGCTCTTTTGGTCAGCTTAGCATCCAGCTCCTGATCAGCCACCTTGCAAAAGGAAGAGGCTAAGTTTCTTACAATTTTGGTTGACAGTTTGGGAGGATTTGCAGTACAAGGTAAACAACTATTGTCAGGACAAGGATTTTTTCTGAATCCATTATTTATGGCTTGGATTCTAGGACTTCTTCGTACCTCATCTTCAACTAGAGGTCCCTTTCCCCTTCTTTTTTTAGCAGCTGTCAGCCCTTGGGTGTCTATACCATCATCATTAATATCTTCCGTTTCCCCAGTTTCCAGAACTCCATTGCCCAATTCATCACTAATTTCCTGTATCTTGCACACAGGTGCTTTTGTGAGAACACAGGTATCAGGGATGACAAATTTAAAGCACTGATATCCTTCATCTACTTCCTTAACAATATCCCATAAAGAAGATTTCAAGAAAGATCTAGTCCATTCAAATTTCTCAGGGGTGAGCAGCATCATAATAATGAAGTTAAACCAACTTACAGGTATTTTGCAAGAAGATCCATCAGGAGAATCCATATGAGGAGCGAAGTATTTGTCCCAACGGCGCATTCCTTCCTTAGAAACAGGGAACAATGGCAGGTTTTCTTCACTGACAGGGAAAGTGAATGTTTTTACCATACCCAATTGCACATTAGCTAGCTCAGGTGGAACCAGATTAGGGAACTGAAATAGACCATTGGCTTCATCTGCCTCTGTGCCACCCAAATCAGCATCCACTTCCTGAATATCTGCATTATTGACCGGCTCTCCTTCTTGCAGAGCTGTAGTACCAACAGCTTCAGAGATTTCTGCCATGTGTTCCTCATCAACTTGTGCAGCAACAACTGGTTCTTCATTGTCTACAGGCAGATCTTGGTTTATCTCTTCTGGCTCCTCCCCCCCATATGCCATCATAACATTAATAAGGCCTTCTCCCAATTGTTCTTGAACCACCTCATTTGCAATAACACCATTAGCATTAGGAGCCAATAAGAAGTCCAAAATTTCAATGTGATTTTGCCCAACTAACACAGGAGGCACCACACCATTGTTTTCAGGAACAGCCTCAGCTTCACCATTGTTTGCATTCCCGCAGCCGGTTGCAGCACAATGCCAGGATTAATTTCTTCAATGACATTGGGGATATTATCACCTGCAACAGAGACATGACCAGAGGAATGGGACACATCACTATTATCATCATGATCATTATCTTCATGAGCATCCACCTCCATGTCAGCAGGTCCATTAAGCAGGCCACCATCATGATTAACTGCAGGGTTAGGCATGGCCCAGTGAGCATCTTCCCAATCATCAGCATCTTCCTCAGCAAAGAGAGGGGGTGGCATGAAAACAGGGGCCTGCTGAGGAGGTAAAGGGTGTGGATCCACTCCATCATCAGGCATTGGGTCCTCATCCTGCGGCCCACCACCGAGAAGAGTTTGCTGCAGAACTTCAACTGAAAAGGTCCACGACTCGCTTTCGGCAGTCTATCCATCAGTGAGTCTGACACTTTTAGGGATTTCCCTTAGTTCAGTGCACCTAAGCTTTGCAAGTACTCTGCCTTTGTTTCTAGGATCCTGCTCCAACATTAACAGATTTGCCACTTTGCTGAACACACGACGAATGTCTTCAGAGTTTATATTGTCAAGTGGTGGCCCAACCAAAAGGACCCAACACTCCCTATTCAGATATGCTCTACGCCAGTTCCTACCCTTGTCATGATTCACAAAAGAAATAGCACCATCACCAAACACATGAGGGCTATCCGCCACCATTCTATCTCTGTCACGAACATGTTGAAACTGCACATATGTCTCACCAAAAGGGCATTTCTGGATTGACCTGAATAGAACTTGCTGATGCATCAAGAAGTCTTGCATGACAGCGTGGATGTTCGCAAAATGTACCTGACCCTCTGGCAGCGGGGCGATTGTGGCGATGGCCATGTCTTCATGGTTACGCGGACGCCGAGGGAGCACCACCCGGTGGACCGCAGTCCTGCCCTCCACATGCAGAATCTCAAAGCCACGAGGGACGAAAGGGACCGGGTCGATGGGGATGTTTGCCATTGCCGCCAAAGAGACCGCCTCGGCCTGCACCGACGAGGAGACAGGAGGAGCAGAGGAGGGGTTTACTGTAGACTGCTGGAGCGGAGGAGACGAGACGTCAGGGGAATGGAAAATACCAAATTCCTTAAACGAGGTGGCTGTAATGACGGGCAGCGGAGGACCATGGGCCTTGAACCAGTTACGGAAAGAATCATTGGGCCAGTTGGATTTGTCTGGGGCAGGAAAGGAAGGAAATTTCATCGCCGGGAGCAAGCCCGGTAATTGCGGCGTTGAATTGGCACGGCCCACCGATTTGAATTATTCGTTGCCGCAGTGATCACAGGAGGCAATGAAGCCACCTGGGCAAATGTTGGGTGAGTAACACCTGCATTACTCGCATTAACAGAATTTTCAAAGCCCTCTGATCTCGCCTCCGAAGAAACTGTCGGAAAATTCAAATGAGAGAAGACTGTCTTGGCAGGTGCAGCCTGAACTTGCTGCTGAACAGGATTATTTTGAAGTCGATCAAAAACCGAAGAACGTGATCTATTAACAGTCTGCCATTGGGAATCCGATTCTTTGTAAAATTGTAATTCCTCAAATTTCCAATTTGGACCACCATTGCCCCAAAGATGGAAATGACATTCAAAATCAACCTCAGAAATTGTACCGGAATTATAAATTTGGAAACCCACAGATTTGGAAGCAACCGAGAACCTGTAAGATCTATCCTTAAGTAATCTAACTTTGAACTTCCCAGCACTGCCACCAAAACACGACTGAAGAGCAATTCCCACAGTATGAATGTCCAAACGGAATCGAGCTCGACCAAAACTAGCAACAAGCAAGAATTCTCTTCTGCCAGGGCCTTCAGAGAAATTGACCGGGTGACCAAAATTCTTTCGAACCAGAGCAGCAAAATCCGTACCACGCTGAAAATTCAGAGAGGGGGCAACCACTGGAGGAGCAGCAACCTCAGGAACATCCAGAACAAAAGGAAGAACACGAGTCCCAATGAAAGCACGATGGCAGGCAAAATCCACTTTTGATCCAGAAGAGATGATCTCACCCTCACGGAGAAAACGAGCATCAATCGTGACTTCATCATCCGATTGTAGCACTAACCTTTTGGCTTCAGGTCTGATGAACAGAAAACCCCTGTAGATGGTCACTGTCTTCTTCACCAGATTGGTGCAGTACCGAACCTTCCAACGCATCGCTTGCAAGTCCTCCTGAATCGCCATAGGAGCTGAGGAGGTGGGAGGTGGAAGCCACCGGCTACCGGAGAGGAGGCCGGCGGTGGGACGGCCGTGAGGGCCTAGGAGCTCCTAGAGCGCCATGGGAGGGTGGTAGGGTGGGATGCTTCCCGGTGACCGGGTGTTGCTTGTGGCCTTTCTCCCATGCTTAGCTTGTTACCTTTATGTTGTTGTTATCTGTATCTTCGACGCCATGGTAAGTTGTACCTGTTTATCTGTTGTGGGACGTTTGTTGTCTTAATGATAAGGCACCGGCAGAAGGCCAGTTTTGGTGCTTTGTTCTGCTAGTGTCGCCTTAGGACCCGAGTTCTTGTCCGTGGATCCAAGACTGAGCGTACCCACATGTGGGACCTTAATGGGACTCCCCGCAACCTGCGACCCGATCCGCAGCCTTGTCCAGGGCGTCACACCTAGTTCGGGCTTTCCATTTGATGCATGCATATGCAGGTACGATCTCATGGTGATGTGTTGTAGTCGATCTCATATACGAGTGGCACGTTCTTAGAGTGTTGCGAAGGTCCGGGGATGGGCCTAAGTGACCGCGCGCGCAATCATGAGGTACCCTGGACTTGTCTGCAGAGAAGTGAAGGGTTGTGTCGATCGCTCCATGGCAATTTCGATGCATGTGGTTTAACAATAGTGCACCCCTGCAGGGATAAATCTTATCGATAAGCCGTGTACGCGGTTATGTACAACTTGGTGATGTTGTCTAACAAGATCATAGACAACTTACACCTAGTATTGATAGCTCTTAAACTTACTGCGAAGTGTGAGTGCCTTTGGATTGCTTACTCGTGGGTTAAGCGAGTGAGTGATAATCGACTGGGTTATGTTTTGTGTTAGCATCTAGTTGGTTCCCTGCTCGTTCTCATCCCTATCTTGTAGACGAAAGTTGTAGCGTGTCTTCTGTAGATGGCTTAGTGCTGCTGCTTCAGTCCACCAATCCTTTATATTTTGGGAGCCTTTGTATTGCTTTCAAGTGTACATTGCTTGCCAGGCGGTTGTGCCTGATCCATCTTTGGGCTGTACTCTTTTGTGCAGTCAACAGGTTGAAGTCTGACGACGTTAGCTTGGGAATCCCTCCGGCTCGGCCTGGGCAGGGATTGGACGCCATCGGTTAAATTCAGGACTCTTAGTCCAATTTGTATCTTGTCCGTAGTCGGACACTAGTTTGCTTTCGCTGTGATTTGTATCTTTGTAATGTATGAGTGGTATCTTGACTCGTTTGAGTCGTTCTTGTATATATATTTTCTCTTTCTGTTGTTGTTGCGGATTCTTTCGTGAACTATTGTAATGTTATCACAAATCCACCCACATAACGTGCATGTTTCGGCATGCACGTTATGTCTGGTGGGTGTCCTAAGATCGTTATTATGCGGGTTTTGGCGGGATCGTTGAAATTCGCATGGTACCGATTTTGGGGCGTCCCAATCATATTCTCATGTACATTAGGAGTAGCTCGTAGAAACGAAAGTACCTGTTGTTGGAGTTGACGGGCACGAGCTCGAGTTAACGGTCCTTTCATTTGAGGAGGTGTATTTGTCGTGGTGGCATCTATAGTCGGTATGTCCTCATCATCCTCCCCTTCTTGAATTGAAGTCGTCCTCGACGCCATTTCATCATTCTCTCCCAAGTATGGCTTCAAATCTGCAATGTTAAATGCGGGACTAACCCCAAACTCTACAGGCAGCTCAAGTTTATATGCATTAGCATTTATTTTCTCTAACACCTTAAAAGGACCATCAGCTCGGGGCATTAATTTAGACTTGCGCAAATCAGGAAAACGGTCCTTGCGCAAATGCAACCAAACAAGATCTCTAGGTGCAAACACAACATGCTTTCTTCCATTGTCACCATACAGTTTATACTTAGCATTCATTCGTTCAATATTCTCTTTAGTAGTGGCATGCAACTTTAAAATCAATTCAGCACGTTGTGTAGCACCAAAATTATTTTGCAACGTAGATGGAAGAGGCAATAAATCAATAGGTGCACGAGGAACAAATCCATACACAATCTCAAAAGGGCACAACTTTGTGGTAGAATGCATAGAACGATTATAAGCAAATTCAATATGAGGCAAACAATCTTCCCACTTTTTCAAATTTTGTTTTAATACTATAGTAGACAGAGTTCTATTCACTACTTCAGTTTGTCCATCAGTTTGGGGGTGACATGTAGTACTGAATAATAATTTCGTCCCCAACTTAGCCCATAAACATCTCCAAAAATGGCTAAGAAACTTAGTATCACGATCAGAAACAATAGTATTTGGCACACCATGCAAACGAATAATTTCACAAAAGAATAAATCAGCAACATGGGCAGCATCATCACTCTTGTGACAGGGAATAAAATGTGCCATCTTAGAAAATCTATCCACAACAACAAAAATGTTGTCCCTCCCCTTCTGAGTACGAGGCAATCCCAAAACAAAGTCCATAGAAATATCCTCCCAAGGTGTAACGGACCTGCACTTAAAAATTGGCAAGTCCCTGTGTATAGTGCAAATCTCTGGATCGATTCGTTTGCACACACAGTCTAAGATGAAATATCACAACAAAGTATCAATTATTACACGTGGATCCAGTACTTAGGAAAATATCAATTACAATTTGCATAGCACGAAGCTAGCTTTGAAAGAGTAAAGCAGCTTAAATACAAGTAGCAGTGAGTCTCCATCATCTTCATGTGCCACAGGCGAAACATGTTGGTTGTAGACTCGAAATCCTTAAACGAAACCTCACTCATCGTCGGAACAACCTGCAACAGGAAAAATGTTGCAACAAGGTGGGTCAGAACCATATAAAATGGAACTGGCAAGTGACACTCTGTGAACACTTAGTGGAATAACTCTAATAACCTATATGCATATTTGGCTGGTGGAGTTCAAGGCTATTTTGCATAAAGCCATATTTTTCCTAACTCTTTGGAAAAACTTTTCTTCTAATCAACCCTTGTTCACCCTTCAAACTTTTACTTGAGAAGTTGGCATGTTGGGATCCTCCGTTGATGTCCTTGATCAGCTGCTCAGAATTGTCCGTAACCGGGGACACGGCTAAGTACTTAGTTTTGACACTCTCGAGAGGTTGTGCATGTTCACCACTTGACTCAATCAGCCCAAACTATCCTCTACACTCCATTGTGATAAGGAAAAGGAGAAGATTAAGACGAGACCTTTGGGAAACAGTCCCCTGTTCCTTTGGGCAGACCCATACAAAATATTCATCCGCTGAGAACTGCCGGAATCAGGTTCCTAGAACTTACTTAGTCAAGGCAGAGCCATAGTACCAAGTGGCTGCACTGGAAGCAATCTTCACTTGGAGTAACTTCAAATCCCTTTGTTCCTGGGTGGCCATCCACAAGTGCACATACTCAGGTAAAACCATAGAAATGGCCCTGAGTAGCCACTCAACTATAAACCTCCTCTTATCAAAACTAATCCACCCAGGTGTTTCATTTTACTTAGTAGAATTTAGCTTTTATCAAAACAATCTTTTGCATAGCATATCAATATTTCTACTAAGTTATAATAGGATTCTACACCACTAGTATAAAGGTGCTACTCTAAACTGGTTTTGCATAGCAATACTATCCAACACATGCTTATAGAAAAATACTCTACTCATGCATATACAAAATACTTAGGAAATTTATGAATGTGCCACTTGCCTTTTAAAAGTTGTCGTTGCTCACACACTCTTTTCAACAAAGAACGTTGCACTCCGTTTAATCTAAATAAAACACACAAACATACAAGCACAATTCAATACATATGGCAACTCATAAATCATGCAATGAATGCGTGAATGCAAGGTATAAACACTCAAATAAAGTAAATCAAGTTTTATTTATCCTCTGACTATAATTATATGCATGATGCTCCATGTCAAATTTTATTTTATTTTAAACAATTCTAAAACATTTTTAAAGCACAAAAAGAGTTTTATGCAACGGATAAAAGTTTCTGTCATTAAACCATTTTATTAAATTATAACTTCGGTTCCTATGGACAGAGACTTTCAAAATAAACCTACTGCAATTTTATTTACTCAAAAACAATTTACAGAAAATATTTTATACTCAAAATAGGATTTATAAGGTTCTGTAAAAACAATGATGATGCGCGATGCAAACATGATATTTTATCACTTCATTAAATGCTTCTCATTTTTCTGAATCCGTGGACATAAAGTTTGTGAAATTTGGATAAACGGTTTGAAAGATATGAATTGTTGAAGTTTAATATGTCTTCTGTCTATTTATATGAATTTCAGAAAACCCGTGACACACGGCGCTATCTGATTGGCTGAGCGGGTTGACTGGGTGCTGACTAAGCAGCTGACTTGTCATGGCCACATGGCTCCGTCCTATTCGTGGATACCCCATCGTTCAAGTGATTTGATCTTGACCACACGATCTAGATCTAACAGACCAAAACTGCTGCTACGTGATCTAATCTCAGCCCTTCAAAAATAAACTGACGATAGCTGGGAGTGGTGTCGTTACCAACAGCTGTTCCCGTCGGAGGAGAAGAAGACGACCGGCTCGGCTTCGGTCGTGGATGGCCGTGAGCTTCCGGTGGTCCTCCGGTCGAGGCGAAGACGTCTAAGGAAGAGGAACATCACGACGATCCCGGTGATGCAGTTTTCTTCGTCGAGGCGATGCTCCAGGCGGGGACGTGCTGCGCTCCCGAGGCGCTGCTGGCTGTCAACTCCGACGACGTCGTACGGCTGCTCCGGTGCTCTGTTCGCGAAAAATAGATGTTATGGATGGGAAGTGGTATGAGAGGAAGAGATTAGACGAGAAAGGAGAGGCTCAGGTACTCTGAATCGATGGCTATTGCAACCTCTCGAAGCTCAACAATGGCGGCCCGGCGGCGAGATCCTGTCGAGGACGGGCGCGTCGAACGACTGCGGGAAAAATTAAAAAGATCACATGAGTAGGTGCGCGAGGACGTGGAGGAGAGGATGAGGCCAAGAATCGGCGGCGGGGACTTACTTTGCTCGCCGGAAACGAAGAAATACGGTGGCGGCCGGAGCAACTCCGGCGACGAAATTCTCCAGCCTCGGGGCACGATTGGGTTTAAAACGAGAGGGGAAATGAGGAGGAGGTCCTAGGCTTTTAGTAGAAAGAAACGGAACCTAATTAGGTGTAGTAAATCGTCCGTAATCAAAGCTAGAAGAAACGGCAACGAGAGGCGCGATTTCCGTCCTGGGTTGAAGACGACCAGGTCGCTGGCCTAGCTGGGCCAGGAATTTCGGCCAGAAAAAAAAAAGCATGGGTTGGCCTGAATTCGGCCCAACAAGGAAAGAAGAAAAGGAAAGAGGAAAAAAAGGAGAACATGGGCTGGCCCATTTCGGTGGAGGGAGGAGTGATGGGCTAGAATTGGCCAAATTTGGCCCGAGATAAGGCCCAGTTCAGTTCGGGCAGGCGGCCCGTCCTATTTTATTTTGTTCTTTCTCTTTTTCTATTTCTGTTTTTCTTATTTCTTTTATATCTTTTGTTTTAAAAGTCCAAAATACTTCAAACTTGTTTCTAAAGATTTGTAAAATTAATATCTATCATTTAAAATATTCAAGCACACTTTTCCAATACATTTCAAATTTTGAAATTTAAAATATTGCATATTTGTTTAATTGACACTTTTATGTCATTTTATAAAATAGGGTCTTATAAATTCCTTTTGAACTTAAAATAAAAACCAGGAAATAGTATGAGTAATATCATTCAATATGATAGACCCAATAAAATAATTTGTTACAAAAAACATTTTATTTAAATAGAGTTTGGTAAATCATTTAAATACAATTACCCATTTATATAATGGGCTTTATAAATATCAAAATAAAAATACCACAAATGTAAATATTGAGAAATAGCTATTTTAAACTTATTTTTCAAATAAATATAATTGAATCAAAAACCAATATTTAAAATAGAACAAGCTTTAACTAATTTAAAAACACTTTATAGATATTGTTTTTGGGTTTAGCAAACTCTTGATTCTAAATCATATAGTTTAACCAAAACCATTTTAGAAATAGGCATACTTTAAATGAGTTTAGCACTTTGCAAATATGGTTTTGGGTTTTAATAAAAAGTCAAAAGTTAAATATTCAAAATCCGTTAATTGGAATAAAACATTTTATGAGATGAAGGTTTTTTTTGAAATACCTTGAATGAAAGAATTTAAACTAAACTCAATCTTGAAATTAAAGATTACTTGAATAATTAAACTATTAAAGTCTTTGAAGATACCAAATGTCATTTATTATTTGGTTTCTATTATAATTTCAATGTTTTTCTTTTAATAAAAACAAAAGTTTCAATTTTTTATGATTTTTAAACATTCCAAAATATTGGGATGTTACAGACTACCACCCTTAAAAGGAATCTCGTCCCCGAGATTCGGAGAGGCTAGAAAGAAAGATGGTTTTGGACAACTGTGTTTGGAGCATCCGGGTGGGCTACCACCCTTAAAAGAAACTTTTGTTGGTAGTCTTGAAATCTTGTCTTCATCTCTTGGATACTGTAGGGACCCCTCGGATTTACCAGTCCGAGGTGCCCACGTTATGTAAACAGATCACGATCCCAATGATCAGTGCATCGCGATCACATAACCAACATGGTGTACAGAGTTACATCATCCAACTCGATTAGTACAAGACTTACATAAATGGTGGTCACACGACCAAGCCTGCAACCATCGTCACGCAGGACGGAATTAACTACGATATAGCGGAAGCTTTCGGCTAGCGTCGGCCCTCGTCACCACCGGACGCATTCCCACAGAGCAGTTGACCGGTGACACTCAGTTGGCGTAGTCGTCGGCGTACTCCTCATTTTCGGCGTAGGTCTTCTTGCTGAAAATCTGGACATTGGAATATCCAGGGACACAGCCATGAGTACAATTACGTACTCGCAAGACCACCACCAGGCTTAAGTTTTCATGGTAATGCAATAAAAGCGTTTTCGAAAACTGGGATAGCTGCTATATATGACTATAGGGCTTAGTTTTCGCAAAACGATGCTTTTAGACATAGAGAATACAACATCTCTATATCTTTGTTGAAAAAGGGACTTGGAGATATAATTCTCCTTCTTTAGGGAATGCCAGAAACCATTTCCACATTTGAAAACCACTTTTGTAAAACTTCTTCAAAACACAAGGATAGGGATGCCCCTTTTTCCTTTCCGGGTTCCGACTGGTTGACTCCCGGAGACCAACCATCTTCTCCCAAATTCTGTACCTCCCAGGTACTTCGTTGATGCCTCCTTTCTCCTTTGCTGAAAACAGTTTCTTTTTAAAACATAAAATGCCCATACGCCTAGATCGGTGGCCTTTCCAACCGTCCATGACCGCGGACACGGCTATTCGAATAGATTTACACTCTGCAGAGGTGGTACACTTTCACCACAAGATTCGGATGGTCTGCCGTGGATCAACCACGGACTGTACAGAGACAGCATGCACACATCAGACGGCCGATCCTAACTTCCACTATGTCAGCGCTAGTATAAGAATATCCTCTTCGAGTGGGTTTGTTCTCCCCCAGCACCGAGTGAGCTAGCCGTATCGATCCGGTTTCCCCTAGTCTCACACCGACATGACAGGAGACCCACCGTTGCTTCCCGGTGGCACACGCAGTCCACACTTTGTATGCCCATATCCAGCATTCGGTTCCGGGGACTCTAACCCCTTCTAGCCAATTGAGGAGTATTCGAATACTAACACCAACAAGCTTCCGCTAAGCCCGTGCCCATTTTGGGGTAATGTGGTTGTACGGGTTAATTGTTCAGTGCGGCCGCTAGGGCTGTACTTTGTTTTCAAAAACATCTCCACCTCCGACTGCTCCCAGCAGCTCGGGTTTTCACAAACTCTCCGAATGCTCCCAGCACTTCGGGTTTTCATAAACATCTCCATTTGCTCCCAGCAACATGGGTTTTATAAAATATTTTCTCGCCGATCGCTCCCAGCGACTCGGGTTTTTCTTCTGAAAACATTTTACCAAAGACCAGGCTCCCATCCTATAGTCTTGAGATAAAGATATAAGGATATACTACCAGAAAATATAATTTTCTTGATGGCACCTTCAGTAGAAGGCTTCTCAAGTAAGGATCTATTTTTATAAACCTATTATATACTAGTAGATATCTTTGGCCAAACAATATTTTATAAAATAGTTTTGGGTGGCCAAGTGCCACAGAAGAAATAAAACATGCATTATTTTATTTTGAAAACAAAACACGCTTTAATGAAATAATAGGATTTCAGTAGGGTATGGTGAGGTGGCTTGCCTTGCTCAGCAAAATGTCCCTGGTCTTGTTCTCCCTCGTAGGCGGGTTCAGCTTCCACTTACTGCTCCTCCTCTTGCGGTTCTACCGTACCGGAAAATTAAACGGAACTATCGTCAACTTCTAAGAAGCGGGTTGACAATAATCTAAAGTAACTAAACCATACAGCAAGCATTTTCAACCACAACAACCTGATGGATTAATCCATCTAAAACAATCCTAAACACAAACATGTCATAGGACAACATAAGTGCAAACACTAGACCCTAAGATGAACATGCTAAAATTGAGTAGTGAGTGACACCACAATACTTTCAGAAAGTTTGAACTAAGTTAGCACAAGGTAACTTAAGGTTCTGGACTTGAGGTGGAATAATAATATTTCACCAATCAACTTAATTAAAAACAGTGACTTTTAATAGAAGCACAATTGCTGTTTTTGGGGAAAAATGCACAAGTCCTAAAATAATGTTCCTAAAATTAAATCCTTCTACCACAGTACTCCTAGTAGTCATACCAAGCCATAGAAATTGGATTTGCATCAAAACATGACACCAAACAAGAATTAAAAATCCTACAAATGCTACTGGTCTGAAAACCAAAAGATTTAAAACTCTAGTTTTAGGAATCTCCTGCATGCAAGGTAAATCCTATGGAAAGGTATTGATTTTTGCTTTCTGTAGAAATTGGATTCACTCAAAAAGGACATTCCTAGCTCCTGCTAAAAATAAAACACTAGAAAAGATACATTTCACAAGATTTAATGCCATACAATATATACTAATTATTTTTGAGCAAACTCACTTCTGCATGTTTAAGAAAACACACCAGAGCACTACAAAATTTACCCCAATTAAATTACACTAGCAGATCTACCACAAAATAATTAAACTAAACCAGCAGAATTAACAAAATCAAGAATTAGAAAAAGGATCTGAAAAAAATGGAACCGGGCCGTGCTGGCCAGATCCGGCCGATGCCAGCCCAGATCTGGGCCGCCAGCGGACTAGGCCGGCCCATCCGAGCGCGTCGCGTGCGCAGGCCGCGGAAAAATTGGGCGGGGCGCGGGATTCAAACTGGGCCGTTGATCTCGCGATCAACGGCTCACTGTCGTCGTCCTCAGCCGCGTCGCGCGCGACGGGCGACCATGGGCAGGGGAAGACGGCGGTGACGGGCGGCTCACCTCGGGGCTCTGCAGGCGGCTTCGGCGGGCTGGGGGCGGTGGAGTGAGTCGAGGGAGAGACGCGGGAGTGGACGGCGTCACCGGAGATGGCCGGGGTCCATGGCTGCGACGGCGGCGAGCTCCTTCGGGTCGACGACGGCCGCGAGCTCCACGGCGGGCCTGGGCAAAAGAGAAGGGGATGGGGAGTTAGGTCTCGGCCAGGGGAGTCCCGGGGGCCAACAATGGCGGGAAATGGAGGAAGGAAACAGCGGCTACGGCGGTTTTCTTCCGACGGCGGCCGGCGCTTTCTCGCGTGATCCCGAGCAGCAGAGGCGACGGGCTTGTGAGGGGCTGCAGGGGTGGGGTGGAGTGAGTGGTGTGCGTGCTCTGGGGGAAGAAAGAGGGGAAGGAGAGACCGGGGTCGGGCTCTAGACAATGCCCACCCTTTTTAGGGTTTTCGGACATGGAGGGCAGTGGGGGTGGCGTGGGGCGCGTCTATTGGTGTGTTGGGGCGGTGGAGGAGTGGGCAGGGTGGAGGTGGTCGGGAGGACGTGTCTGAGCCAGTAGGGAGAGAGGGAGTGGAGCTCCATTGGGCCACGGTGGAGAAGGGAGAGAAGTGAGTGGAGAAGAGGGGTGATGGGGGGATGACAGGGGGGGTCCTAGCTGACTAGGACCTTCTCTGTCCAGAGAGGAGAGGGGTGGGTGATGGAGAGAGAGAGGGGGTCGGTTTAGCTAGTTTTAGGTTTTTTTTAGACTAACACTAATAGAATTACCAATCCTACTAACAAGTCTAGGCTAAACCAACACAAGGAGCTAAACACCAACATGAGGGTGATGGCCTAAATGAGGTGATACAAAAGTTTTTAAGTCTAAAAGAGAGAAGAAAGAATTTTGAAAACTAAGCAAATTGAGAAAAATGACCAAATGGTCACTGTTTTGAGTAGCCCTAAACACAAGGATGGCTTTATGCTCAACCAAGGTTTATAAGGGTCAAACGATGCATAAATTTAAAGTAAAAAGTTCAAGGAGCAAGATGGTCGAGGTGCATTTCAAAAACAACACCAGAGAATGCTTAATCTAGGGCTCTAGATTAGCTATGTTTTAACAAACATGAAGATCAAGCCACTAAATTTAAAACTAGAAGAATTTTTGCAAAAAGTGGTCCAAAGAGGTCTCCAACATGGCTAGTGGCCCAAAGAAACCAAATCTAACAATCATGCAAAAGAACATCACAACCAATATCAAACACTCAAAGAGTTGGTGAGATGGTGATCAATATTATTAAGACAAGATTTTGATGAAAGAGGGTTAAACCACTTCTTAGTAATAATTTTCCAAAGAGATATTAAATTAAGAGTTTTGAAATAAGAGTTGCAAAAACTTGCAAAATATTAAACTCAAAATATATTAGGACTCATGATATGGTCCTTTATAGTTTTACCAACATCTATCTTTTGGAAGTAAATTTTTGTTTGCTCAAAATAATAGGTTTTTGGGTAGTTGCTAATATCAAAAATAGAGTTTGTTAAAAATAAGATGGGAGGAGATATATGGGATATTCCTTTGGTCACAACAAAGATTAAGAGGAAATTTTCTACTAAGTTGAGTTCGAAGTTTGATAAATAGAGATGTCCTCGACACCAACAACAAACCACAACAGGTCACACAGAGCAAACAGAAGAAAAACATACCCATAAACAAGACATTTCAAAAAGTTTTTGTTGGTTCCAAATTTTGGGTCTTAATTAATTAAGTTTTTCTTGGCTTCCAAAATTTGGGACGTTACAGACCTTCCCCCCTTAAAAGAATCTCGTCCCGAGATTCCTAAGCGGGTACTAAAAAGAGTGCAAGGACAGAGGTTTAATGATTCTTCATTTTCCGAGGTTATTGATTCTCAACTGAGCTCACCCATCGATACGGCGTCTGATTTCTTCTAGAAGACTTCGGTCTTTGCTGAAGGTGCTGTCATGAAGGTCGATGCTGATCAGCGCTCTTGTGGAGTTGACTTCAAATACTCCAGAGTTAGGGCTCAGGGAACAGTTTTGTCCAAAACTTCCTAATAAAACTAGCGTATGTCTTCCCCCCTTAAAAAGGGGCCTTGAAGGGTAGCTGTTGAAGGTGTAAGTTGTTGCCGACTTCAATAGGTTGTTGTTCTTGGGTACCACGGCGATCCTCGTCTTGGTCGTAGCTCCTCGGCGCTTGCGGTTGGTGTAGACGCTTGCCCAGGTTTTGCCGTCTTGAGGGTTAGTAGTTAAATAACCGCCAACAGTTTTCAAGCCTCACAGGGGTGTCCTTTATGACCTCGACCTGCCTTAGTCATGCCCGAAGAATTTGTTAACAAGGTAGCTAGTCTACTTTTCACATTCCAGAGGCTGAGATGTACTGGATTGTCTGACGTTCCGTTTATTGTATATGACACTCAATTGTTTGAGCATACAAGAGAGATTTGTTAACAAGTTCATGAGGCTTGTTACCAAAGTACTTTTATATAACACGAACATTGGAATATCACATTATTTTTAGAGAGATTAAAAATAATAGATTCTGACATAAAGGTTTCCAAATATTCCATGATAGTCAGGTATAATACTTCTTTGTCAACCTAAGAAATCTCTCTTCTTAAGAGTCTAAAAGGAAATTTTATTAAAATTGGATGATCTTACATGGAACCCAAATACTGCTCACTAAGTAGGATCCATACTTCTTGTAGGAGTCTGCCTAGGAGTCACCATGGCTTGAGGTGCCGGATTGGAACTCTGTTGGGTGGGGAGCATGTCTAAGAGACTCCTTCTTGAGAATGGTTCTTCCAAATCGTAGGCACAACTTGTGATATGTTTCTAAGGGTGGTGTTGGCTCCTTGTGGTTTCTACTCTTCCGGCGCTTCGACTTCCGACCTGGGCCAGATGCTCTGGTGGACGTCTTTCTTGGGGCGTGGATGACATCTTGAGCAATCCTCTCATGGGCATCATTTACTGCGTCCACTAAGAACTTCATAGGACACTTGGCCGGAACATGATCATCTCCTTCGCATAGGTAGCAAGTGGCGCTAGCGGTTGGGTACTTACCAAGTGGATGCGCATTGAAACAGTGTGGGCAGCTGCCGGGGCATTGACTTGCCTGATGTCCACCTCTTCCACACCGACTACAAGCCTTTCCTTGTGGTGGTCCTCTCTTTATGGTGTACCTAAGGGGGCACTTCCAGCTCTGATGTCCGGGTTCCCTACAAGTGTGACACCAGTGTTTTTCTATGGCCTTGGCGTCCAGTCCTCTGACTTTGATGGTACCCTTACTAACTTTCTTGGGCAGGTCTTTAGACGTAAGGGATTCCTTCCTTTCAAAGGTTGTCGAGTGGTTTCCGGGGGTGGCTTCGATTTGATGGAGCAGAGGACTTTGTGTGGCTTCAAAACCGGGACCGATGTAGGTGTGCTCCCGTGACATTTCCGTCTGGGACTCTATTGTTGCCGGAGTCGAGTTAAACAAATCTGGTAGAGGTAGATAAAACAAAATTAAAAAGTGCAACAAGACTATTGCGGTCAGGGTAGCTGACTACTTTACTAAGTAAGTACTAGGGGTTTGTTGACAGGGCGCGATTTACGAAACACATAGGAGAAGCAACACACAAGCAGAGAACTGACAAGCAATCAAGGAGCAAGCAAGGTACATTTAGTACCAACGGTGTCTAATACTCGGGTAGACGGGGGTAATTCCAATCCTATGGGTCTGGGTTAGTCATGTTTGTTGAGTCTTCATGTCTTTAACTTCTTGGTAGATTGACGTCATTGAGTTTGAAACTTGATAGATTCCTCGTATGGAAGCCTTGGCGGTGAAGTCACTTAAATCTTGAAGGTGATAGAAGATCTTCATTCTTCGCAAGTAAATCACCTTGATGTAGAAGTCTTGGGAAGGAAGCTTCTTTTTCCTCTGTTTGCTAAGTACTGGGTCTTTCTCGGTTCATCGCCAAGCCTAAACAAGTTTCGAATAGGGACAAGAGAGTAGGGAAAACTCCTTTTGAAATACTTGAAATTAGAGCGGTAAGATCAAGAAATTTTTTGAGAATAGGTGGGGAGTGGAAACCATACTAGGCTTACTTTGAAGAAAAATAGAGTTCTGTAGAAATAGGTTTTAGCAAAATATTTCCTTCCTAAGCTAACGACCATGCTAACTAAGGCCTCCTAAGGTCAACGATGGCTCTGATACCAAGTCTGTAGGGACCCCTCGGATTTACCAGTCCGAGGTGCCCACGTTATGTAAACAGATCACGATCCCAATGATCAGTGCATCGCGATCACATAACCAACATGGTGTACAGAGTTACATCATCCAACTCGATTAGTACAAGACTTACATAAATGGTGGTCACACGACCAAGCCTGCAACCATCGTCACGCAGGACGGAATTAACTACGATATAGCGGAAGCTTTCGGCTAGCGTCGGCCCTCGTCACCACCGGACGCATTCCCACAGAGCAGTTGACCGGTGAAACTCAGTTGGCGTAGTCGTCGGCGTACTCCTCATTTTCGGCGTTGGCCTTCTTGCTGAAAATCTGGACATTGGAATATCCAGGGACACATCCATGAGTACAATTACGTACTCGCAAGACCACCACCAGGCTTAAGTTTTCATGGTAATGCAATAAAAGCGTTTTCGAAAACTGGGATAGCTGCTATATATGACTATAGGGCTTAGTTTTCGCAAACGATGCTTTTAGACATAGAGAATACAACATCTCTATATCTTTGTTGAAAAAGGGACTTGGAGATATAATTCTCCTTCTTTAGGGAATGCCAGAAACCATTTCCACATTTGAAAACCACTTTTGTAAAACTTCTTCAAAACACTAGGATAGGGATGCCCCTTTTTCCTTTCCGGGTTCCGACTGGTTGACTCCCCGAGACCAACCATCTTCTCCCAAATTCTGTACCTCCCAGGTACTTCCTTGATGCCTCCTTTCTCCTTTGCTGAAAACAGTTTCTTTTTAAAACATAAAATGCCCATACGCCTAGATCGGTGGCCTTTCCAACCGTCCATGACCGCGGACACGGCTATTCGAATAGATTTACACTCTGCACAGGTGGTACACTTTCACCACAAGATTCGGATGGTCTGCCGTGGATCAACCACGGACTGTACAGAGACAGCATGCACACATCAGACGGCCATCCTAACTTCCACTATGTCAGCGCTAGTATAAGAATATCCTCTTCGAGTGGGTTTGTTCTCCCCGGCACCGAGTGAGCTAGCCGTATCGATCCGGTTTCCCCTAGTCTCACACCGCCATGACAGGAGACCCACCGTTGCTTCCCGGTGGCACACGCAGTCCACACTTTGTATGCCCATATCCAGCATTCGGTTCCGGGGACTCTAACCCCTTCTAGCCAATTGAGGAGTATTCGAATACTAACACCAACAAGCTTCCGCTAAGCCCGTGCCCATTTTGGGTAATGTGGTTGTACGGGTTAATTGTTCAGTGCGGCCGCTAGGGCTGTACTTTGTTTTCAAAAACATCTCCACCTCCGACTGCTCCCAGCAGCTCGGGTTTTCACAAACTCTCCGAATGCTCCCAGCACTTCGGGTTTTCATAAACATCTCCATTTGCTCCCAGCAACATGGGTTTTATAAAATACTTTCTCGCCGATCGCTCCCAGCGACTCGGGTTTTTCTTCTGAAAACATTTTACCAAAGACCAGGCTCCCATCCTATAGTCTTGAGATAAAGATATAAGGATATACTACCAGAAAATATAATTTTCTTGATGGCACCTTCAGTAGAAGGCTTCTCAAGTAAGGATCTATTTTTATAAACCTATTATATACTAGTAGATATCTTTGGCCAAACAATATTTTATAAAATAGTTTTGGGTGGCCAAGTGCCACAGAAGAAATAAAACATGCATTATTTTATTTTGAAAACAAAACACGCTTTAATGAAATAATAGGATTTCAGTAGGGTATGGTGAGGTGGCTTGCCTTGCTCAGCAAAATGTCCCTGGTCTTGTTCTCCCTCATAGGCGGGTTCAGCTTCCACTTATTGCTCCTCCTCTTGCGGTTCTACCGTACCAGAAAATTAAACGGAACTATCGTCAACTTCTAAGAAGCGGGTTGACAATAATCTAAAGTAACTAAACCATACAGCAAGCATTTTCAACCACAACAACCTGATGGATTAATCCATCTAAAACAATCCTAAACACAAACATGTCATAGGACAACATAAGTGCAAACACTAGACCCTAAGATGAACATGCTAAAATTGAGTAGTGAGTGACACCACAATGCTTTCAGAAAGTTTGAACTAAGTTAGCACAAGGTAACTTAAGGTTCTGGACTTGAGGTGGAATAATAATATTTCACCAATCAACTTAATTAAAAACAGTGACTTTTAATAGAAGCACAATTGCTGTTTTTGGGGAAAAATGCACAAGTCCTAAAATAATGTTCCTAAAATTAAATCCTTCTACCACAGTACTCCTAGTAGTCATACCAAGCCATAGAAATTGGATTTGCATCAAAACATGACACCAAACAAGAATTAAAAATCCTACAAATGCTACTGGTCTGAAAACCAAAAGATTTAAAACTCTAGTTTTAGGAATCTCCTGCATGCAAGGTTAAATCCTATGGAAAGGTATTGATTTTTGCTTTCTGTAGAAATTGGATTCACTCAAAAAGGACATTCCTAGCTCCTGCTAAAAATAAAACACTAGAAAAGATACATTTCACAAGATTTAATGCCATACAATATATACTAATTATTTTTGAGCAAACTCACTTCTGCATGTTTAAGAAAACACACCAGAGCACTACAAAATTTACCCCAATTAAATTACACTAGCAGATCTACCACAAAATAATTAAACTAAACCAGCAGAATTAACAAAATCAAGAAATAGAAAAAGGATCTGAAAAAAAATTGAACCGGGCCGTGCTGGCCAGATCCGGCCGATGCCAGCCCAGATCTGGGCCGCCAGCGGACTAGGCCGGCCCATCCGAGCGCGTCGCGTGCGCAGGCCGCGGAAAAATTGGGCGGGGCGCGGGATTCAAACTGGGCCGTTGATCTCGCGATCAACGGCTCACTGTCGTCGTCCTCAGCCGCGTCGCGCGCGACGGGCGACCATGGGCAGGGGAAGACGGCGGTGACGGGCGGCTCACCTCGGGGCTCTGCAGGCGGCTTCGGCGGGCTGGGGGCGGTGGAGTGAGTCGAGGGAGAGACGCGGGAGTGGACGGCGTCACCGGAGATGGCCGGGGTCCATGGCTGCGACGGCGGCGAGCTCCTTCGGGTCGACGACGGCCGCGAGCTCCACGGCGGGCCTGGGCAAAAGAGAAGGGGATGGGGAGTTAGGTCTCAGCCAGGGGAGTCCCGGGGGCCAACAATGGCGGGAAATGGAGGAAGGAAACAACGGCTACGGCGGTTTTCTTCCGACGGCGGCCGGCGCTTTCTCGCGTGATCCCGAGCAGCAGAGGCGACGGGCTTGTGAGGGGCTGCAGGGGTGGGGTGGAGTGAGTGGTGTGCGTGCTCTGGGGGAAGAAAGAGGGGAAGGAGAGACCGGGGTCGGGCTCTAGACAATGCCCACCCTTTTTAGGGTTTTCGGACATGGAGGGCAGTGGGGGTGGCGTGGGGCGCGTCTATTGGTGTGTTGGGGCGGTGGAGGAGTGGGCAGGGTGGAGGTGGTCGGGAGGACGTGTCTGAGCCAGTAGGGAGAGAGGGAGTGGAGCTCCATTGGGCCACGGTGGAGAAGGGAGAGAAGTGAGTGGAGAAGAGGGGTGATGGGGGGATGACAGGGGGGGTCCTAGCTGACTAGGACCTTCTCTGTCCAGAGAGGAGAGGGGTGGGTGATGGAGAGAGAGAGGGGGTCGGTTTAGCTAGTTTTAGGTTTTTTTTAGACTAACACTAATAGAATTACCAATCCTACTAACAAGTCTAGGCTAAACCAACACAAGGAGCTAAACACCAACATGAGGGTGATGGCCTAAATGAGGTGATACAAAAGTTTTTAAGTCTAAAAGAGAGAAGAAAGAATTTTGAAAACTAAGCAAATTGAGAAAAATGACCAAATGGTCACTGTTTTGAGTAGCCCTAAACACAAGGATGGCTTTATGCTCAACCAAGTTTTATAAGGGTCAAACGATGCATAAATTTAAAGTAAAAAGTTCAAGGAGCAAGATGGTCGAGGTGCATTTCAAAAACAACACCAGAGAATGCTTAATCTAGGGCTCTAGATTAGCTATGTTTTAACAAACATGAAGATCAAGCCACTAAATTTAAAACTAGAAGAATTTTTGCAAAAAGTGGTCCAAAGAGGTCTCCAACATGGCTAGTGGCCCAAAGAAACCAAATCTAACAATCATGCAAAAGAACATCACAACCAATATCAAACACTCAAAGAGTTGGTGAGATGGTGATCAATATTATTAAGACAAGATTTTGATGAAAGAGGGTTAAACCACTTCTTAGTAATAATTTTCCAAAGAGATATTAAATTAAGAGTTTTGAAATAAGAGTTGCAAAAACTTGCAAAATATTAAACTCAAAATATATTAGGACTCATGATATGGTCCTTTATAGTTTTACCAACATCTATCTTTTGGAAGTAAATTTTTGTTTGCTCAAAATAATAGGTTTTTGGGTAGTTGCTAATATCAAAAATAGAGTTTGTTAAAAATAAGATGGGAGGAGATATATGGGATATTCCTTTGGTCACAACAAAGATTAAGAGGAAATTTTCTACTAAGTTGAGTTCGAAGTTTGATAAATAGAGATGTCCTCGACACCAACAACAAACCACAACAGGTCACACAGAGCAAACAGAAGAAAAACATACCCATAAACAAGACATTTCAAAAAGTTTTTGTTGGTTCCAAATTTTGGGTCTTAATTAATTAAGTTTTTCTTGGCTTCCAAAATTTGGGACGTTACAGACCTTCCCCCCTTAAAAGAATCTCGTCCCGAGATTCCTAAGCGGGTACTAAAAAGAGTGCAAGGACAGAGGTTTGATGATTCTTCATTTTCCGAGGTTATTGATTCTCAACTGAGCTCACCCATCGATACGGCGTCTGATTTCTTCTAGAAGACTTCGGTCTTTGCTGAAGGTGCTGTCATGAAGGTCGATGCTGATCAGCGCTCTTGTGGAGTTGACTTCAAATACTCCAGAGTTAGGGCTCAGGGAACAGTTTTGTCCAAAACTTCCTAATAAAACTAGCGTATGTCTTCCCCCCTTAAAAAGGGGCCTTGAAGGGTAGCTGTTGAAGGTGTAAGTTGTTGCCGACTTCAATAGGTTGTTGTTCTTGGGTACCACGGCGATCCTCGTCTTGGTCGTAGCTCCTCGGCGCTTGCGGTTGGTGTAGACGCTTGCCCAGGTTTTGCCGTCTTGAGGGTTAGTAGTTAAATAACCGCCAACAGTTTTCAAGCCTCACAGGGGTGTCCTTTATGACCTCGACCTGCCTTAGTCATGCCCGAAGAATTTGTTAACAAGGTAGCTAGTCTACTTTTCACATTCCAGAGGCTGAGATGTACTGGATTGTCTGACGTTCCGTTTATTGTATATGACACTCAATTGTTTGAGCATACAAGAGAGATTTGTTAACAAGTTCATGAGGCTTGTTACCAAAGTACTTTTATATAACACGAACATTGGAATATCACATTATTTTTAGAGAGATTAAAAATAATAGATTCTGACATAAAGGTTTCCAAATATTCCATGATAGTCAGGTATAATACTTCTTTGTCAACCTAAGAAATCTCTCTTCTTAAGAGTCTAAAAGGAAATTTTATTAAAATTGGATGATCTTACATGGAACCCAAATACTGCTCACTAAGTAGGATCCATACTTCTTGTAGGAGTCTGCCTAGGAGTCACCATGGCTTGAGGTGCCGGATTGGAACTCTGTTGGGTGGGGAGCATGTCTAAGAGACTCCTTCTTGAGAATGGTTCTTCCAAATCGTAGGCACAACTTGTGATATGTTTCTAAGGGTGGTGTTGGCTCCTTGTGGTTTCTACTCTTCCGGCGCTTCGACTTCCGACCTGGGCCAGATGCTCTGGTGGACGTCTTTCTTGGGGCGTGGATGACATCTTGAGCAATCCTCTCATGGGCATCATTTACTGCGTCCACTAAGAACTTCATAGGACACTTGGCCGGAACATGATCATCTCCTTCGCATAGGTAGCAAGTGGCGCTAGCGGTTGGGTACTTACCAAGTGGATGCGCATTGAAACAGTGTGGGCAGCTGCCGGGGCATTGACTTGCCTGATGTCCACCTCTTCCACACCGACTACAAGCCTTTCCTTGTGGTGGTCCTCTCTTTATGGTGTACCTAAGGGGGCACTTCCAGCTCTGATGTCCGGGTTCCCTACAAGTGTGACACCAGTGTTTTTCTATGGCCTTGGCGTCCAGTCCTCTGACTTTGATGGTACCCTTACTAACTTTCTTGGGCAGGTCTTTAGACGTAAGGGATTCCTTCCTTTCAAAGGTTGTCGAGTGGTTTCCGGGGGTGGCTTCGATTTGATGGAGCAGAGGACTTTGTGTGGCTTCAAAACCGGGACCGATGTAGGTGTGCTCCCGTGACATTTCCGTCTGGGACTCTATTGTTGCCGGAGTCGAGTTAAACAAATCTGGTAGAGGTAGATAAAACAAAATTAAAAAGTGCAACAAGACTATTGCGGTCAGGGTAGCTGACTACTTTACTAAGTAAGTACTAGGGGTTTGTTGACAGGGCGCGATTTACGAAACACATAGGAGAAGCAACACACAAGCAGAGAACTGACAAGCAATCAAGGAGCAAGCAAGGTACATTTAGTACCAACGGTGTCTAATACTCGGGTAGACGGGGGTAATTCCAATCCTATGGGTCTGGGTTAGTCATGTTTGTTGAAGTCTTCATGTCTTTAACTTCTTGGTAGATTGACGTCATTGAGTTTGAAACTTGATAGATTCCTCGTATGGAAGCCTTGGCGGTGAAGTCACTTAAATCTTGAAGGTGATAGAAGATCTTCATTCTTCGCAAGTAAATCACCTTGATGTAGAAGTCTTGGGAAGGAAGCTTCTTTTTCCTCTGTTTGCTAAGTACTGGGTCTTTCTCGGTTCATCGCCAAGCCTAAACAAGTTTCGAATAGGGACAAGAGAGTAGGGAAAACTCCTTTTGAAATACTTGAAATTAGAGCGGTAAGATCAAGAAATTTTTTGAGAATAGGTGGGGAGTGGAAACCATACTAGGCTTACTTTGAAGAAAAATAGAGTTCTGTAGAAATAGGTTTTAGCAAAATATTTCCTTCCTAAGCTAACGACCATGCTAACTAAGGCCTCCTAAGGTCAACGATGGCTCTGATACCAAGTCTGTAGGGACCCCTCGGATTTTCCAGTCCGAGGTGCCCACGTTATGTAAACAGATCACGATCCCAATGATCAGTGCATCGCGATCACATAACCAACATGGTGTACAGAGTTACATCATCCAACTCGATTAGTACAAGACTTACATAAATGGTGGTCACACGACCAAGCCTGCAACCATCGTCACGCAGGACGGAATTAACTACGATATAGCGGAAGCTTTCGGCTAGCGTCGGCCCTCGTCACCACCGGACGCATTCCCACAGAGCAGTTGACCGGTGAAACTCAGTTGGCGTAGTCGTCGGCGTACTCCTCATTTCGGCGTTGGTCTTCTTGCTGAAAATCTGGACATTGGAATATCCAGGGACACAGCCATGAGTACAATTACGTACTCGCAAGACCACCACCAGGCTTAAGTTTTCATGGTAATGCAATAAAAGCGTTTTCGAAAACTGGGATAGCTGCTATATATGACTATAGGGCTTAGTTTTCGCAAACGATGCTTTTAGACATAGAGAATACAACATCTCTATATCTTTGTTGAAAAAGGGACTTGGAGATATAATTCTCCTTCTTTAGGAATGCCAGAAACCATTTCCACATTTGAAAACCACTTTTGTAAAACTTCTTCAAAACACTAGGATAGGGATGCCCCTTTTTCCTTTCCGGGTTCCGACTGGTTGACTCCCCGAGACCAACCATCTTCTCCCAAATTCTGTACCTCCCAGGTACTTCCTTGATGCCTCCTTTCTCCTTTGCTGAAAACAGTTTCTTTTTAAAACATAAAATGCCCATACGCCTAGATCGGTGGCCTTTCCAACCGTCCATGACCGCGGACACGGCTATTCGAATAGATTTACACTCTGCACAGGTGGTACACTTTCACCACAAGATTCGGATGGTCTGCCGTGGATCAACCACGGACTGTACAGAGACAGCATGCACACATCAGACGGCCATCCTAACTTCCACTATGTCAGCGCTAGTATAAGAATATCCTCTTCGAGTGGGTTTGTTCTCCCCGGCACCGAGTGAGCTAGCCGTATCGATCCGGTTTCCCCTAGTCTCACACCGCCATGACAGGAGACCCACCGTTGCTTCCCGGTGGCACACGCAGTCCACACTTTGTATGCCCATATCCAGCATTCGGTTCCGGGGACTCTAACCCCTTCTAGCCAATTGAGGAGTATTCGAATACTAACACCAACAAGCTTCCGCTAAGCCCGTGCCCATTTTGGGTAATGTGGTTGTACGGGTTAATTGTTCAGTGCGGCCGCTAGGGCTGTACTTTGTTTTCAAAAACATCTCCACCTCCGACTGCTCCCAGCAGCTCGGGTTTTCACAAACTCTCCGAATGCTCCCAGCACTTCGGGTTTTCATAAACATCTCCATTTGCTCCCAGCAACATGGGTTTTATAAAATACTTTCTCGCCGATCGCTCCCAGCGACTCGGGTTTTTCTTCTGAAAACATTTTACCAAAGACCAGGCTCCCATCCTATAGTCTTGAGATAAAGATATAAGGATATACTACCAGAAAATATAATTTTCTTGATGGCACCTTCAGTAGAAGGCTTCTCAAGTAAGGATCTATTTTTATAAACCTATTATATACTAGTAGATATCTTTGGCCAAACAATATTTTATAAAATAGTTTTGGGTGGCCAAGTGCCACAGAAGAAATAAAACATGCATTATTTTATTTTGAAAACAAAACACGCTTTAATGAAATAATAGGATTTCAGTAGGGTATGGTGAGGTGGCTTGCCTTGCTCAGCAAAATGTCCCTGGTCTTGTTCTCCCTCATAGGCGGGTTCAGCTTCCACTTATTGCTCCTCCTCTTGCGGTTCTACCGTACCAGAAAATTAAACGGAACTATCGTCAACTTCTAAGAAGCGGGTTGACAATAATCTAAAGTAACTAAACCATACAGCAAGCATTTTCAACCACAACAACCTGATGGATTAATCCATCTAAAACAATCCTAAACACAAACATGTCATAGGACAACATAAGTGCAAACACTAGACCCTAAGATGAACATGCTAAAATTGAGTAGTGAGTGACACCACAATGCTTTCAGAAAGTTTGAACTAAGTTAGCACAAGGTAACTTAAGGTTCTGGACTTGAGGTGGAATAATAATATTTCACCAATCAACTTAATTAAAAACAGTGACTTTTAATAGAAGCACAATTGCTGTTTTTGGGGAAAAATGCACAAGTCCTAAAATAATGTTCCTAAAATTAAATCCTTCTACCACAGTACTCCTAGTAGTCATACCAAGCCATAGAAATTGGATTTGCATCAAAACATGACACCAAACAAGAATTAAAAATCCTACAAATGCTACTGGTCTGAAAACCAAAAGATTTAAAACTCTAGTTTTAGGAATCTCCTGCATGCAAGGTTAAATCCTATGGAAAGGTATTGATTTTTGCTTTCTGTAGAAATTGGATTCACTCAAAAAGGACATTCCTAGCTCCTGCTAAAAATAAAACACTAGAAAAGATACATTTCACAAGATTTAATGCCATACAATATATACTAATTATTTTTGAGCAAACTCACTTCTGCATGTTTAAGAAAACACACCAGAGCACTACAAAATTTACCCCAATTAAATTACACTAGCAGATCTACCACAAAATAATTAAACTAAACCAGCAGAATTAACAAAATCAAGAATAGAAAAAGGATCTGAAAAAAAATTGAACCGGGCCGTGCTGGCCAGATCCGGCCGATGCCAGCCCAGATCTGGGCCGCCAGCGGACTAGGCCGGCCCATCCGAGCGCGTCGCGTGCGCAGGCCGCGGAAAAATTGGGCGGGGCGCGGGATTCAAACTGGGCCGTTGATCTCGCGATCAACGGCTCACTGTCGTCGTCCTCAGCCGCGTCGCGCGCGACGGGCGACCATGGGCAGGGGAAGACGGCGGTGACGGGCGGCTCACCTCGGGGCTCTGCAGGCGGCTTCGGCGGGCTGGGGGCGGTGGAGTGAGTCGAGGGAGAGACGCGGGAGTGGACGGCGTCACCGGAGATGGCCGGGGTCCATGGCTGCGACGGCGGCGAGCTCCTTCGGGTCGACGACGGCCGCGAGCTCCACGGCGGGCCTGGGCAAAAGAGAAGGGGATGGGGAGTTAGGTCTCAGCCAGGGGAGTCCCGGGGGCCAACAATGGCGGGAAATGGAGGAAGGAAACAACGGCTACGGCGGTTTTCTTCCGACGGCGGCCGGCGCTTTCTCGCGTGATCCCGAGCAGCAGAGGCGACGGGCTTGTGAGGGGCTGCAGGGGTGGGGTGGAGTGAGTGGTGTGCGTGCTCTGGGGGAAGAAAGAGGGGAAGGAGAGACCGGGGTCGGGCTCTAGACAATGCCCACCCTTTTTAGGGTTTTCGGACATGGAGGGCAGTGGGGGTGGCGTGGGGCGCGTCTATTGGTGTGTTGGGGCGGTGGAGGAGTGGGCAGGGTGGAGGTGGTCGGGAGGACGTGTCTGAGCCAGTAGGGAGAGAGGGAGTGGAGCTCCATTGGGCCACGGTGGAGAAGGGAGAGAAGTGAGTGGAGAAGAGGGGTGATGGGGGGATGACAGGGGGGGTCCTAGCTGACTAGGACCTTCTCTGTCCAGAGAGGAGAGGGGTGGGTGATGGAGAGAGAGAGGGGGTCGGTTTAGCTAGTTTTAGGTTTTTTTTAGACTAACACTAATAGAATTACCAATCCTACTAACAAGTCTAGGCTAAACCAACACAAGGAGCTAAACACCAACATGAGGGTGATGGCCTAAATGAGGTGATACAAAAGTTTTTAAGTCTAAAAGAGAGAAGAAAGAATTTTGAAAACTAAGCAAATTGAGAAAAATGACCAAATGGTCACTGTTTTGAGTAGCCCTAAACACAAGGATGGCTTTATGCTCAACCAAGTTTTATAAGGGTCAAACGATGCATAAATTTAAAGTAAAAAGTTCAAGGAGCAAGATGGTCAAGGTGCATTTCAAAAACAACACCAGAGAATGCTTAATCTAGGGCTCTAGATTAGCTATGTTTTAACAAACATGAAGATCAAGCCACTAAATTTAAAACTAGAAGAATTTTTGCAAAAAGTGGTCCAAAGAGGTCTCCAACATGGCTAGTGGCCCAAAGAAACCAAATCTAACAATCATGCAAAAGAACATCACAACCAATATCAAACACTCAAAGAGTTGGTGAGATGGTGATCAATATTATTAAGACAAGATTTTGATGAAAGAGGGTTAAACCACTTCTTAGTAATAATTTTCCAAAGAGATATTAAATTAAGAGTTTTGAAATAAGAGTTGCAAAAACTTGCAAAATATTAAACTCAAAATATATTAGGACTCATGATATGGTCCTTTATAGTTTTACCAACATCTATCTTTTGGAAGTAAATTTTTGTTTGCTCAAAATAATAGGTTTTTGGGTAGTTGCTAATATCAAAAATAGAGTTTGTTAAAATAAGATGGGAGGAGATATATGGGATATTCCTTTGGTCACAACAAAGATTAAGAGGAAATTTTCTACTAAGTTGAGTTCGAAGTTTGATAAATAGAGATGTCCTCGACACCAACAACAAACCACAACAGGTCACACAGAGCAAACAGAAGAAAAACATACCCATAAACAAGACATTTCAAAAAGTTTTTGTTGGTTCCAAATTTTGGGTCTTAATTAATTAAGTTTTTCTTGGCTTCCAAAATTTGGGACGTTACAGATACGGTTTCATCGTCCTTACTTTTCCGGTATAGCATGGATGAGTAGAGATAAAAAGATACTAAGGAGAATCCTACGCCAACAGAGCAGATCAAGGCAATTCATCTTACAAATAACATCTAACAAACAATAAACAACATGGTTCAAACACAAACAAACAATCTAGTATTGCCATACAACGTAAGTTGGTATGACCAATACACTAACACGATATCGTTGTTCTAATTAAGTGATGATCTATTCTACCTCCTTGAGGACTTCATTTTCTTCTTCATCTTTCTTGAAAAATCTTCTAAGTGTTTGAGCTCTGAATCTGGGTTCTTCAATGGTCTTCCATCTGGCATTTCGTGTCTCCATAAATTAAATCCACATAGGTATAGCAAAGACATATCATGAGTTGATTCTAAACATTAATTACTGTTACTAGGGTTGAATATTGTTCTTTGATCAAAAGAACCACACAAAACACAAGTAATGAGAGTAATGCAAAATAAAGACATAATCTGTCAAAAACTGGACAGTCCGTAAAGAGTGAATTTTCAGAGGCACTTACGTTGCTCAAATCAGAAAACTTTGAACTAATGGAATGTGTATTAATAACTGAATATTGCTGTCGTAAAATATCAAGTCAAAATTCCTCTTCTGTGATTTTATACATTTTTCGCAGTGAAGCTCAGGAATCTGTTTTCTGGACAGCAAATCACTATTGTTTAATCCTACCTCTCAAACGAGGTTATTCTTGCCATAAAGATGAAAAATAAGATACAAAGGTGTTGTTACAGTAGTAAACAAGTACCTTGACTCAAAAACCAAAAATGAAACTGAATAAAAAAATCATGGATTGTCTCCCACAAGCGCTTTTCTTTAACGTCTTTTAGCTAGACATGATAGTTTTAATGATGCTCACATAGGAATAAGAATTGAAATGCAAAAGAGAGAATCAAGAGAAAAATATGAAACACTTTTAAGTCTAACCCACTTCCTATGCATTGGGATCTTGTAAGAAAATAAATCATTGAAACACAAAGCAAGTAGCATAGGAAGATAAAACAAGAGCAATTTCAAGACTTTGAACTTAAAGAGAGGAAACGTAATAATATTGAAATGTTTAGAACCATGTTTTCCCCTCTCATAATAACTTTCAGTAGCATCATGAATGAATTCAACAATATAATTATGACATAAAGTATGTCTTTCATTATCTACAATCATAAAAGTATTAATACTCTCCACATAAGTAAAATCCTTCTTATTAGTGATAGTGGGAGTAAAACATTCATAATCATCATTGTAATCATCATATATAGGAGGCATGTCATAATCATAATAAACTTTATCCTCAATAGTAGGTGGTCTGAAAATATCACATTCATCATTGTAATCGTCATAAATGGGAGACATAGTATCATCAAAATAATTTTCTCCTCTATAGTGTAATCAGGAGAATTCAAAGACAAAGTAGGACTCTCATGAGTGAGAGTATTGTCACAAACAGCAAGTATATCATCTTTATCCCTACATAATTTAGTAACAAGTTCTAAACATGGAGGATTATCAAGCAAAATAGGACCATCATCTAGAGTACTATCATAAAACATGTCTAAACCATACTCCTCATCATTTTTAAAATTATTATCAATAATGTTCTCATTAGACATAGGTTGATATTCCTCTTCATCATCAGAATCATAAGAACAAAGTTTATCATCAATAAAATCTTGAGTGTTACCCTCATCCATGGGTGGTGAAGGTGGAAGTTTCCTCTCTTCATTCTCTAGTTGTGCATCATTTTCATCATCTTCTTGGGGTTGCACGGACATCCCCAAGCTTAGGTTTTTATCCTCCTCTTCCTGCAAAACATCAGTGCTCTCTTGGGGAGCCTCATTATATTCAACAACATAAATATTTTGAGAGAAGTTGTCTATGCAATATTCAAGAATAAAATCTATCTCTCTTTCAAATTTATTAGCTATAGGGCAAGTTTTATTTTCATGAATGAAGGTTTGCAATTCAAAAGATGCCTTGAAAGTAACAAATTCCTCTACTTGTTCCATTCCTAAATAAGCATAATCACCAGTATGGTAAGATGCAATAACACATTCTTCATGGAACCTACATTGAAATTCAAAATGTTTATCTTTTTGTTCAGAGCAAAAAATACAAGTTACATCATGGTGTAAAAGCAACTCCTCAGCAATATAATTTAATTCCATCATGAAACCTTTTAGTATTTTCCCTTCCTTTGATTCTCTATATTCCTTGCCAATCTTAGCAGCATTCAAGTGTCTAAACAAAGCATCATTTATATCCATACTTATGCCCATAACACGAGTTTGTTTGGTATTTTTCATTTTCTATTTTTTTGGGTTTTGATATATATAACTGAAAGTAAAACTAAACTAAATGCAAAACTGAAGGTAAACTAGAGTATATGCAAAACTGAAAATAAATATCTAGTGCAAACAGGAATAAAAACTTAAGCGTTACACTCCCCGGCAACGGCGCCAGAAAATGTCTTGATACCCACAAGTATAGGGGATCGTTGAAATCTTCAATGTGTAAGTATTAGTATCGATCCCACGAGGAGTAGAAGGTATAAGTGTTTATCCTTTCAAATAAGAGTGTCACTATTCTTATTATCTATTCACTAGACAAAGTAAAATGATGCAAGTGTTTTTGGGTTTTTGGTGTAGAGTTTGCAATAAAATAAAATGTTGAAAATAAATGGTAGCAAGTGAAAGCTCTCAAAGAGAGAAAGCCCAATCCTCTACGCAGCAAGAGGACAAGCTCAAGTGTGTGTTTCTTATAAGTGGAGAACGTTCCCAAGGGCTATCAAGACTTCATGGTATAAATATTTCTAGAACAATAAGGTAAACATTTTGTCAAGTTTTAATCTTCTTTGGACGGAGCCATTATTAGGGAAAGCTAAATAAATAAACTAAACCCCCTTATGATGGTTCTTATGGCCAAGTAAATGACTGCACAAGAGTTATTAAGACATAGAGTCCCACCATAGCCTTAAACTCTAAGGTCCCCGATACTAATACCCTCATAATGCAACTTCAGGACTCGGTCTCAGGTTTACATGTCCTCCCAAGTCTCCCTCACTCCATTACACTACGGTGTTCTCCTATGAGCCCATATAGGTGAAGTGATGTGCAGTCGACGTTCGCACAACACCATCATAGAATTACATAAAAGATAAAAACTAGACAAAATACCAACACATGTCATATAAAAATCATTGCCAATTCATCCTATGCCCCCAGGAACATGAGAGAACTATTCACAACGCAAAGACATGATATGATTCAATGGTATAAGTGATACAACACAATCTGAAAATATAATCTCACCCCAAACAATGACAAGTAGCCAATCATACACAGGTAGAATAGCACTTAAACAATAGCTAGGGTTCGAACAATGCCAAACTATGAGGGGGATGAAGTGGATCACGAAGATGGTGATGGAGATGGTGCTGGTCTTGACGGTGGTGTTGATGGAGACTTCGGAGGGGGATGGAGGAGCCTTCTAGAGGTGATTCCGGCGACGTTTCCCCCCTCCGATCTTCTCCGGCGGCAGCCTTCTGTCGCCCAGGATGGGGGGTCCCACGCGGCCAAGGAATCTGGCCGCATGGGCCCACCTATCTTGGCCCTCGAGTCTCCGTTTGTTCGCTTCCTTCGTTCCTACGCTTTGTTCCTTCCAAAAACTGATGCCCGTAAAATATTAGGTCATTTGGACGTCGTTTGGGTTCCTGAAATATCAAAATATAGAAAATAGGGTTTTCTGCCAGTGCAGGGTTAATTCCAAATAAATGGGGAAACTGTGAATTATCCCCAAAAATCATTATAAAACATAAATATAACCCATATATGATGCAAATAAGTTGGAATATCAAGTAATAAAATGTAAAGTTCATGTATGCATTTTACATGCATCAGTAACCAAACGGGAAGCACGCGGAGACAAGAATGTATTCCCGAGTTCCTCCTTTTTAGGGGAGTACGTCTCGTTGGAGGGGTGTGAGTTTCAAACTCAAACGCCACAAATGGCCTCACCCTATTCTCCGATGAACCTTGCCCAAAAGCTCGGTTCACCTTCCACTATCGGAATCCTTCAAGGCGGAATCTGGAGCCCTTACAACAAACTTGAGGCTCAACCCACAAAAGGATTGGGGGCTCCCAAGCACCACAACACCTGCTACATAAAAGTAACAAGCAAGTAAGTACAACAAGATGCCTAGTTTTCCTAGTGGAAACCCTAGGCTCAAATCCCTCAAGTGAATGAGGGGAAATGAAAAACGCTTTGGTGAAGATGTAGATCCGGGCCTTCTCCTTCAATCCTCCAAAGATCAACAAGTTTGGGTGGAGGGATTGGGAGATCTAGAGATTCTTGAGCTTGCAACAAAGGTGGACTTGAATGCTGGGCGAGCTAGTTGGCTAGAGGTAGGTGGAGGGATATTTATACTTCTCCACAAAATCTGGCCGTTGGGAGTCTGGGAACCGGATAATTCGATTCAAGTTTGGACCGGATAATCCGATCAACCGGATTATCCGATTACATTCAGGAAAAAACGATTAGAAAAATCCGGCTCCCTGCAGTACCCTTCGAGTTCTGGTCCTTAGCCATTTTTCAGTTTGCTTTGTATGAACCGGATAATCCGATAGCCATCGGAATTTCCGGTTTGGAAATATCCGGCTACCTCCAATAGCGTCTTCTTTCTGGTCCTTAGCTGTTTTCCCACATTGCTTCGACTGAACCGGAATATGCGATAGCCACAGGAATTTCCGGTTTGGAAATATCCGGCTACCTCCAGTAGCCTCTTTCTCCTTTTCTTTTTGGTGTTGATGCACACAAGTTTTTATACAACTCAAACCTGCATCACTTAGCACCTAATTAAAGTATCACTAGTATTGTTAACTAACACCCAAAACATAAGGATCACGAAATGCCCTTTCAGATATGTCGGTATTTTGATTTCTTTGGTGACAACAGTCGCGGAGAATGTCATGGTGGCTGAGGTCTAAGGTCTAGTAATGGCGGACCGAATCTTCGAGGCGAGGAGGACCTTGCTTGGTGATTCGTGACTTGTAGTTGTGGCATCGGCAAGCGGGGGCGGCAGCACAGGAGGAGTACATAGTCTTATCTTTTAGGGTAAAAATCCAAGGTCTGACCTTAATTCGTTGTGCCTGGCAATGGCCTTGTTGAAGACATTGTTCTGAGAGTGCGGACTTTTTCCAGGGTAAAAACCTAAGATCTATGATCGGACGGCGATGGTGCTTGTGCACTGTTTCATCCTTGGAGGCGTCGCTTTTGGAGAATTTGGACTCCGGGTGTTGTCTTGCTGGTGGTTTGGGTTGCAGCTACAAGGAATTGATCACTGTAGCGGGATCTTTTTTTTTCTTCTTCTTCTTGTTCTTCTTCTTTTTGTTGTAGAGCTGTGTGCATTCCTAAATCCTAATGTATTTACATATTTCGTTGTTGTAGAGCCTGGGTGTAATCGGTATCTTTGAATATTAAAATATCCCCTTTATAAAAAATGCAGTTTTTTCAGCCGCATCTCCATGACGTCACCAGTGACCTCAACAAATCAACAAAATGGCCTCTTGCTAAATGTCTCTCTCTCAACAACCGTGCCAGGTTTTTCAGCCGCATCTCCATGAGAGTGATCTTGCAGGAATGCAATTGCAAGTAAACCTCAACAACCCTGCCAGGTTCATTGAACCAGTCGACAGTTAGGTGTATTGACTCCACAAAGACACTGCCGCTTGTCGGCATAAAACGAGGGACGAGTTGCTCACCCAAGGAAGCAGGAGAGAAAGGAGATCAAAGTCGTCCCCAAGAAGAAAGTCAGGAAGGAAGATGGGCGAAGCTGCGGGCGCAGTCCCCCTCCTCACCCCTACAAGATGGGCAGATTTGAGCTCTCCCACAGGTATGTCTTCCGTTCGCCCAATCTATCATTTCCTTGGTACGGAAATCCGAATCAGCGGCAAGCATCGAGCATTTAGTCTTCTTTCTAGGGGATTTGTGCATCAGAGAAACCAATTTGGGTAGAGAGCTGCCAAATGAGTATCATTAATTTTCTCAAACGAGGAAGATTTTTCTTTTGAAACTCCCAAATATGGAAGGTTAATACAGCCATACAGGGCATATATAGACTGCAGAAGAAAGAACTGAAAAAATTGACCTGCAGCAGATGATTTCCTCGTCTTTATTTCCGTGTGGATGTTTTGTTATCCTGCTTTTTATTATTAGATAGTACTGCTGCAGCTGCACTGTTGCTCGAACCTTGTAATAAGATCAAGAGTTTTGACCCCCAAGAAGATTCATGAACAGAAGCATAATGATCAGGTCCTATTCTGAAAGGTTGTACAGGGATGTCGCAAACAATGGGAAATTACCTGCATGATATGTGTAGGAGATTTTTTAGGAAAAGGAAGGCAATGCCTCCTTCTCTGTGCATCCTCCTCGGATGCACACAACCATAATATTGTTACATACTATGCCAGGCATCACGACGAAACACATCAATTACAAAAATATACAAACACAAAGGTCATCTTGTGTTGGCCTCACTACAACCATCTTCTCCATCATCTAACACAGCCTATGACCCCAAAAAGGCAAAAAAAAAAAAAAAAAACTTGTGTGAAGGAGATGTTTCAATAAAAAAATCGATGAAGAACAGCGAGTTTGTTATTGTTAACTCAAATCATCTGTCAAGTCCTGTACAATTGTTCAATGAACAGACACTATTTGTAAGAGTTTTACCCAAACGATTCCACGCCACTTGGAATGTGTCGTCAACAAATGGCAAACAAAACTTAAAAATACGTAAACGAGTACGATGAATTTCATGTGGAATATGGTATTATGGTTACAACATGTGCCCCTGAACTTTGTTCCTTTGTGCCTGGACTTGTTCCTGAAAAACCAGTTCGATGAATTATGTCACTCTTCTTTACTTGATGATCCATTTGTTCCTGAGAGCTTTTTGTTTCTGTTTAGGGTAGTTCTTGCACCACTGACAAGGGAGCGATCCTTCGGAAATGTTCCTCAGCCTCATGCCATACTGTATTATCAACAGAGAACAACCAAAGGAGGTCTTTTGATCGCTGAGGCCACTGGAGTTTCAGACACCGCTCAAGGGTGTGTATGCCATACCCTTGGGCTCTGGCTTCTTGAAATCTCACTAGTCATGTTCAGTTTCTTCTTCCCAACTGTATAGATGATATGTTTCCTGTTACCCTGTATGTATTCAAGGTACAAAGATACTCCTGGAATTTGGACAAAGGAACAGGTAGAAGCATGGAAGCCGATCGTGAGTGGGGTTCATGCAAAAGGAGGAATATTTTTCTGTCAGATTTGGCATGTCGGACGAGTCTCTAATCATAGTAAGTTTTATCCAACTACAATATAATCTTGTCCTCGAACTAAATGCAATCATAATAATTTCTCAAGCAGGAGCAGCTCAAATGGATTAAAATTTGTGTCTTAATATTTTCTGAACATTCTGTATAACTGTTCGCTGTTTTATGGCAGCATGAGTTGCTGCATGTTTCTTGTAAATGAAAGGAATCAGTAACCCCATAGTCATTCGTGTAGTCCTGCCTTTTATTTCACTAATACATGATCGTTATCTCTATGCAGGTTTTCAGCCCAATGGGCAGGCTCCAATTTCGAGCACCAATAAGCCACTCAAACCTGTACTGAGAGCCAATGGCATAGATGTGGCTACAATGTCAATTCCTAGGCGACTGGAGACTGATGAGATCCCTTTGGTCATCAATGATTTCAGGGTCGCTGCTAGAAATGCAATTGAAGCTGGTGAGTAACTTCTCACAGTTTGTGCTTCAAATGTTAAGAACATGCTAGGATTCACATGCCAACTACAGACTTGTCATTCATCCAAATTAGTATTTGGAGCAAATTAGCATAAAGGTTCTCATGAATATTGCGTCACATGTGTACCAAACACCTACTGAATTATTCAATATCGTCCTGACTCAGGAAGAAAAGGGATTACTAACCTCGATGCCTTGTATGGTGTGTAGGATTTGATGGTGTTGAAATCCATGGAGCTCATGGTTATTTGATTGATCAGTTCTTAAAGGACCAAGTCAATGACCGCACTGACAAGTATGGTGGGAGCTTAGAAAATCGTTGCCGGTTTGCACTAGAAGTAGTCCAAGCCGTAGTTGATGAAATTGGAGCTGATAAGGTTGGGATAAGGCTCTCGCCCTTTGCAAATTACTCAGAGGCATCAGACTCGAACCCAGAAGCTCTAGGCTTATATATGGCACACGCACTGAACAAATTTGGAATTCTCTACTGTCACATGGTGGAACCACGAATGGTGAATCTTGGTGAAAAGTTTGAAACTCCCATAGTCTTCGCCCCATAAGGGATGCTTTTAAGGGAACATTTATCGTAGCTGGTGGATATGGCCGCGATGACGGAAATAAAGCAATCGCTGATGGCTACGCTGATTTGGTTGCATATGGACGTTTGTTTTTATCCAACCCTGACTTGCCCCGGAGGTTCGAAATAGATGCTCCTCTCAACAAGTACAATAGAGCTACTTTCTACATCTCTGATCCAGTTGTCGGATACACTGACTACCCATTTCTGCCGTCCGATGACCAATTCGACCTTCAGGAATGAGCCCCCCCCCCCCCTCTTCTTAGAGAGTCTACCATATGTATCAGTAGTACTAAAGGAATAAGATGCATACTCATATGTATGGACATTGTATGGATAAAATGTATGACCATTGCAATTTAAGAACAGCACGTGCAAAGTTAAAAACTAAAGTGAGAAGGAAATTAAGGATTCGTTCATTTTTGTAAACTATCTTCATTACCTTTTTCGTCGACATAGAACATGCCGACTCATGCTGTTTAAGAAAAATATGCCTATGATTGGGGAATATAAGTGGCAAAACATGCCTAGGCAGACCACCGGTACTCCATTAGGCAGGCTAGTCAGTCTTTGCTCGTGTTGTTGTCCTGACAACTAAATCATAGGGGCATATTATACAAGGAGTTAAGAATACAATTGCAGATCACACATGATGAGCATATGAAGGCAAGAGGACCTTTCCCCACCCATCATTCTTATGATTTTGTCAAATGAAGAATACAGTTGCTTCATTTTGTGAATATCACCCAATACCCAATTTTCTGTCCTTCATGAAATGAATTGCTACAGTGCCAAATTAGAAATGCTTTCCAGTAAAAAAAAGAAACATAGGTGCTTGGTGAATATGGTTTCGTGTTTTCCCCATTTGTTTGTGCTATTTTTCCATATGATTTTGTTTGTCATTGTCCATAGATCTTCAATTTGTGTTCTAACTTCTAAGTTTCTGAAAAAGTTAATCTTGATCTACTTCAAATTCACGAGGTGAAGAAAGAGAAGCGGATCTACTAGACACATGATGACATGAGCTTATCATAGAAGTAATTACTCAGTCATGTTTGAAATGATAATCCCTGATACTACTTCACAAAGCCATATCTGAAGTAACTGAAACTTGCCGCTAGTAAATATCAGGCTTATAGATAAATGGAATCTTATGCTCGGTGGACATAGCCACCTAAAGAATAGGGAAAAGCAGCATTATTAGTACATAAAAAAGGGATATGAATGGCCAATGCTTGTGGTGCCTTTGGCAACACGGAAAATCTTCCATTGGAACTCTGTCTCCTCTGTTATTTTCTTGTATATTTTTAATAAGCTTATAGGTGTCACATTCCTTTTTTGGATGATGTAACATGTTCAAGCAAGAGCCCTAAATGCCCTGCTGTATCAAAGTGAGGTTCAGATGCACTAAGCGCACTATCTTTTTGGTTCTTTGTTTATTTGCAAACATATCTTAATTATTCTCTTTAGAGACCTGCTGTTCAGTGCCGATTTTACTGATTTGTGACCGAGGAGTAACATTAGGTGCCTGATGTTTAGCATAGCGGAAGTTACAGATTTCATTGGACATCACAACATCTGATGAATGACTGAGATTTATTTTTCGAAATAAGGAGCTCCCTCATCAATTTTCATTAAAGAAACCACCAACGTTAATTTTGAACAGAAATCAAACAGAAAGATAAAAGCAGGTCTAGGTAGTGAAAAGTGCTTAGGTATTTACAGACCAGGAATGCCCATCCGGAATAACGAAGTATCAGACAAGCAGAATAGCAGAGAGTTTTGAAACATCAAACATCCCAAAAGTAATCGTCCAGCAACTCTAGTAGGCCAGTCTTGCCACCACAGGCACCCATCCATGGTGTCTTGAGTACGCTTCCATCAACACGTGCTTGATCCGCAAAGCTCCTGCCTCAAGGTTTCTGTTTTTTCTGCAATTTTCCCGGTCATCAAGCATGTTACAGTGTCTGAAAAGTACAGCTGCAGGATCACTAGGGTTTGAGATGGCGATATGTGTCACATTGTTGTGCCTCTGTAATGTGACTGATCAGCTTCACTGTGGAAATACTTGAAGACAACTGGTCTGGAATCTGGATCTAAACACATTTTAAAGTGTCCATTTAAAAGGGCGGTCCTGGTGAACTGCCATCATGATGGCTCGTATGACCTAGGATATGTTTGGTTTGGTGGCTATCCCCTGAGTGGTTAGGGATAGCCACTTTTTTAGTGGTTGCCTGATGTTTGGTTTAGAGAGTCTGATGGATAGGGATAACCAGAAACTGGGCAATATGCTCTGAAACGGTGGTTGAGCTCGTCCGGCCAAAAGTGCTGGATGAGCGCAACCACTTTTGGCTCGCGCGCTAGACTCACCGCTGCGGTCTACTTTTCATCGCCAATTGCACACGCTCAGCTCGTTGGAGAGAGGAAAAAATCCCTCAGAACCTATCTACTCCCCGTTGCTCTCCTCTCTCCCTCGAAGAATCAGATCGGCGGAGGCAAATCGGGTCTCCAACCCGCTCAAGCTCTTGCTCTCTACTCTTCTGTGGCGGCAGATGAACACGAGCGTGCTGGCGCTGGCGCTGGCCTGAGGTGCCCGTGGGCCGTGGGGCAGCGAGTAGCACGCACATGAGAGAGCTAGCTAGGAAATTTTTTAGGTCAGCTAGCTAGGAAATTAGTGCTGCAGGCAGCTGAGAGAACTAGCCAGAATCGATTTTGCAAGCCAGCTAGATAGGGATTAGTGCCGTATGTACTGACCTCTTTTTTTTTACACAGTTGCAGCTGGTGCCGGACATATTTTTTCTTCAGATGGAGAAAATACTATTTATAACATGTATTTTGTTTAATCAGAGTAAAACGTATATTGGGGTAATCTCACCACCTCGTGGCATAGTGGTCATCACAACAATCTATCCATTTTTTATCCTTCCAACCAAACAAAAAATTGGTTACCATCAACCACATTTTATTGTTCAACCAAACAGGAAAAATGGCTATCCCTAACCAGGTGGTTGGGGATACCCTCAACCCCATATCATATCCCCTGAACCAAACACACCCCTAGTCACCATACCTTTGTGTCACTTAAAATTTTGCCTCAGTTGTGCATGGACAAATTTGTTATCGTGCCTCCTAAAAGCTTCTTCCTTTATTGTTTTAGTGTTGGCCGATTTTGGCACACAGGCATGACATGTTTTGGGTCTACCGAACAATTGAACATAAGTTGTATAAGCTCGCTAACTATGACTCGCTAATCAGGAGATAACTTTTTTATCAGACGTTCTTTTCAATTGTTCCAAAGTAAACTTGCACATAGGAAGGGTAGTGCCAATAGCTACACTAGACTATTTTGGTTGTTGTTGGATTGTATAAAAGAAACTAAGTCTACAAAAACAAAACACGTTTTATGAAATTGGACTTGTAAAACTTGTCACAACTTAGAAGTGTACAGTGCCACTTTTCTTTTTAAAATCGCCAGTGCATTTTGAATATATCATTCTCATTCATATTTTAATCATTCTTTAGTTGGATGGCATAGCGAAGATGAGCAGACAATAAAGGAAATGGTAGAATACTAGAGTTTAAAATTTGTGCCTGACATTTCCAAGCAGAACAAATTCTGTAAAATGTAAAGTGTGAATGCCTTTACGTGAGACATATTCCTCAATATATATTCAGTGTGATCATGGACCACTTAATTATATAGGATAGTACAAGTAACATGGATTTTCTTTATTAAAAGGAATTTTTATACGCTTTGAACAAGTTTATAACCTATACCCTTGTACAAGGTAGCTATTTGAGCTACTTTGTGAATGGCAACAACGATATTTGCTTCTCCCTTCGGAATCTGCGAAGGCCAGCCTACCAATTATTCCTTGTTCTCAGGAGCCACAATATAATGCTCATCTCCAAGACAAGTCTAAGTCACCGTTTGCCTTCGGTGCGAGAGGAGGATCCAGAGTGAGTTGCAACAACCTCAGAAGCTAGTCCAAACTAGTGGGGAGGTTGTGTGCACAAACAAGAAGAAAGATCAAAGAATAGTAATGGCCCGTGGTAAGGTTCAGATGAGAAGGATAGAAAATCCAGTGCACAGGCAGGTCACCTTCTGTAAGCGGCGGATGGGCCTCCTCAAGAAGGCCACGGAGTTATCTGTTTTGTGTGATGCTGATATTGGTGTCATGGTGTTCTCTCCTCTTGGCAAGATTTACGAGTTAGCCACAAACGAGTCCGTATCTCTGTCTTGTTATGTGATCCAAATGTAACTCTAAATAATATCTATGTTTTAATTTGTTGATGTGTTTTACTTCTGGGATATACTAGTAACATGCAAGGCTTAATTGAGAGGTACAAGGGTAGCAACGCAGAGACACAAGTTCAAAGTAGCGAGCAGAACAAGCCTCATGTTAGCAGCAGACATCGCATGATTCATCTCGTAATATCAGATGACACAGTAAAGCTATGCATTAGAAATGTAATATTTTCATGATTTTTCAAGAAGTTGCTCTTATCTGAATCTATTGGGACTTCAGAAAATCTCAATCGATTGATAGACAGACCCTCTAACAGTATTTGGTGTCCGCATTATATTCTTGCTGCAGGTAATACATCAAGAAGTGCTGATCTTAAGGCAAGAAATTGACTTGCTTCAAAAGGGCCCAAGGTAATCAACCTTTTTAACTTATTATACTAGCATAACAACTTATTACCCTGCGTGTTCAGAAGAGTCAATTAAAAAGTAAAATTATCCTGCGTGATATACTAAACATCGGCAATGGCTTAGTAGTATAGGCTGATGTTCCATATTGAACTGGCAAGAATCCGTTAAAAAAGTTTCTAAAAGATTGTGAAGGTGCAGCATAGAAGTACAATATTGAGCACGAGAGTGATTTAGAAAGGCAAGAACATCATGCAGGTACATGTATGGAGCGAAAAATATGGACCACATGAATCTTCATGAGCTCCAAGCCTTGGAGAGTAATCTTGAAATTTGGGTACACAACATTCGCTCTAGAAAGGTAAGCTTTATGACCTTTTCTGCGCAAAAATATAAATCCAGAGATGGTTACTTTTAATGTAATGCCCTTTTCTGCCGAGCAGATGCAGATCATATCTGGGGAGATTGAGATGCTCAGGAACAAGGTTGGTTCTCCAGGAAATTTTATTCCTCTATTGAGTTTCTTGAGCTCACATGTAGAAAAATGAACACATCAGTTCCCTTCACCAGTAGTTTTTTCTGTCTCTGTTTTGCAGGAAGGCATACTGAAGTCGACCAATGATATACTTCAAGAAAGGGTACTTTAATCCTCTAATTTTATATCATTTTACAGAAACTGCACTTTTTTAGCGGATAAGGTTACATTTTGACTTTATAACTGACTTAAAGATTGGTGCTGTCATTTACGATTTATGATTTGAGCATAGTGGGAATCTAGTTAAGTGGTTACTCTTGTAGGCAGCCCAGCTACAGTTAGTGTTGTCTGTCTCATCTTCCCAAGTCAGTTCTTAACCTAAGATAGTAACATGTTAATATGACATCAACATTCGTAAATGTTTTTATCTTGTGTGTACAGGTAATTGAGCAGAGTGGGATTCTGGATACCGGCAGCAACATCACGATACCTAATTCCCCATCCGACTAACCATGGAGAGTGACCACTACTTCTTTTTTTTAGCGCAAAACAGGGAGCTTTATATTACTCAGAAATAGGATTACAATCAGCAGCCAGAAGGTCTGCCAGAACCTCAGGAGCATCCTGCAACCACAAGTCGGTTCGGTGCTCCGCTCTCGAAATATAGGCTAGACGATCTGCAACCCTATTTGTTTGTCTCTTGATTACATTTATGATAAGCTCCCTCTCTCCCACTAAAAACTACCACTACTTCTAACTTAAACAACCGACCTATCAAGTTATCACTTCAGTTATAATTTGAGTTCGACAAGGCTACCGTGCTTGGAAATATTGTAACCTTGCGTCTGCCACTTCATGTTGCACTAAGGGAGAAAATAATGGAAAATCGTCATCTGTATCTGTACATGATTTTGCAAATGTAAATTCACCATCTTCCGTATTGGACAGTTTGTAGGTTCCAGTATCTCTGGTTCATATCGTATAGCACTCTGAATGTTGTGTTGATTAGATCGAAATCATAGATTTTCTGGTTCTATTTTGACGGATGTTGCTAGGTTGGAAGATCCACATGAACATCTGAAATCGTTACCTGATACAACTTGCGACCAGCCAAGTGTTGCAGATGTTACACATTTAGCAGATGTCAAAGAATAAACTGAAATGGTCTATAAACAAATTTCACGAATGGAGAAAATTAAACAAACTAGGGTCATCTCACACACGAGAATCTTCGAATCCCTCGTGCCGTGGACCGGTGACCTTTTTTTTTCGAGGGGTACGCCAAAAGCGTAACCATCGTTTATAGGGATTACAACAACTCTTACAGACCAGGGCTATCTCTGAGAGCAGAGTAGCAACAGGCACACACAACACACTCCACACCTAGGCCTACTCTCGTGGCACGATCTCTCTCCCACCAGACCTCGCTCTAGTCCAAAGCTTGAACTCATCAACGATTCTATCTACCAGCACTGTGACGGTAAATTGCTGGCCGACATTGTTGAAGAGCCTCGCATTCCTCTGCTTCCACAAGCTCCATGCAATCAAGACTACGAAAGTGTCGAAACTCTTCTTGTTGTTCTTACCGAAAGGCTTCCTAGCCGCAAGCCACCACTCCGCAAAGCTGTCAGTCGTCTCCGGCACGGCTACATGTACTCTCGCCGCCCGCAAACATCGGAACCAAACCTCTCTGGCAAAGACACATTGCACAAAGACATGCACAAACATGCCGCGGACCGGTGACCTGAAGTCCCAGAAAGTGATGCAGAGTGTAGTTTTCTGTGCTGAATCTTCTTTGGGACCTCAACAAGATGTGGCCTCTCTCTCTCAACTGAGTGATTTCGCAACCAAGGTCCGTTGAACCACTTGTCAGCGTATTTAAGTAGGACGATGATATTTTGATTCTTTCCCCACCGCCACTAGTCAGCATATATAAATAATTGCCAAGGAAGGAGGAGGAGAGAAATCAGAGCAAAGAGGACAGGAAAGAAGATGGGCGACGCTGTTGGCGAACTCCCCCTACTCACCCCCTACAAGATGAGGAGATTTGAGCTTTCCCACAGGTCCGAATTTTGGTCTATATATCCTTTTTCTTGGTACGGAAATCCGAATCATAAGCAAGAATCGATTATTTAGGTCTTCTGTTTAGGGGATTATTTAGGTCTTCTGTTTTGACCCACAAGAAGATTCATGGACCGAAGCATAATGATCAGCAGTGGCGGATCTAGTCTCAAATCAGTGGGGGTGCCAAGCTTATTATTAGGCTTATGGAGTTCACATTTAGTTAAAAATATACATAGGATTAGTCCAAATACTAGTAAGTAATTGAAAAATTATATTTGCCATGGCACCCCCATTGGATCCGCCACTGATGATCAGGTCCTATTCTTCTGAAACCAAGGTTTCATTAGGGGTTATTGCAAAAATCGGAAGTTTTTAAATGGCAAATAAAAACCATTTATGTCACTCTTCTTTACTTGATGGTCCACTTGTGCCTGAGAGCTTTTTTCCGTTTCAGTTTAGGGTACTTCTTACACCACTAACAAGGAGGCGATCCTTCGGAACTGTTCCTCAGAATCATGCCATATTGTATTATCAACAGATAACAAACAAAGGGGGACTTTTGATTGCTGAGGCCACTGGAGTTTCAGACACCGCTCAAGGGTGTGTATGCCATACCCTTAGGCTATGGCTTCTTGAAATCTCATTACTCATGCTCAGTTTCTTCTTCGCAATTGTATCACTTGTATAGATGATATGTTTCCTGCTACCCTATATGCATTCAAGGTACAAAGATACTCCTAGCATTTGGACAAAGGAACAGGTAGAAGCATGGAAGCCGATAGTGAGTGGGGTTCGTGCGAAAGGAGGAATATTTTTCTGTCATATTTGGCACGTGGGAAGAGTCTCGAATCATTGTAAGTTTACAAGTTCTAACATAAGTCTATCCTCAAACTGAATGTAAACGTAATTATTTCGCAAGCTGGAACGCCTCAAATGGATTTTAGACTTTCCGCTCAGCTCAGCCACATATTATGCTATTATTCATGAACATTCTGTACAGTTATTCATGGTTTTATTGCAGCATGAGGTACCCCATGCTTCTTGTAAATAAAAATGTATTAGTAACCCCGTAGTCATTCCTGTTATCCTGCAGTCCTGATTTTTTTTCTCACTAACACATGTTCGTTATGTCTTTGAAGCTTTTCAGCCTAATGGGCAGGCTCCAATTTCAAGCACCGATAAGCCACTAAAACTTGTGCTGCGAGCCAACGGCATAGATTTGGCTACATTCTCAGCTCCTAGGAGATTATAGACTGATGAAATTCCTTTGATCATTGATGATTTCAAAGTTGCTGCTACAAATGCAATTGAAGCTGGTAAGTACCAATTCCTATCTCATTTTGCCCTCCAAATGTTAAGAATGTGCTAACATTAGTGTAAAAGTTGCAGATTTTTCATCCATCGAAATTAGTTTCTCGATAATATTAGCACACAAAGACAAAGGTTCAAATGAATGTTGTGTCGAGCGATGCCTCTCCGCTCCGCTCCCGACCCCAAACCCTAGACTAGCACCCACCAGCCCCGCCGCCGTCGATCCCCGCCGGTAGCCCTCTCCCCATCCCCAACCCCTCCTCCCTCCCCACCATGGCCTCCTACAGCACCCCTTCCCACTCCGGCGACCGCGTTTCCTCCGGCGATCAGCGCTGGGGAGGATCGGATGGTGAGTCATCTGTGCGCTCGTACAGCGAGGCTGCGCGTACTCCCCCGACCCCCCGCCGCGCCACCACGGCTGCGCCGCCGCCACCCCCGACGGTGACCCGCATCCCGATCTCGTCCAGGTTGGGGCCCCGAGCCGCCGCCGCAGATACCGCCGCCGCCCTCGCCACGCTCGTGCCCCGAGCCCGCCGCCGCAACCCCCGCGCAGTCCATCGCCGGAGGCGCTCGCAGGGTTGTGTTTCCGATGCCTCGATCACCGCCACCGTGTCCGTGACTGCACCAACGACATCCGCTGCCGCCGCTGTCTCATCTCCGGCCACGACTCCCGTGGTTGCGAGGAGTTCCACAGGAACGCTGGCCGCGCCGCCCCGGCTCGCGCCATGCCACCTCCGCCCGCGCCTCCCGCTCTGGCTGCGCCGATGCCCGCCGCTGTACCAGCGCGAATCATCGTGTCACGCACCGTCGAGATGAAGGCTGCGGAAGAGGTGTTAACCCGCGCGATGGTGGCCACCATCACGGGCACCAGGCCGCGCGTTTCCGCTGACGACGTCGCGGAGATGCTGTTCCGCATGTTCAACTTCGCCGACGGCGACTTCACCGTCCATCTCCACCACCCCGAGGATTTCCTAATACTCTTCAACTCCCGCGCTTCCATAGATCGCATGAATGGAGATCACTTTGTCAGCTGTCCACGCTTCACCCTCTCCATCCGCCCGTGGTGCAAGTTGGCTCATGCGGGCTCCGGCGGGCTTGCACACCACGTTGAGCTTGAGATCCGTGGCATCCCCGCCCATGCCTGGCACCTTGCAACGGCAGAACACATCCTGGGTGCGACTGTTTGGATCGAGAGCCTCCATCCTCGTACGCGTTCACGCGCTGACCTCGCCACGTTCCGGCTGGCTGGACGCACACATGACCCCGCCGCCATCCCTCGTCAAGCAATCCTGGAGATCGTGGAGCAGCTGCCAAATCCTGCTTCCTCCACGACGACTGTTCGGACCCTCACCTACCCCATCCGTATCGCCCTTGCCCGTGCTGAGCTCGACCGCAACCATGCTCGCCGTGTGCAAGGCGCTGATCCCGGGTCTGATGACGCCCCTGAGGAGGACGAGGCAGGCGACGCGCACGATGCCGGCAGTGGGAACAATGCAAGCAGGACGCAGCAGCAGCACGATGACTTGCCCTCAACCATTCGCGATGCGGCCAGCGACACGGAAAGCCAGGGCACAACCAGCGAGGTTCCTGACTCGCAACCGGAAGCTCTACACACCATCCCCGAGGACGATACTCTGTCGGGATAAAGTGTGACTACACCTGCGACGTCAGATCCTGATGTACGTGCTAACGTTGATGGTCCATCCGCTGAGAAAGATTTAGAGCTGAGCCCTAGCCAGTTTGAGCCTATCGATGAGCAAATTCGCATCCTGCAAAGACCCAGCACACCGGAACGGCAAACTCAGACTGCATCAAGCCTAGAGGCCATCTCTGCGACTACACCGGGCACGCTTACATCTGCCGCCGCGCCAGGAGCGCCAACTACAACTCCGGTCCATGACCCCACGCGTTTCGCCTCCCCGCCGGTCACAATGCGTCGCCAGCGTCCACGCCCCAAGCACATCACACCTTGCCTGACCCTGGGCGAGTTCTTGGCAAAGGCAACAAAGCCGCTAAACTCTGTACTGCCCACGCCAGGACGCAAACAACGCCAACAGCCGCTAATCATCACCGCACCGCGTCGTGGACGATCGGCCACCCCTGGTGCCACTACTTGTACCAAGACCGCTGGCAGACCAACTGCGGAACGACGTGCACAGGTCCAGCTGCTCCGCAACCTCGGCATTGTTGGTGTGGATCAGGTGATCTCCGAAGAAGCTATGAAAGCCTACGAAAGGATGTTCACCACGCCCATCCCCATTGAGGTCCTGCGCGCGATGGCTGCTTTGATTGGCCGTGAGCTCCCACAAGATCCGTCTATCGCGCCTATCACCACTGTGATCGCGGGCAGCGAGGCCGAGGCCTAGCTGCGGCTGTGCTTGATCTGTCGAACATGTTCTTCATGGATCACGGCCTGAAAATTGTTATTTGGAACGTGCGCGGACTCAACTCTTGCGCTAGACGCATCGCGATACGCTCGCTGATCGTAACTACCGGAGCATCCATCATATGCTTCCAGGAAACAAAGATGGAGGCGATCTACCTGTCAACTATCCTTGAAGCTCTTGGCTCGGATTATGATGACTATGTGTACCTGCCCGCGATTGGCACGCGGGGCGGCATCTTACTCGCGTGGAAGAGCAGGGAGGTGACGATCACTGGTCAGACATTCACGACAAACACACTATCTGCCCGGGTGTCAACACCATCCAGCGCCAACACCCCTTGGTGGCTCACCGTCATCTATGGCCCGCAGCAAGACGATGACAAGATCGCGTTCCTCCAAGAAATTCGCGACACACGCGCCGGCTGCCCTGGGCCATGGATGACCTGCGGAGATTTCAATCTGATTTACCGCGATGAGGATAAGAACAATGGGAACCTTAATCGACGGATGATGGACCGCTTCCGGCGCGTCATTAACGATCTGGCTCTCAAAGAAGTCTACCTCAACGGTCGCCGCTATACATGGTCCAATGAGCAAAACCCGCCGACACTGGTTCACCTGGATCACGTCCTTTGCACCACAGATTGGGAGGAACAACACGGCGAAGCACACCTCCATTGCCTCGCCTCTGTTGTCTCAGACCACAACCCGCTCATCCTAGACTGCTCACCGATGCCTCACGTCTAGCGCCGGTTTCACTTCGAGGACTACTGGACACGCATTGATGGATACCAGGATGTGGTTGCGGCAGCTTGGAACTCTGTGGACGACATCGACCCGTTCCGACGCATTATGCGTCGCATTCAGGTCACGGCGAGCAAGCTCATGAGCTGGAGTGCGCGCACCGTAGGCACTATCCGAGACAAGCTCGCGATCTCCCGCGAGTTGCTGCTGCGATTCGACACTGCCCAGGAGCTTCGACAGCTGACGCCACACGAGGACTGGCTGCGCCGTCAGATCAAGCTGTCCTACCTAGGGCTCGCCTCGGTCGAGCGGACTCTGGCCCGGCAGCGCGCACGCATCGCGTTCTTCAAGGACGGCGACGCGAGTACGACATTCTTCCATCAGCAATGCACCTACCGCAAGCAGAAGACAAGGATTCATAACCTGACGGTCGACGGCGTTGTGCTCACTGACGCGGATGACATGGCCACAGCGGCATTCGCGCATTTCGACTCCCTCCTTGGGACCGATCTGCCGCGCGACTGCTTCATCGACCTTCAACACCTCATCGAGCCCTCCGACCTGGATGCCCTCGATGCCCCCTTCGGCGAAGACGAAATTTGGCAAGCGGTGAAACGCCTTCCGGCGCGGAAATCGCCCGGACCTGATGGCTTCACGGCGGAATTCCTACGCTCCTGCTGGCCGGTCGTGAAGAGTGACTTCGTCGCTGCCTTTCAGCAGCTATATGAGCTCCGTGGGCGTGGTTTCAGCCGGCTCAACCAGGCGCTGCTCACGCTGATTCCGAAACGAGCTGACGCGGCCACTCTAAGTGACTACAGGACCATAAGCTTGATTCACCTAGTGGCCAAGATCTTCGCCAAGGTGCTCTCCCTCCGCCTCGCGCCACGCCTCAACGACCTTGTCAGTCCCATCCAGAACGCGTTCATCCCTGGGCAGTTTGCACGACAACTTTGTGCTTGTCCGACAATCTGCGCGACTACTACACCAACTGGGTGCACCGCGCGTGCTGTTGAAGCTGGACCTAGCAAAGGCCTTCGACTCGGTCTCTTGGCCGTTCCTATACGAGGTGCTACGACGATACGGGTTCAGCGACCGGTTCCTCGGATGGCTAGCCGTGCTACACTCATCGGCAAACACAAGGATCGTCCTGAATGGCGTGCCAGGACCGCCTATTTGGCACCGCCGCGGCCTCCGCCAGGGCGACCCCCTGTCGCCGCAGCTGTTCGTGCTCGCCGTGGACACACTGGGACGCCTATTTCGCCGCGCGATAGAGTTCAACGTCCTCCAGCAGCTTCACCCGCGCCGAGACATCCCCGTCATCTCGCTATATGCCGACGACGTCATACTGTTCTGCCACTCATCGCCGGAGGATACACTTGCTGTGAAAGAAATCCTGCAGCTCTTTGGACGCGCGTCAGGCTTGCGTGTCAACTTCCAGAAGAGCACCGCCACGCTGATCAGATGCGACGCCGTCGCAGCGAACCCGCCATCGCCAACCTGGGCTGCCCACTTGTTGATCTTCCGATCACCTACCTGGGCATCCACTGACGATACGGCGCCCCACCGCCGCACAGCTGCAGTTTTTGGTGGACAAAACTGCAGGGAAGCTACCCACTTGGAAGGCTCATCTCATGGATCGTGCTGGCCGCCTAGCTTTCGTCAAAGCGGTCCTCAGCGCGATCCCCATACATCAGCTGCTTGTGCTCGCGCCATCAAAGAAGAACCTCAAGCTTCTCGAGAAGATTCAAAGAGGATTCCTTTGGGCTGCGCGCGCTGACGCCAATGGTGGCCACTGCCACGTCAATTGGCGGAGAGTTTGCCGCCCTATTCAGCTTGGCGGACTGGGTGTCCAAGACCTGCAGCGTACTGGCCTCGCCTTGCGCATCCGCTGGCTCTGGTTCAGCAAGATGGACGATGGCAGAGCATGGAGTGGACTCGACCTCCAGTTTACGCAAGAGGAACAGGCCTTCTTCTTTGCGTCCACGTTCACAATTCTGGGCAATGGTCAGCGAGCACGCTTCTGGGAAGATCGATGGCTTCATGGGCGCGCCATCTCCGAAATCGCGCCCCAGCTCTATGCCGTGGTCCCCAAGCGGCGACGCAAGTCCAGGACGGTGGCAGACGGCCTACTCGACCATCGTTGGGCAACGGACATTCAAGGCACCCTAGGCATCCACAAATCGGGCAATATTTGTTGCTGTGGCACGCAATCGAGAGTGTCGCCCTCACGACTGAGCCCGATCGCCTACATTGGAGACTGACTGCGACAGGCACATACACTGCCAAGTCGGCCTACCTCGCCACCTTCCATGGCTCGGCTTCCTGCCCGGCGTGGAAGCTAACCTGGAAAGCATGGGCACCGCCACGCGTGAAGTTCTTCCATTGGCTCGCCAATCTTGGACGCTGCTGGACGGCTGATCGGCTTGCTCGCCGTGGACTGCCACACCCACCCTGCTGCCCGCTATGCGACCAGGCACCGGAAACAATCCAGCACCTGCTCTTCGGATGCTCCTTCTCCAAGCAGGTCTGGCTTGAGATCCTATCGTGGCTGCGTCTCACTTGCCGTGTGCCTGATGGCGAGGATAACTTGACGGAATGGTGGAGTAAGGCACGTCAGAACACAGCAAAGCCGATGCGCAAAGGACTTGCCTCCGCGGCGCTGCTGATTCCTTGGATGACATGGAAACACCGCAATGACTGCGTGTTCAACGCTGCAACCCCATCAACCAACGCCTTGGTGAGCAAAATCAAGGATGAAGCTGCACTTTGGGCTAGAGCCGGTGCATTGGGTTTGCGCGCCATTCTACCAAACACTTGGGATGTACACTAATGTTTTTTAGTTTTTCGTGGCACTGAACCTCCTAGGAGGAAGTAGCAACTCTCTCTTTCCAATGTAAAGAAACACAAATGTCTTTTGCGTTTCCTCTAAAAGTCTCCAACAAATACCTACTGAATTATTTCAACATCGTCCTGACTCCTGAAGAAAAGGGATTGCTGACCTCGGTTCCTTGGTGTGTAGGATTTTATGGTGTTGAAATTCATGGAGCTCATGGTTATTTGATTGATCAGTTCTTAAAGGACCAAGTCAATGATATTACTCACAAATATGGTGGGAACTTAGAGAATCGTTGCCGGTTTGCGCTGGAAGTAGTCCAGGCAGTAGTTGACGAAATTGGAGCTGATAAGGTTGGGATAAGGCTCTCACCCTTTGCAAGTTACTCAGATGCATCAGATTCAAACCCAGAAGCTCTAGGCCTACACATGGCACATGCGCTGAGCAAATTTGGAATTCTCTATTGTCACATGGTGGAACCGCGGATGGTGAATATTAGTGAAAAGATTGAAACACCCCATAGTCTTCGCCCCATAAGGGATGCTTTCAAGGGAACATTTATCGTAGCTGGTGGATATGGTCAGGATGATGGAAATAAAGCAATTGCTGATGGCTACGCTGATTTGGTTGCATATGGCCGCTTGTTTTTATCAAATCCTGACTTGCCCCAGAGATTCAAAATCAATGCTCCTCTCAACAAGTACAATAGAGATGGTTTCTACATCTCTGATCCAGTTATCGGATACACCGACTACCCATTTCTGCCATCCGATGATTAACTGGATCTTTAAGGAATGAGCCCTTCCCCCTCTCCTCAGAGCATCTACCATATGTATTAGAAGTACCAAGGAATAAGATCGTTGGTTTGAATACTCATATGTATGGACATATTGTGGATAAAATGTATGACCGTTTCAATTTAAGAACATCATGTGCGAAGTAAAACTAAAGTGAGAAGGAAATTAAGCATTTCATTGATATTTTTAAACTATCTTAATTAGTTTACATGCAAGTGTGAGCCTAAAGAAATCACAAGTCCTATTTCCTTCTTTCTCTCCCACATGTGTTACATTTCTTGTCGACATAGAACATGCCGAGTCATGCCGTCGAAGAAAAATATGCCTATGATTGGGTGAATACAGGTGGAACAACAAACGAAACAAGTTTGCTTGAATTTATACAGACCACCAGTGCTCTCATTAGGTAGACTAGTTAGTGTTTGCTTCTGTTGTTCTACTGAAAACTAACATCGGAGGGGCATATTATACAAGGCGTTGAAAATACAGTTGCAGATCACACAGGATGAGAATATGAAGGCAAGAGGACCTTTCCCCACCCATCATTCTTATGATTTTATCAATGAAGATTGTCCATCGGTGTGGAGGCGAACCTAATTAGGTGATTTTGTTTTTGAATTAGCATGCTGGTGCGGTGGAAGGCTACATATTTTGAGAAAATGACAACACAAATGGTCAGACAGAGATGAAAATCGTACATCCGTGATTACTTGATGATGTGTATATGTTGCGTCTAGAGATAGAAAATCATAAATGATTTTTAGTGGGGTTTTGCTTTATAAAAATATATATAGATACGAAAGTGGTTTGAACACGAATCTAGTGGTCTCTCGTGTCTGAGTAGAGATATCTTACACCCGAGCTCCAATGCTCCTGCTACTTTAAATAAATTCGAAATATATTTTTAAAAGTGATTTTGCAGGTCTATAGGATACATCATCTACAACAGGCATGATTTTTTTCAGATATTTTTGAAACTTTCAAAAATATCTGAAAAAAATCATGCCTGTTGTAGATGATGTATCCTATAGACCTGCAAAATCACAATACTAAATAATTTATATTTCGACCTACACAAAAATGATAAATTTACAGATCTTATTATAGTTCACAATGCATAGTTTTAAATCTCCCCGTTTTGTCATTTTTGTGTATAATATAATATAAAGAATTTTTCTTTGAGATTTTTCACACTTGCAGTATGCATCATGGAGAACATGCATGATTTTTTTTCATATTTTTTTTTGAAATATTTAAATATATTTTTCAAATTGCTTAAAGTAGCAGGAGCACTAGATCTCGGGTGAAACCACTTTCCGTGTCTAGTATGCCTAACAAAAACTACGTATATTCTATTTTATTGTACTAGTACTAATCAGATGTCAAAGCATAAATTGAAATGGTCCATATACGAATTTCACGAATGGAGAAAATGAAACAAACGCCGGTCTACACACGAAGGATCCTCGTATCTCTCGTGCAGTCATGCTGCAGACCACAAGGGTGGACCGGTGACCTCATGTCCCAGATCAGAAAGAGATGGAGAGTGTACTTTTCTCTCCCTCTCTCTCTCTCAACTGAGTGATTTCGCGACTAATCTTGGCAGGTCCGTTGAACCAAGCCCATCGACACTTGTCAGCATATTTAGTAGGACATGACATTTTGATTCTTTCACCATCGCCACTTCTGCATATAAATCGACGGAGGTGCCATACGAGCCATAGTTGTCTAAGGAAGGAGGAGGAGATCAGAAATCAGAGCAGAGAAGATGGGAGACACTGCTAGCGCACTCCCCCTACTCACCCCCTACAAGATGGGGAGATTTGAGCTTTCCCACAGGTCCGTCTTTTGTTTTATCCTTTTTCTTTGTACGGAAATCCGATAAGTAGCAAGAATCGATTATTTAGGTCTTCTGTTCAGGTTGACCGTAGAAGAAAGAAATGAAAAAATTGACGAACAGGCAGTAGCACCCGCAGGAGATGGTTTCGTCATCTTTATTTTCGTGTGGATGTTTTGCGCTCCTGTTTTATTAATAGATACTGCTGTTGTTTGCGTCTTGTTTTACCATCAAGAGCCGATTTCGGCTCTCTGTTTTGACCCCCAAGAAGATTGATGGACTGAAGCATAATGATCGGGTCCTATTCTTCTGAAACCAAGGTTTCATTGGGGTTATTACAAACATTGGAAGTTTTAAATGGCAAACAAAAACACTTCTATGAATTATGTCACACTCTTCTTTACTTGATGATCCACTTGTTCCTGAGAGCTTTTTGTTTCTGTTTAGGGTAGTTCTTGCACCACTGACAAGGAAGCGATCGTTCGGAAATGTTCCTCAGCCTCATGCCATACTGTATTATCAACAGAGAACAACCAAAGGAGGTCTTTTGATTGCTGAGGCCACTGGAGTTTCAGACACAGCTCAAGGGTGTGTATGCCATAGCCTTAAGCTGTGGCTTCTTGAAATCTCATCACTCATGTTCAATTTCTTCTTTGCAATTGTATCACTTGTATAGATGATATGTTTCCTGTTATCCTGTATGCATTCAAGGTACGAAGATACTCCTGGCATTTGGACAAAGGAACAGGTAGAAGCATGGAAGCCGATCGTGAGTGGGGTTCGTGGGAAAGGAGGAATATTTTTCTGTCAGATTTGGCACGTAGGAAGAGTCTCTAATCATTGTAAGTTTACAATCTCTAATATAAGCTTATCCTCAAACTGAATGTAACCGTAATTATTTCGCAAGCTGGAACCCCTCAAATAGATTATAGACTTTCAACTCAGCTAAGCCACATCTTATGCTATTATTCATGAAAATTATGTACAGTTATTCATGGTTTTATGGCGCATGAGGCACCTCATGTTTCTTGTAAATAAAAAGGTATTAGGAACCCGTAGTCATTCCTGTTATCCTGATATTTTTCTCACTAACACATGTTGTTTGCTCTTTGCAGCTTTTCAGCCTAATGGGCAGGCTCCAATTTCGAGCACCGATAAGCCACTCAAACCTGCAGTGGGAGCCAACGGCATACATGTGGCTACATTCTCAACTCCTAGGAGATTAGAGACTGATGAAATCCCTTCGATCATTGATGATTTCAGACTTGCTGCTAGAAATGCAATTGAAGCTGGTAAGTGCCAATTCTTCTCTCATTTTGCGCCCCAAATGTTAAGAATGTGCTAACATTAGTGAAGAAGTTACAGATTTATCATGCATCCAAATTAGTATCTTGATAATATTAGCACACAAACGTTCAAATGAATGTTGTGTCAAGTCTCTAACAAGTACCTACTCAATTATTCAACATCATCCTGACTCCCGAAGAAAAGGGATTGCTAACCTCGGTGTCTTGGTGCGCAGGATTTGATGGTGTTGAAATTCACGGAGCTCATGGTTATTTGATTGATCAGTTCTTAAAGGACCAAGTCAATGATCGTACTGACAAATATGGTGGGAACTTAGAGAATCGTTGCCGGTTTGCGCTCGAAGTAGTCCAGGCAGTAGTTGACGAAGTTGGAGCTGATAAAGTTGGGATAAGGCTCTCACCCTTTGCAAGTTACTCAGATGCATCAGACTCAAACCCAGAAGCTCTAGGCCTATACATGGCACATGCGCTGAGTAAATTTGGAATTCTCTATTGTCACATGGTGGAACCACGGATGGTGAATATTGGTGAAAAGTTTGAAACACCCCATACTCTTCGCCCCATAAGGGATGCTTTCAAGGGATCATTTATCGTGGCTGGTGGATATGGTCGGGATGATGGAAATAAAGCAATTGCCGATGGCTATGCTGATTTGGTTGCATATGGGCGCTTGTTTTTATCCAATCCTGACTTGCCCCGGAGATTCGAAATCGATGCTCCTCTTAACAAGTACAATAGAAATAATTTCTACATCTCTGATCCAGTTATCGGATACACTGACTACCCATTTCTGCCGTCGGATGATTAACTGAATCTGTCAAGAATGAGCTCTTCCCCCTCTCCTCAGAGCATCTACCATATGTATTAGTAGTACTAAAGGAATAAGATCCTTGGTTTGAATACTCATATGTATGGAAATATTATGGATAAAATGTATGATCGTTTCAATTTAAGAACAGCATGTGCAAAGTAAGTGAGAAGGAAATTAAGCATGCATTGACTTTTAAAACTATCTTAAATTTTTTTACATGCAAATAGTGTGAGCATAATGAAATCACAAGGGCCAACCTATTTCATCGTTTCTCTCCCACATGTGTTACCATTGTCGTCGACATAGAACATGCGGAGTCACGCCGTGGAAGGAACATATGCCTATGATGGGGGAAATATAGGTGGAAGTGGAACAATGAACGAAACAAGTTAGCTTGAATTTATGCAGGCCACTGGTACTCCATTAGGATGGCTAGCCGGTGTTTGCTTGTGTTGTTCAGAATACAACAGGATGAGCATACGAAGACAAGATGACGATTTCCCCACCCCATCATTCTTATGATTTTATCAAATGTAGAATACAGTTGCTTAATTTTGTGAATAGCACCAAATTCATAATTTTCTGTCTGTCATGAAATGAATTGCTACAGTACCAAATTATTTTTTCTTTTCAAGTAAAAAAGAAACATGGGTGCTTAGTGAACATGGTTTTGTGTTTTTTTGCCCTCTGTTTGTACTGTTTTTCCATATGATTTTTTCCATTAATTGTCCTTCGTTTTATTGCAACTTATTGCTTTTATGTTTGATGGAACATGACACAATGTATTCAGAGAACTCTTGAGGATAACTTAGCAATTCCTCTGAACAAAACAAAGTTTTCTAAAAGTAATGATATTTGGTTCCCTTGTGAATCCAGCGTAATTAATCCTTCAGCAGAAGATCTATCTTCAGTGTGAGAGAATAGACCACGATGGGCCTTGCCATTGTATTGCATATATATAGACAAAGTTACAAAACCCTAACCCTAAATGGGAGATTACAAAACACTCTCCACGATTTGAGGGATTAGGAGATATGTCACGCTATACGTGACATATTGTCTAACACTCCCCCGCAGTCACAACGGGAGGAGGACGGACGTTGAGACTGGACCGAAAATCCAGAAACAACGGTGATGGGAGACCCTTCGTCAAGATGTCGGCGAACTGTCGAGACGAGGGAACATGCAGCACTCGTATCTGGCCCATGGCAACACGATCGCGAACGAAGTGAAGGTCGATCTCGATGTGTTTAGTGCGCTGATGCTGAACGGGGTTCGTGGACATATAGACGGCGCTGACGTTGTCGCAGAACACGACCGTAGCAGGAGGCGTGGGACGATGCAGCTCGTGGAGGAGTTGGCGGATCCAACTGGCTTCGGCGACGGCGTTAGCCACAGCACGGTACTCAGCCTCGGCGCTGGAACGAGAGACCGTGTGTTGTCGCTTGGAAGACCAAGAGACGAGGTTGTCCCCGAGGTACACGCAGAAACCGGACGTGGACCGGCGAGTGTCAGGGCAGCCGGCCCAATCAGCGTCGGTGTAGGTGATCATGGAGTCCGGCGAAGATGAGTGAAGCTGAAGACCATGAGAGAGCGTGCCCTTGACGTAGCGCAGAATGCGCTTGATGGCCGTCAAGTGCTGCTCGCGCGGGTCGTGCATATGAAGGCACACCTGCTGGACGGCGTACGCGATGTCAGGACGCGTGAAGGTGAGGTACTGGAGAGCCCCTGCGAGACTCCGATACTCGGTGGGGTCAGCAACGGGAGCACCGGCGGTGGAGGCGAGCTTGGGAGAGGTGTCAACCGGAGTCGTCGCGGGCTTGCAGCCGGTCATGTCGGCCTTGTCCAGAAGTTCCGCGGCGTACTTGGCTTGAGAGAGATGCATCCCCGAAGAGTCGCGGGTGACCGCGATGCCGAGGAAGTAGTGAAGACTCCCCATGTCCGTGATGGCGAACTCGGAGCGGAGGGACGCGGTGATCCGATCGAGCAGGGTCGGGGAAGAGGCGGTGAGGACGATGTCGTCGACGTACAGCAAGAGATATGCCGTACCCTCTGCACAATGAAGGACAAACAGTGACGTATCGGAGCGGGAGCACGTGAAGCCTGTCGAGGTGATGTAAGTCGCGAAGCGCTGGTACCACGCCCGAGGAGCCTGCTTGAGGCCGTAGAGGGAGCGGTTTAAGCGGCAGACGTGGTCGGGGCGAGTGGAGTCGATGAAGCCGGTGGGTTGGCGAGAGTAGACGACCTCGGCGAGCTTGCCGTGCAGGAAGGCGTTCTTGACGTCGAACTGGCGAGTCCCCCAATTGAGGGAGAGGGCGATGGAGAGGATGACGCGAACCGTGGCCGGTTTAACAACCGGGCTGAAGGTCTCGTCGAAGTCGACGCCGTGCTGCTGGGAGAAACCGCGAAGCACCCACCGTGCTTTGTAGCGGTCAAGAGAGCCATCGGGTTTGAGCTTGTGGCGAAAGACCCACTTGCCGGTGACGATGTTGGCGTCGCGAGGAGGGGGCACGAGATCCCAAGTGTCGTTGCCGATGATAGCGCGGTATTCCGTGGTCATGGCGTCGAGCCAGTTGGGGTCCTTGAGAGCAGCTCGTGCTGATGTCGGAACCGGAGAGTACCTGTTGACAGAAGCATGCAGGTTAAGCCGTTCGCGGGGGGGAACGTGGATGCCGGAAGTGCTACGCGTCCGATGTGAAGGAGGGGGTGGTGAGGGTGCACGCGGTGAGGGTGGTGGAGAGGGGGCACGCGGAGCAGGCGCAGCCGGTGGAGTAGCGAGAGGAGGGAGATCATCGTCGAGAAAGTCGTAGGTAGCAGCGGACAGGGGCTGCGGAGATGAGAAGGGGAAGGTGGACTCGTCAAAAATAACATGGCGGGAGATGATGATGCGTTGAGTGGTGAGATCCATGCAGCGATAGCCCTTGTGATGTGGTGAGTAACCGAGGAAGACACATGCACTAGACCGGGGGGCGAGTTTGTGAGGCATGGTGGAGGCGGTGTTGGGATAACATAGGCAACCGAAGACGCGAAGAACCGAGTAGTCGGGGTGGGCATTGTGTAGGGCGTAGTATGGGGAGGGGGCGCTGATGGTTTTGGTGGGGAGACGGTTGAGGAGATGAGTGGCGTGGTGAAGGGCGTCGACCCAAAAACGAGGCGGTAAGCTAGCCTGAAATAGGAGAGACCGGACGATATCGTTGACGGTGCGAATGACACGCTCGGCTTTACCGTTTTGTTGGGAGGTGTATACAGGAGAAGCGGATGTGGATACCGTGCGCGGCGGCGAGCGAGTGTAGTTTGGCGTTATCGAACTCGCGACCATTGTCCATCTGGATAGATGCTAGAGGTAGGTTAAACTGGGTTTGGGCGAACGCGCGGAGAGACTCGAGCGAGGCGTAAGCATCAGATTTTTGGCGAAGGGGAACCGTCCATAGATAATGAGTGAAATCATCTAGAATAACTAAGAAATATTTGTTGCCGGAATTACTTAAAATGGGGGACGTCCAAAGATCACAATGAATTAACTCAAAGGGGCGAGTAGTCTTAGTTGTGGAATAAGAAAAAGGCAAACGTACATGACGACCTAGCTGACAAGCATGACATAGAGTACTACTGTTTGTATTACAAGGTAAAGAAATATGCTGGGAAAGACGACGATAAGCGTCATGGCCAGGATGACCCAAACGGCGATGCCATATGTCATGGGTGGTGGCGGTGGTGGCGAGGACACGAGGTGGCGGTGGCTGAAACGGATAAAGCTCCCCCGTACTATTGCACCGAAGAAGCTCACGCCGGGTGATGAGGTCCTTCACAGAAAAGCCAAAGGGGTCAAAATTAACGGAACAGTTGTTATCGGTAGTGAATTGACGAACAGAGACAAGATTTTTAATTATGCGAGGAGTAACTAAGACGTTATTAAGATAAAGAGGACGATCGGAAAGGTAGAGGGGAGAGAGGCATGCCCTGTGGCGGAGACGGGAACGGAGGAGCCGTCGCCGACAGTGACATGACGAAAGAGAGGACGTGAAGAAAGGGAGGAGAGGATACCGGTGTTGTTGGAGAGATGAGCGGTAGCACCGCTGTCCATGACCCACTCCGGGGCGGGCGGCTGCAGCGACATGTTGGTGAAGTGCTGCGCGAGGGCGGAAGGATCCCATGATTGCGCCGATGACGCATGGTGAGGTGGGGCGACGCCGTAGGGGGCGCCGTAGGGAGCCTGGCCGTGGGGGGCACCTCCATGGCCGTTGAAGAAGGAGGCGGGCGCCGCTGGTGGGGGCCCGGTGATGTAGGCGTGGGGGCGCGGACCCGGGCGAGGAACGGCGCCGAGGATGCTGCCACCGTGCGGCTGCATGGGCCACATCTGAATCGCCCCCGTCCAGGGGTTGAAGGGGGTCGGCATGGGAGGTGCACCGCCGTTGCCCCTGTTGCCGTAGCCGCCATAGGGCTTCTTGCCCTTGTTCTTGCCGTATCCGGTGCCGTGGCTAGGGTTGGGACCCCTCCAAGGCTGGGGGCCGGTAGGGCCGCCGGCGTGGCCGCCGGCAGGAGCAGCAGGGACCGCAGGGCCGGTCTTGGCAGCAACGAAGGCGGTCGCGGTGGTGGAAGAAGAGGCGGCGCGGCGCGTCACCTTCATCTCATGGAGGAGGAGCATGCTCCGGAACTCGAGGAAGGACGGGTACGGCTTGATCAGAGGGGCGAGGTCGGCGATGCTGTCGTAGTCCTCGTGGAGGCCCTTGATGATGTTGGTGACGAGGTCGGAGTCAGACACCGGAGCGCCGACCTCAGCGAGGGCGTCGGCCGCCGACTTCTGGAGGAGAAGATAGTCGGCGATGGAGCGATCATCCTGGCGGATGGTGCGGAACGCCTCCGCGAGATAGATCTCGCGCGACTTCTTGTTGTCGTTGAAGAGCGCGGCGACGGCTGTCCAGACCATGAAGGCGGTGGCGTCGGTGGTCAACACTAGGTCGACGATGTCCATCGCCATGGAGCCGTAGAGCCAGCGGAGAACGGTGGCGTCGAGGCGGAGCCAGGTGGAGTCGGCCGGCGGGGTGTCGGTGGTGAGGTGATCCTCGAGGGCGTAGGTGGTGACGGCGATGTTGAAGAAGGTGCGCCACTTGGGGAACGACGTCAGGACCTTAAGGTCGAGGACGATGGGGACCAACGAGCGGACGCTCTGGATGGCGGTGGCCTGCGCCCATAGGTGGGCGTTGGGGTGGGGCTCGGTTGGAGCCATGGAGGAGGAGGGAGTAGGAGGGGGGCGGCGGCGGCGGCCAGCCAGGAGGAGGAGCGGCGGCGGCGGCCGGGTAGGGTTAGGAGGGGTAGCGGAAGCGGTTTAGGGTTTAGGAGGAATTTAGGCTGATACCATGTGAGAGAATAGACCACGATGGGCCTTGCCATTGTATTGCATATATATAGACAAAGTTCAAAACCCTAACCCTAAATGGGAGATTACAAAACACTCTCCACGATTTGAGGGATTAGGAGATATGTCACGCTATACGTGACATATTGTCTAACATTCAGTGCAAGCCGAAGGAGATCTATCATCATGGTAGACATCACTTGTGGGCTTGTGGCCGAACGACAGGGAGTATCCCACGCTTGTTAGGCTCGACAAGGTCTTCTTTATGGTAGACTGGGATGAGTTGCATGGTAGTTGATACGTGTGCTCTCTCTTGACCGGTTATTTCTAACCACTGTCCCCTACTCACCGATTGCACGCCACTGGTGGCCGGCCGGAAGTGGTTCCAGTTCAAGTGTTACCGGATGAAGCTCGATGCGAAAGTGGTTAGGCACCCACTACATAGCAAGGCGTCGGGACCAGACGGCTTCACGGTTGAGTTCCTCCATTGTTGTCAGGGATGGTCAAGGATGACATTGTTGTTGTCATTACTAAACTACACTCCCTCTGTGAGTGTGGATTTCAGGGCCTGAATTAGGCACCCTTAATCATGCTTCCTAAGCATTGTAATGCGGCAACCCTTTGGGACTATTGCCCGGTCTGCCTGGTCCAAATATTCGCCAAGTTGGTGGCAAAGACCATGACTTCGAGACTGGCTGCTAGGCTTGGCATGCTGGTTGAGTTGAACCAATGAGCCTTCATTCAGAAGAGACATATTGCTCGTGTCAACAGGGCGCTATACTGGATTCACATTTGGTATTTCCTTTTTCCAGAGGATCAGTGTGGTCTTATGGATACTGGATGTACCCGGCTTATGGCGCTCGTTCACGCTATCTTGTGCCAGGGTGGCTGGCTACACACTAGAAGATTAGATGCTTAGTGCTCCCATCTTCGGTTGGCTAATTTTTGTGTTTATCTTGTGTGATCCGTGAAGTGTGCTCGGGTTTGGTCTGTAATACTCACTTTTAAATAATAACTTTGCAATAAAAGGTTGTGTGCATTGTTTTCGATGCAGAGGTTGGGGTAATGCGCCCTATTCAGAAAAAAAAAAGGGGCTCAAGGAGCCTCAGGTCACGCTCAAGATGGACATAGCATGCATGTTTGACTCGCTATCCTGGGCTCCTCTTCGAGGTCCTCTGAAAGGTGGGGTTCGTGCATCCTCCTATCCATAGCTAGTGCGCGGTTGATGCTCAATGGCAAGCTAGGCCCCTTGGTATGGAAACACCGCGGCTTGAGACAGGGAGATCCCCTATCAAAAATCGTGTTCGTATTGGTGATTGAGATTGACGAGCTCAACAAGTTGTTGTCTAAGGCCAAAGAGGTGAGGTTTTCTCAAGCATAATGCACCCCAGGAGATGACCTGGTCATCTTTTGCCACCCATATTAGGACAGAGTCGGCATCCTCGCGTTCTTTCGTGATGCATCAGGAGCCCTAGAGTCGGTGGTTCGGAGGAAGAGCCCTAGAGTCTGTGGTTATGTACTGTCGGTTGGCACCCTTGCTGGTCAAATACCTTGCGGTCCCCATGGCAATTGCTGAGCGAAGCGTTCCAACCCTTGGTGGACTGTCTTGCTTACCGGCTTCGTACTTTTAAGGCTTCCATGATAGCGAGGAGGTCACCTTACCCTCATAACACTGGTGCCTATAGCAATTCGGATTCAACAAATCATGGTGCTGGGACTCAACGAGAAGGTCCTTAAGCTGGTGGAGACGATACACGGGGATTCCTTTTGGCGAGCGGGGCAGCCGTGAACTGGGCACAACCACGTCAACTGGTTTTTCCGCAGGTGAGACATGGTGGATTTATAATCCTTTGTTATTTTGATGTGATCCAACTTCATATAAAGAGAGAAGGCTAACTTCGAAGCGAAGCGGAGGCCCGTCGCCGGAGGTACCACCATAAATACTTCTTGTAAGCCGCCGGTTGGAATAAGTCGTAAGTTGTAAATCCCCGACGTTTGTAACCTCACCCGATCATAGTGAATATTGCTGGCTGACGCCCGTGGTTTTTTCTCTTCCGTTGTTGGAAGGGTTTTCCATGTTAAATCTCGTGTCCCCGTTGGTTTGATCTTGTTTTTGATGTAGTGCAACCTAGGCCCATCACCATGTCAAGCATTCCAACACATCACAAGTCACCATAGATATCAAAGGTGAACTCATTTCCCACCCTTTTGGATGGTATACTACGTCATCCTCCGTCACTTGTTGATACTAGGCTTGCCACGACGACTACGGGTACACGAGAGGATGACCGAGGTACAAGAGGAATGAAGCCCGACAAGACGGTGGCTTGGAAGAGGAGAAGGAAGAAGAAGAAGGAGTTGCAGCTGGCGACACGGCCGGTACTACCGAGCAGGGGTCGATACTACCGCCACCCCGGTACTACCGGCCCCGCCCGGTACTACTACGTTAGCCAGGGAGCTACTGGACTCGGCGGAATTCATCCCAACACTACCGCACCGAAGGCCCCGGTACTGCAGTGCGTTCGGTACTACCGCACCACCAGCCCCGGTACTACCGTACCACCTCCCACAGTTGGTACTACCGGCCCAAGCCCGGTACTACCGACTGACGCGTGCCTGCGTGCTGAAATGACCCTTGAGTCATGTAATCTTATCCTCCCACCTACCCCTTTGTGGTCAAACCTATAAATAGGTACCTACCGCTTCAGATCTAGAGGAGACAAGCTATGAGATAGAGATAGAGCTTGTGCTCACTTCCTCCCCTTGTGGAGATGATTCCTTCCCTTGTGGAGAAGATCCCTCTTGTGTATTCAAGGCATCTCCTTAGATCATACATCTATTGAGTTGTATCAAGGTCCTCTTCTTGTAGTTGAGACTATTTGCCAATTGCCCACCTTTGTGGATTCTATTGGATCGGTGGACCGGCCGGTAAGAGGAAATCAGTTTTATTAAGAGTTGAGTTGGTTTGGTTTCTTGATTCAAAGGCTTCTCTATTTGAGAGAGTTGTTGTTGAGTGGGAATCCTCTTAGGCTCTTCTAGTTATCCCCACTATTTGCCACGAATTCCCCTTGTGTTCTTCGTGTTCTTCGTGTTCCTCGTGTTCTTGCGTGCGTTCGTCCACTCCCACCATCAATCCGTGAAGATCGGGCAACCCTAGAGGTGCACCCTTCACCATATGGTATTAGAGCATGGTTGCCACGGATTTGACTTGTGTTTCCACCGCCAAATCCACCAAATTTTCCTTTGATTTTGCCTAATTTCGAAAATTTCACAAAAATAGCCCCAAATTGCTTTTGGATCGATCTGTGAATCCTGTGCGTTTTGGTAGGTTTTGATCCATAGATCTATTGCTAAACTTGTTGATCTACCTTCCTTTGCGTTCCCATAGCCTAATTCCATCATTTGGCCCTCCGATTTGGTGTTTTACCGTCCGTTTTTCCGCCCAAATCGTGCAAAAATCGCGTCCCAAGCTCGGATCTGAAAAATCCTGTGTTTCCCGGTACTACCGGGCTTGGCACAGCACTACCGGACCTGGTACTGTGGTACTACCGACCTCTTGGTCCCGGTACTATTGCCTATGCTATAGAGAGCAAAAACAACATTTCAGGAAAACGGTTTTGGCCATATCTTTTGATTCCGGACTCCGTTTTTTATGTTCTTTGGCTCGTTTCGAAGCTACGAACAAGACCTCCATCACCATTGCGGAAGATCCAACATCCACCATCACCAAAATCCGTGGGCAAGCACGACACTTCGACAACAACAGGTGAAGATCGTTGACCAAAGGTATAAACATCACGAATCTTTTCCCCCTTGACATTCCTTTGTGAGCCACACTATATCTTTGCGATTACCATATCCTATTGAGGCTAGCTCTTGATGATTGCTTGGGCTTTGCACAATTGTATCGTGTAGTTTCCGAGCAAGAATTGCATGCGCTAGTTGATATATATCTTGTGTTGACATCAAAGAAGTGGGTGTGCAAAAGAGAAAATAATCAAAAGAGAAAAGAGAAAAGAAGCAAAAAGAGCAAGAAAAGAAAAGAGAAACACCACTTGCCATATCTCTTGTAGGAAGCGCGCAAGCTCGATGAACATCTTGTAGGTGGTACATTTTGTGCAAATCTAGTAGCCCACCAATAAATTGCAATCGAGCTAGTGGCTCTCCTTGTACTTGTGCAACACGAGCTTATAGTCTTCGCTATGATCATATGGTTCTTTAGCTCACTTCCTAGTTGCATAAGTCTCATTTATCTCTCCGTGCGTGTGTTTCTTTGAACTACATTCCTATCTTTTGAGATTGACTTGCTTTTGCTTTGTGAGCATCGTGGTTCTCTACTTGCCTTTACAATATCTTGGTTTCGGTTTGGTTCAATTTGCTTTCCACCTACCATACATTCCTATCCACCATAAGCCATGTGTGTTTTGGAGTTTGTGTTTGGATCTTTGAAACTCAATCAACTCTATTCTTTGTGTATCGGTTTCTCTTGGCTTGGTCCACTAGTTCCAATACTATCTTCAAGGTGAGGTTGAGCTCTTAGTTTCCATTCCACCCATATATACACTTGTCTTGTGAGCTAACATGTCTAGGGAGAGCGAATCAATCTATGGAGGCCAAGATGATGATGAGTACACGATGAGCCACATCGACAATGATGCCGCGAGCATAGAGGACATGGGGGAATGCTACACCGACTATGACCCTCATGACATGACGGAGAATCACCAAGACTTCCGCTACCACGAATCCGACTATACAAGCGTCAACGACATGGAGCGGTACCACGACTTCGACCAACCTTCATCATATGGTACCAACTTCGACTCCGCAAGCGTGCATGACATGGAGCATCACTAAGACTTCCGCTACTACGACTCCAACTCCGCAAGCGCCAACGACATGGACTACCACGACTTTGACTCTGTCTACACAAGCAATGATGACATGATGGAGCACCACACCGACTTAGACCACATGGACATGATGGAGCCCGACATCGACATTGGCTCTACAAGCATGGATCCCATGGAGTGCCACTACTACGACTACAACTCCGATGACATGGTGGAGAACATCTACGACTACCACTCTTCAAGCATGTGCGTCGACATCGACTACACCTTCGACAACATGCAAGAGGAGATGAACCCCATCACCACCGTGTTCAAGGGCCGCACAACCTACTATGGTTCAAGCTCAAGACGGTGCACCAACAAGGCCACCATGCATTCATCATATGAAGCTCCATCAACTTCAAGAAGGCGCTACGAGAAGGACAACGCCAAGAGCGCCAAGCTACAACATTCTACATTAACACCAAGATGGCGCAACAAGAAGTGCATCAACAAGGCCAACCCAAGCCAAGTCCAATCTAGTTCAAGAAGGCGCTACAAGAAAGACACCAAGGTGGACCACACCATGTCCAAGCTTGAAGACGACATTGACACACTCGCCAAGCTTCGGAACATATCACCAAGTTCGAGTGGAACCACCAAGGACCTTCGACGACAAGCACGCCGACGTCGACATGAGGAGAAGCATCCGAATGACTTTCGATGTCAATTCTCCTCTCAAGAACGCCAACGCCGACATGAAGAGAAGTCACGATGGAAGGCACGCCATCAAGCACCTACGCCTACACTCCAAGTTCAAGGTGCAACCTCCACATCCAAGATGGCGGCAAGTGCACATCCTATGGTGTCTCCTTCTAGTGTTGATTCTATTGTTGACGAGTTCATGGCCGACATCGACAAGTTCTTCGAACAACGGTCAAGCTCACGTCGACGCCGCAAGAAGCATGGCAACACTTGTGAGGACACAACCAAGACGGCGCCCTTCTCAAGCACTTCACATGATATGGTCTCTACACCAAGTGCCACCACCACATTGGCCCCCATATGGCAAGATGAAGACCTTCTATGCGACAATTGCCAAGGCCAAGGACATGATCCACGAGAATGCCCCAAGCTCTTGTGCCCTCTATGCAATGGAAATGGTCACATGATGTGGGAGTGCCAAGTTGGTGAACAAGACGGTGACCAAGACGATGACAAGATGGTCGAGCATGGGACTTTCCCTTCGACCAAGGAGGCGTGCATGGAGTATGCTATCACCTATGACCATAGGTTAAGTGAGGATGATGCCGAGCATGGGATGTTCCCTTCGGCAATGGAGTCGAGTGATGATGCCCCTCTTGTGGCATGCATCTTTGGAGGCGACGAGGTCGAGAAGGTTGAGCATGGTAGTTTCCCTTCAACCATGGTGGCGTATGGAGTTGAGGAATCCGAACCTATCCCTATGAGCTTGAGTTATGAGATGGTACCAATCCCATGTGAGAATGAGAGCCACTTAGCCCACTTGAGTGAGAGTGAGAGTGAGTTGAGTGCCTCCACCATATGTGAGATTGAGTGTTCCAACTTTGAGGGAATAAGTGATACACCACATGAGTTGAGAGAGGTAGTTGATAGGTCTTGTGAGGCCATTCGATTTCTAACAACTTACCCTCTACCCTAGTGTGTTCTCTCATTGTGTGCTAGGTTCCATGGATGATGAGACGCCATCCCTTGACACGATGATGATTGAAATGGAGAAGATGTACATGGCGGATGATGATGATGCCACCACATGTCTACATCAAGATGGACAAGTCGGCCACATAAAGGCCCCTACTACTTCAACACCTACTTCTAATGAGCGGGACTACAAGGTACGGGTGTTGATGTGACCATGTTCCCACTAGTGGACATGATGAATGTTGATTGCTTACGTGATTTGGATGATTCTCTTGATGTCACTATGAGTCTTTCCTATTCCCATGTGATACTTGGCCTCAAAACAATGTTGATCATGCGGATTATTCTATTAGTGATAAAAATACCATTTACTTGTTTTGCAATCAATGTTTTTACTACTATCCCTTCATTGCAACCGAAACGATGAAAACTTGTTCTTTCAAATGCTTGGTTTGCAATGATGAGCCATTGATTTATAATGAGATTGCACCCATAGCTTTCTCACATTTTGGAGATTTTTCATTTTCTCTTATGGACCTTGTTCCATCCTTCACTTTGCATCGTAACCATCCACATATGTCATACATTCCACTTGATTTTGGTGTGTTTGGTGAAGTGCAAATGAAGAGACGCATCATGATGGATGATGTGTTCATATACCATACCCATAATGTTTTCCTTGGGTGTTTTGTGTATTTTGGTACCCGCATGATATTGTCAACTTTCATTAAGCATGAGTTGACAAAAAGAGCTCTTGAGAGCATACATTTGAGTTGTGGATCGAAACCAACTCTAAGACCCTTCCCATGTTTTGCATCAAACAAGTGGAACAATTTCTCTTGCTTTTGGTTTGTTTGCAAACATGTTTGTGATATTGGATTCCCCTATGACAAGAATGTTTCCTTGATCTTTCATATGAATGATTTATGTGTTGCAACAAATATGATGAACAATTGCTCTTTGAGATGGCTTGTTTGCAACCATAATGACATTTTGAGCATGTCTTGTCATGAGTACATTGGTGTTGCAACATATATTTCAAAATTTGCTCTTTCTTATGTATTGTTTGCACCCATGATGATATATTGAACATTCTTCATTGTGTGTTTTTGCCAAACTCTTCTCTTATTGCATCAAGGATGATAACAAATTGTTCTTTCCAATGCCTTGTGTGCAATAATGATCATATGGTTCAAAATGAGATAGCTATCATTGCCTTCTCACATTTTCATGAAGTTTTTGTGTTCCCGCATTTTGAGGATGTTTCGAGAAATTGATTGCACATTGACCTTGCATATGCTTTGACTTTCACATATTTGTGTTGTGCTAATGGTAAATTGAACATGAATGGACATGTCATTGATGATATGCTCCTCTATCTTGCACACACATGGTTTGCTTGGTCTTTGATGTGTAGGTCGTACCTTTGGATGAGCCTCCATGAATTAATTCAACCACGCACTCCTATGACGGAAGATCTTGCAAGAAGAGCACATCGGCATCTTGCTAAGGTGACTTCCTTCTACATAAGCGCTCATGCGATGACCTTCAAGAATTGGCTACTCTTTGAGTGTTGTTTCGTCTTCCTTGTGAGTTTTGTAGATTACTTGAAAGGCGAAGGGACATTGAAGAAGTGGCACATCATTTCCATCAAGCGCGACTACATGGTGAACCCCATGACAAGGTCTACACATCTACCTCCTTGCCATGATGATGTCGAGCAAGAGTTGAGGACGACTCTTTTTGAAGGGGGGGAGATGATGTAGTGCAACCTAGGCCCATCACCATGTCAAGCATTTCAACACATCACAATTCACCATGGATATCAAAGGTGAACTCATTTCCCACCCTTTTGGATGGTATACTACGTCATCCTCCGTCACTTGTTGATACTAGGCTTGCCACGACGACTACGGGTACACGAGAGGATGACCGAGGTACAAGAGGAATGAAGCCCGACAGGACGGTGGCTTGGAAGAGGAGAAGGAAGAAGAAGAAGGAGTTGCAGCTGGCGACACGGCCGGTACTACCGAGCAGGGGTCGATACTGCCGCCACCCCGGTACTACCGGCCCCGCCCGGTACTACTACGTTAGCCAGGGAGCTACTGGACTCGGCGGAATTCATCCCAGCACTACCGCACCGAAGGCCCCGGTACTGATGTGCGTTAGGTACTACCGCACCACCAGCCCCGGTACTACCGCACCATCTCCCACAGTCGGTACTACCGGCCCAAGCCCGGTACTACCGACCTGACGCGTGCCTGCGTGCTGAAATGACCCTTGAGTCATGTAATCTTATCCTCCCACCTACCCCTTCGTGGTCAAACCTATAAATAGGTACCTACCGCTTCAGATCTAGAGGAGACAAGCTATGAGATAGAGATAGAGCTTGTGCTCACTTCCTCCCCTTGTGGAGATGATTCCTCCCCTTGTGGAGAAGATCCCTCTTGTAGATTCAAGGCCTCTCCTTCGATCATACATCTATTGAGTTGTATGAAGGTCCTCTTCTTGTAGTTGAGACTATTTGCCAATCGCCCACCTTTGTGGATTCTATTGGATCGGTGGACCGGCCGGTAAGAGGAAATCGGTTTCATTAAGAGTTGAGTTGGTTTGGTTTCTGATTCAAAGGCTTCTCTATTTCAGAGAGTTGTTGTTGAGTGGGAATCCTCTCAGGCTCTTCTAGTTATCCCCACTATTTGCCACGAATTCCCCTTATGTTCTTCGTGTTCTTCGTGTTCCTCGTGTTCTTGCGTGTGTTCGTCCACTCCCGCCGTCAATCCATGAAGATCGGGCAACCCTAGAGGTGCACCCTTCACCAGTTTTGTTCATCGTTTATAGCATCCTTGATCCGACCTGCACCGATATCATGTCGAGATTCATTGAATCCGTAGAATGCGTAACGACCTAGTATGGCCTTAGTGCGGGGTCAATATGGAGTTTTCAAAAGAGGAGCTCCACGTGTTAGATGCAAAAGAGGAGCTACATGTGTTAGGCACATCTACCAAGATGGTGGTTGACGATGGAACCTCTGCTGTCTTCTAAGAGGATCGATGGCTAGACGAGATGGCCATCCGGGAGGTAGCCCTGGAGCCTTAGCGCTCATCCCGAGGCGCTCCACGAAGCATTGTAGTGTATGGGAGGCACTGGTGGAGCATCTTTGGATTGCCATCATTCAGGGTGTACTCATCCTGTTATACCGCTGGAAGTATGTGCAGCTGTGGATCAAGGTCTGCGGCAGGCAACTCATAGTTGGGCGTGACACGTTGACTTGGCACTGGACGGCCAATGTACGATACTCTCCATCTACAATACTCTCTTCCAGGGGCAATTTGTGCGAGTTCTTTGAACTCTACTAGCGGGCACCACCTTATTGGATGTCATGTTTCGTGGACTATATGGTAGGAGGGTGTCATGGCTCTGCGGCTATTAGGGGAGGCCAACTTCATGGAGTGGTGGTTGATGGCTACCAATCTACCCCTCGCCTATTGTGCAAGGGCAACTTGTCGGTGATCATGCTCACTGCTTGGTGGATTTGGAAACATCGCAACATGGTGGTCTTCGACAACTTGGACCTAGCACCTCTAGCCTACTTGACATGACTCGATCTGAGGCCCGATCGTGGTTAACGCTGGAGCAGTCAGCATAAGCTCCCTGATCTCCTCAGATGCTTAGCTCTAGTGGGTTGTGTTGTATGTACGGTGTTTCCTCGGTGTTGGGCTTGTGAACAACTATCATTTCTGTCAATGCATTGAAATGCAAAGCTTTTTGCGTTTTGGTGGAAAAAATTCTAATTTCCTACACTAGTCAAGACTTAAATTACTATGACATTGTTTACTGAAGTGGCATGACATTGTCAACCCCACTGAACTGTTTAGGAGTGAATCCCTTCAAGTGAATAGATCTACATTTAATTGGTAAGTGAAATGTAAGATCTTACTTAAGTTTGTGTTATAACTTCTAAGTTCTGAAAAAGTTGGTGTTGTTCTCTCCTTCAAATTCACGAAGTGAAGAACGAGAAGAGGATCTACTAGATACTTGAGCTTATCATAGAAGTAATTACTCACTCATATTTTGAAATGATAATCTCTATATTACACAAAGCCATGTCTGAAGTTATTAAAACTTGTCCTAGTAAATGTCAGGCTTACAGATTTTAAATGTAATCTTATGCTCAGTGGATATAGCCACCTAAAGATTAGGGAAAAGCAGCATTATTGGTACGTAAAAAATGAAAGATATGTAATGGCCAATGCTTGTGGTGCCTTTGGCATCATGGACATGTTAGAAATCTTCCATTGGAGCTCTGTACGTCCCCTGTGTTTATTTTCTTGTATAGTTTTAATAAGCTTTATGGGTGTCTCATTCCTTTTTAGGGATGTAACATGTTCAAGCAAGAGCTTTAAAGTGATGTTCAGATGCACTAAGCGCACTATCTTCTTGGTTGTTTGTTTATTCGCAAACATATCTTAATTGTTCTCTCTAGAGACCTTCTGTCTAGCATAACGGAGTTTACTGATTTCATTGGACATCTCAGCATTTGATGAATTGCTGAGATAAAAAAGTGTGTGGCTAAGTGGGAAATTCTAAATTTGAAAATTTGAAAAACAAACAAAAGTTGGAAATTTGAGGATGGGTGACCGAACGGGAAGTTTGACTAAGGTAAGAAGTACTTTGACCTGAGATTAAGTGTGTGGCTAAGTGGGAAATTCGAAATTTGAAAAAAAAACAAAAGTTGGAAAATTCGGAGTAGAATTGAAAAAAAAACTTTAATTTTTATTTTTTAAAAAAATAGAAAAAATAATTTTGGAAAACAAAATGCCGACGGCCTCTAGCCGTCGGCACTTTGGTCTATGCCGACGGCCGCATGACCTGTGCCTACGGACACGCCGACGGGAAAATGCCGTCGGCATAGAGCTTCGTTCCTGTAGTGCCGTACTTTTGTGTCAACTAAAATTTTGCCTCAGTTGTGCATGCACAAATTTGCTATTGTACCTCCTGCAAGCTTCTTCCTTTATTGTTTTAGTATTGGCCGATTTCGGGACACAGGCATGACATGTTTTGGGTCTACCCAACAACTGACCATAAGTTGTACAAGCTCGCTAACTATGACTCGCTAATCAGGAGGTACTTATTTTTTATCAGACATTCTTTTCAATTGTTAGTAAACTTGCATATATGAACGATAGTGCCAATAGCTGTACTAGACTCTTTTGGTTGTTTTTGGATTTGTATAAAAGATGGAGTTGTAGAAACTAATTCTACCAAAAAAATCCTTCTATGAAATTGGAGCTTGTCTAATCGCAAAAGCTTGTCCAATCGTACCCTCTCGCGTCGCCCCCGTGAGGCGACGGGGAGGGCGAAACCTACCACCGCCGCTAGCCCTCCCCCGATCTCCTCCCGCCTCCCTCCCCCGCCGCCGCCACGGGCTCGGCTGCCGGCGATGGCGGGGGGGATCTCTCGTCTCCTCGCTCGCATGGAGGGCGGCGCGGGACGCCATCCTCGGGCCAGGACTTGGTGCGCGCCGGGCACCTCGGCGACGCGGTTCTCTGGCGTTCGGAGAAGCGGCGACGCGGCGGACGGCGTTCGGACCCTCTCCAGGCAGTTCGGCGCCATGGTGTGGATCTCGTTTTCCAGATCTCGGCCATCTTGGTTTCGGATCTTGGAGGCGGGGAAGGCGGCCGGTGAAAGCTGGGTTTTGGCCGGCGGCTACGACGCCCGTGGGTGTCGTCACCTTGTTGAAGGAGCTGTCGCCGCTACACATCCGCCTCGACTGGGAGGTGAGGTCGCGGCCGGTGAAAGCCGGGCTCTGGCCGGCGACTGCGGCGCCCGTGGGTGTCGTCACCTTGTTGAAGGAGTTGCCGCTGCTAATCACCTCCTGCACTGTGTTTCGGGGGAAACCCTAGATCTGGTATACCCAGATCGGATGATGGCGTCACCTTCGGTGTCATGTACCCTCTTGAGGGCGTCGTTTTGGAACACGAGCTACCTGAAGGGGGTCAGCTGGCGGAGCGGTTGTCATCTTCCACGTCGATGTCGGTGTGTCTCGGCGGCGTGGCGCTGCGGGGTCTCGATTTCGGGTCGATGGACTCACGCTTGGTGGCGCTGTCTGGCATCGTGGCGGTGCCGACGGCAGACCGGTTTTGCGAGGTCATGGTGTTGATCCTTTCTGAAGATGGGTTCGTGGAAGACGGCGGCAGCAATAGCTGAACTGGTATTCCAGTTTTAGATGATGTGCGTTGGTGTTAGTCACCCCCATCATAGTGGTAGCGACCCTTGTTGTCGACAGGTTGATTTCAGTTTGTGTTCAACATTGTACTCTGTAAATCTGGTTGGAATTAATAAGTGCGTATGGCTGTGTGCATCACTCGATGCAGAGGCCGGGGAATCGCACCCTCCTTTTCTAAAAAAAAAAATGAAATTGGAACTGTAAAACTTTTAACAACTTGAAAATTGAAATGTACAGTGCCAATTTTATTTTATGATATTCAGAGGAAATTTTGGAATATGTCATTCTCATTCTTATTTAATCATTCTTTAGTCGGATGGCGTGGCGAAGATGAGCATACAAGAAAAGAAATGGTGGGATACTAGAGTTTAAAATGATTGTCTGACATTTCCAAGCAGAACAAATTATTTACAATGTAAAGTGTGAATGCCTTTACTTGAGACATATTCCTCACTATATATTCAGTGTGATCATGGACCACTTAATTATATAGGAGTATAGGACAGTACAACCAACATGGATTTTCTTTATTAAAAGGAATTTTTATATGCTTTGAACAAGTTTATAACCTTGTACAAGGTAGCTATTTGAGCTACTTTGTGAATGGCAACAACGATATTTGCTTGACCCACTGGAATCTGCAAAGACCAGCCTACCAATTATTCCTTGTGCTCAGGAGCCATGATAAAATGCTCACCTCCAAGACAGGTCTAAGTCACCATTTTCCTTGGGTGCGAGCAGAGGATCCAGAGTTTAGTTGCAACAACCTCAGAAGCTAGTCCAAACTAGTGGGGAGGTTGTGTGCACAAACAAGAAGGAAGACTGACGTGGGGTTACCACGGCAAATCTCATCGGTAGTATACCTAGGGTTTCGTATGATGAGAGAAAACTTGGCGCGCTGGTAGTTCCGTCGGCTGACAAGTAAGGCGATTTACCCAGGTTCAGACCCCCGGAGGGTAACATCCTACTTCCTGCTTGTCTGATCTGTATATATTGTATGATTACATGGTGGCCGTAATGGCGATGGAGGTGATGAGCGACGTGGTCTCGCTAGGGCTATGCCTATCTGTATGGATCTGGTTTATGGGGGTGCCCCTGCCTGGCTTTATAAAGGGAGCCAAGTAGGGTTTACAAGAGTCCTAGTAGACTACGACTTGGAGTCCTTGGCTTGTGCTTGAAGTAATAGTAGGTCCGCCAGGTGGGCCTTCGTTTGGGCCGCACCAGGTATACCAAAAGTGGGGGACCCGAAGGGTATGACCACGTCAGTAGCCCCCGAGTGTCTGGTCGATTCGTAGAATCGGGCAGAGACTTATAGCAACATGTCGAGCAGGAGTAGTCAATGCGTCAGGTATGTTGATGATCATGTGATGAATGTATTAACTATGCTTTGAGAAATCCAGTGCGGGCTGTAGAGAACCTGACTTTGAGAATACCGATGCGGGCTGTATAAAACCCAACTTTGAGAATTATGTATAGCACTCGAGCTAGCGGCAGAGTTGAGCGACGGAGAGCGTCGACGCGGCGGATCGGAGTCGACGCGGCGGAGTTGAGCGGTGTAAGTTGTCGACTCTTCGGAGTCGAAAAGCGCCAGTCCCCGAGTGTTGGATGCAACCGAAGCAGGTTAGAATTGAAGAAATAAAATATGTAAGTGACTTAGCTGTTCATGAGCGACGGAAATCTGTAGACTGTCGAGGTCAACTCGTCAAACGGGTGGAGCGACGAAGTTGTTGTTTTGTCGTTGATGATGAATTGCCAGCCCCCGAGCCTCGGGTGCGCGTGCATACGCCGCCCTCTTCCCGAGTCGATGATTTGTCGGGCCACGTGGTCCGTTGGCCGATGTTGATTGCCACAGTTGATCTTGACGAGGGCGTGGTTGGTGTCGAAGCGCCAGCCCCCGAGTGTCGGAGGCGGGGTCGATGAAGGCGAGGCCGCCAGCCCCCGAGTGTCGGAGGCGGGGTCGATGAAGGTGAGGCCGGCAGCCCCCGAGCGTCGAAGACGGGGTCGATGAAGGCGAGGCCGGCAGCCCCCGAGCGTCGGAGGCGGGGTCGATGAAGGTGAGGCCGGCAGCCCCCGAGCGTCGAAGGCGGAGTCGATGAAGGCGAGGCAGGCATCCCCCGAGCGTCGGAGGCGGAGTCGATGAAGGCGAGGCCGCCAGCCCCCGAGTGTCGGAGGCGGGGTCGATGAAGGCGAGGCCGGCAGCCCCCGAGCGTCGAAGGCGGAGTCGATGAAGGCGAGGCCGGCAGCCCCCGAGCGTCGGAGGCAGAGTCGATGAAGGCGAGGCCGGCAGCCCCCGAGCGTCGGAGGCGGAGTCGATGAAGGCGAGGCTGCCAGCCCCCGAGTGTCGGAGGCGGAATCACGCTGCGGACCGGAGTCGACACAGCGGAGTTGTGCGACTCAGTGTGTCGACACGGCGGAGTCATGAGGTGGAGGGGTCGACGCGGCGGACCAGAGTCGACGCGGCGGAGTTGTGCCGTAGAGGGAGTGGATGCGGCGGACCGGAGTCGACGTGACGGAGTTGTGCGGCGGAGTCGACGATGTGGAGTCGATGAAGGCACCCGAGTCGCCTGTCGGGTGCAGCGATGAAGTTGGTGTCGTGGTTGACGTCGAAGCGCCAGCTCCCGAGGGTACGTGATGCCCTTCCAGGGAGCGGGCTCTCTGTGCCGGTACCGCTGATCGCGGTCGTGGTTGTCGATGAGCCGCCACAGTCGTGGGGTTGACGCCAGCTAGCCGTAGTAGAGGCTGCTGAGCGCACTTCCGGTTTGCCAACTCGTTGTCCCGTCGGGTACGCACGGCAGAAGCCAATGCGTCGTGCTGTCGATGTTGATCGCTGGTGTGATGTTCGACGAAGTCGAAGGAGTCGAAATTTGTCCGCAGTAGACGTACCACGGCGGGGTTGGAGTCGAGGGAGCGCACGCTGCCAGCAATGCCGGGTTTGCACCAGGAAACGACGGTATTTGATCAGCGACACGTGAGGGCGATGCTGGTGTCGGGCCCCCGGGTGCTGATCCGTGATGGCGAGCCGTCGCCGTTGGCGGTCGGAGTCGACGGTGGCGAGTCGATGATGGTTGCGCGAGTCGATGATGATGCTTGTGATGTTGAGCATGTCAGGCTGCTCTCTTCTTCTTTTGTTTTTCTTCTTTCTTTCGTAGCCCTAGAAGACATACTGTACATGGATGATTTTTCCACAAGCTAGCAACCATGTACGTAAGCTAGCTAGCTTGCTAGCAATCCATCTGCCAGCATGTGCGCACGGAAAACATGCATGGGATTGACATGCTCGCCGCGAAATCCATGCAGTGCTTAAACTGATACGCACGATTGCCTTCTTAATTCTTTTGCTTTGCTCGTGGCCACGATCAGGATGTGCTTGGCTGTTCTCGATGCAGGGTTCACGAGCGTCGTGATGGACTGGATCGAAGTAGTTAACTTGTATGCCGAATCGAACGGAGTCGCCGCACATGCTTCTGATCTGCACGACGGGTTGTTTACGTGACGTTCGTCTTGATACGATTAATGCCACGCCTTTTCTGCCGCCGCTTGAACGATCCGAGCTGATATCGATTGGATCACGCCGAAGGCTTCTTGCTGCCGCCGCCATGAAGATTGGTTGCGTAACACCAGATGAGCTGGCTAGACACGCTGCGCCGGGCTGCGTAGTTGCCCGCTAGATGCAATCTGCCGTGAAGTAGTTCTCGTCTCGCCTCACGTGAAACCGATCTTGAACATCGCAGCTGGACAGGTCGTATTTTTCTTCTCTGGAACGAAGCAGACTTGTTCCCGTTGCTGCATGGCGGACGACGGCTCCTGCCATCTGATCGCGACGCGAGGAGCAGCGTTGTTGTCTAGCCCCCGAGCATCGCAAGGGCAGCTTTTGCGTGAGAGCCAGCCGAGTTAAACCGCGTGTCGTGGAGCGGCGACGATGTTGCCGCTGTTGTCGATGAAGCTGCCGGCCGTACCAGCGAAAAAATATCGGCCAGATGCGATCTGCACGACGGCAACAAAGGCGGCCGCTGGTGACAAACTTGATTGCGCTGAGACGGATGAGCCGACTAGATGCGATCTAGTCGCCGTCGTCGATGTAGATTGAAGCCGCCGAAACCGTGATTCCAGCGCGTGTTCTTCCCACAGACGGCGCCAATTGACGTGGGGTTACCACGGCAAATCCCATCGGTAGTATACCTAGGGTTTCGTATGAGGAGAGAAAACTTGGCGCGCTGGTAGTTCCGTCGGCTGACAAGCAAGACGATTTACCCAGGTTCAGTCCCTCGGAGGGTAACACCCTACTTCCTGCTTGTCTGATCTGTATATATTGTATGATTACATGGTAACCGTAATGACGATGGAGGTGATGAGAGACGTGGTCTCGCTAGGGCTATGCCTATCTGTATGGATCTGGTTTATGGGGGTGTCCCTGCCTGTCTTTATAAAGAGAGCCAAGTAGGATTTACAAGAGTCCTAATAGACTACGACTTGAAGTCCTTGGCTTGTGCTTGAAGTAATAGCAGGTCCGCCAGGTGGGGCTTCGTTTGGGCCGCACCAGGTATACCAAAAGTGGGGGACCCGAAGGGTATGACCACGTCAAAGACCGAAGAATAGTAATATGACATGTGGTAAGGTTCAGATGAGAAGGATAGAAAACCCAGTGCACAGGCAGGTCACCTTCTGTAAGCGGCGGATGGGCCTCCTCAAGAAGGCCACGGAGTTATCTGTTTTGTGTGATGCTGATATCGGTGTCATGGTGTTCTCTCCTCTTGGCAAGATTTACGAGTTAGCCAGCAACGGGTCCGTATCTCTGTCTTTTTTCGCAAAAACGCAAAAGACTTTTGCGTTTCATTTTATTGAAAAGGTAGAGTGTGGTTACAACCTCCTAGGAGGCAAGAGAAGCAATCAAATAAGATACAGTCAGTATCTCTGTCTTGTTATGTGATCCAAATGTAACTCTAAATAATATCTATGTTTTAATTTGTTGATGTGTTTTACGTCTGAGATATACTAGTAACATGCAAGGCTTAACTGAGAGGTACAAGGGTAGCAACGCAGAAACACAAGCTGAAAGTAGCGAGCAGAACAAGCCTCATGTTAGCAGCAGAGATCGCATGATTCATCTCGTAATATCAGATGACATAGTAAATCTATGCATTAGAAATGTAATATTTTCATGATTTTTCAAGAAGTTTCTCTTATCTGAATCTATTGAGACTTCAGAAAATCTCAATCGATTGATAGACAGACCTTCTAACAGTATTTGGTGTCCGCATTATATTCTTGCTGCAGGTAATACATCAAGAAGTGCTGATCTTAAAGCAAGAAATTGACTTGCTTCAAAAGGGCCTAAGGTAATCAACCTTTTTAACTTATTATACTAGCATAATAACTTATTACCCTGCGTGTTCAGAGGAGTCAATTAAAAAGTAAAATTATCCTGCGTGATATACTAAACATCGGCTATGGCTTAGTAGTATAGGCTTATGTTCCATATTGAACTGGCAAGAATTTGTTAAAAAGTTTCTAAAAGATTGTGAAGGTGCAGCATAGAAGTACAATATTGAGCACGAGAGTGATTTAAAAAGCCAAGAACATCATGCAGGTACATGTATGGAGCGAAAAATATGGACCACATGAATCTTCATGAGCTCCAAGCCTTGGAGAGTAATCTTGAAATCTTTTTTTTTTTGATTTTTCATACTTGTATTCATACGTAAAGGGAAGCAATACAGAGGACACCACTGCTGCGTCACGCCATCTTCAACCTCGAGAACCTCCAGCACGCGCGACCTCCACCGCCGGAGACACTCGTCCTATTTCTGGAACCTCCCTCTCTTCTACAGTGCACAGAGGCGAATCGGAGCGAGCTCGGCTTCTCCCGGCGGCCGCCGGCGTATCTGCGGGATTCCTCACCCTCCGCCGGCCGCTCCGGCGGCGGGAGGATGGGGAATCCCCAGATCTGCGCTCCGGCATGTAGATAAGGGGTTTCGGGGCGGCGCGGCTGTGGCGGGGTGGTCGGCGTCGTCGTTTTGGTGCTCTGCGGCTTCCCCTCCTCGGCGTCATCCTCGACGGTGGTTCCAGGCTGCAGGTGCGTCTCCGCTCTGCCGCTGCTCTCTCCGGCGTCGGCGGCAGGCTGGTGACGGGTGTACAGGAGGCCGGAGGAGGAGGTGCGAGGCGGCTGCTGTGTGGGTGTGTGGTGTGCAGGAGGAAGATCTGGCCACTTCCGGTGAGGTGATGTGGCGCAGGCCCCAGATCTGGGGCGGAAGGTGCTTGGGGCGTGTCCCCGACCGATGGACCATCTCCGTCTTCAGATCCAGCTCGTCGGAGCTGGTGGTTGATGCGGCTCATCAACGCCTTCGGGCAAGGAGCTCTTCCGCTCCATGGTTGAGGGCTCCGGGCGGCAGTAATCTTGAAATCTGGGTACACAACATTCACTCTACAAAGGCTTAATGACCTTTTCTGCGCAAAAAAATAATCCAGAGATGGTTACTTTTAATGTACTGCCCTTTTCTGCCGAGCAGATGAAGATCATATCTGGGGAGATTGAGATGCTTAGGAACAAGCTTGGATCTCCAGGAAATTTTATTCCTCTAATGAGTTTCTTGAGTTTACATGTAGAAAAATGAACACATCAGTTCCCTTCACCAGTAGTTTTTTATGTCTCTATTTTGCAGGAAGGCATACTGAAGTCGACCAATGATATACTTCAAGAAATGGTACTTTACTTGGACACGGCGATTCGGGTCATAGGTCTAGATGCACTTGTTATGTAAAATATTTTTATTTATTTTTTTAAATGTCATAAAATTTCAAAACAAATCCAGATATACGTCAGCGCCCGTTATGTTAGCACAAAATGTTTCGTGAAGAAAAGCCATTTTTTGCGGGCTGTGCAAAAAAGACAAAAATATGTCGCGTACAAAGTCATTTTGAAAAAACAAAATTTGTCTTTTTTGCACCGGCTGGAAAAAATGTCTTTTTTTCGTGAAACATTTTGTGCTAACATACAATGTCCGTGTATATATCCGAAATTTTTATTTGGGATTTTTTTTGACATTTTAAAATTTGATTTTTGAGCAGTGGGTGCATCTAGACCTATGACCCGATATGGATTTCCGTACTTTAATGCTCTAATTTTATATTATTTTACAGAAACTGCACTTTTTTGAGCGGATAAGGTTACATTTTGACTTTATAACTGACTTCAAGATTGGTGCTGTCATTTACGATTTATGATTTGAGCATAGTGGGAATCTAGTTAAGTGGTTACTCTTGTTGGCAGCCCAGCTACCGTTAGTGTTGTCTGTCTCATCTTCCCAAGTCAGTTCTTAACCTAACATAGTAACATGTTTATATGACATCAACATATTTCGTAAATGTTTTAATCCTGTGTGTACAGGTAATTGAGCAGAGTGGGATTCTGGATACCGGCAGCATGACGATACCTAATTCCCCATCCGACTAACCATGGAGAGTGACCACTTCTTCTAACTTAAACAACCGACCTATCAAGTTATCACGTCAGTTATAATTTGACTTCGACAAGGCTACCGTGCTTGGAAATATCGTAACCTTGGGTCTGCCACTTCATGTTGCACTGAGGGAGAAATAATGGAAAATCGTCATCTGTATCTGTACATGATTTTGCAAATGTAAATTCATCATCTTCCGTATTAGACAGTTTGTAGGTTCCAGTATCTCTGGTTCATTTTTTTTTTTAACGAGGCAAAAGCTTTGCCTTTTATATTGATAAAGTAGAAGCAAACATGAAGGACAAGGCCTAAAAAAGAAAAAAGCTACAACTCGATCCACGCCGGTCCCGAGGCCGCGTCGACCCGTGCACGCCGGTCCCGAGGCCGCGCCCCACACGGGTCGACGACCAAGTTGTCCAAGCAACCAAGGCCGACACCAAGACCCCTCAACGCAACACGGCGGAGGTGAGAGTCCGGAGCCGCCTCTCCGACATCCACGCCGGCCCCAAAGCCGCACCCCACACGGGTCGACGACCAAGACGCCCAAACGACCAAAGCCGACACCAAAGACCTCGACGCAACATGACGGAGGTGACCTCAACGCCTCACAGCGGAGGCGAAACATCCGGAGCCGCCGCTCCGACATCCCCGCTAGCCCCAAGGCTGCGCCCCAAACAAGCCGACGACCAAGACGCCCAAGCGACCAAAGTCGACACTCCACCACCTCAACGCAGCATGGCGCAGGTGAAGCCCGGAGCCGCCGCTCCGGCATCCACGCCGGCCCCAGGGCCGCGCACCCCCAAGCCGAATACGAAGACTCGCCGCCGCCAGCCACCAGCACTCCACAGGTCCCGCTAGTCGGTGGAACATCCAAGGCGAGGCCCCAAGAGGCAAGCGACGCAGGAGCGCCGCCCTCGCCCGATCCTGCGAGGGATCTGGGGTTTCACCCGGAGAACCCGGCGTGGAGAAGCGAGAGCACCACCTCGACGACGTCTTCAAGAAGGACGCGGCGCCCGAGGGCGTCGCCGTCGTCGGCCCTGGCCAACAGCCCGGACTAGGCTTTCGCCCGGCGATGTGCCGCAAACCCCACCGACCGCCCGTCGGGGACCGACCAGACCATCATCTCCGCGTGCCGGAACCACCGTGTCACCTCATACCACGGCAGCGGCACGCCGACCACGGCCGACCCGCAGCCGCAACTCCGGGGCCGCCGCCCCGGCTTTCCTCGTCCCCGACCTCACCCCTGCCACAGCAAGGGGCGCAACGCCGTCGCCGCCCTCACCTCCTCCTCGCCGTAGTAGCCGCGCCCAGCGTCGGCCCTCGCGGCCCAGATGCGGCCCGCACAGGCCCATCGAATCTGGCGCCGCCGCCGTCCAGCACGCCCTCCGGCCGCGCCCTGAGCCTCCTGGCCGCGCACCATGCGCCACCGCCGCGGGGCCACAGCCAAGCGCACGCCCGCGCCGCCACGACCCCGGCGAGGCCGGCCCGCCACCCGCACGGCCAGGCCCGCCCGTCCTCTATCCGGGCACAAGGGCCCTGGATCCGCCACCCCGCATCCGCTGCGGTTCCGTAGCCGCCGCTCCGGCTTGCCAGCGCTGGCGAGGCGCCGTCGCCGTCCCAGTCGAAGCCGGTGCCCACCTGCGCGAAGATGGCGAGAGAAACCCACCCCCGGCGCCAGCTGTGTGGCGGCGGGGAGGCCGCCACCGCCGCGGTGGAGGGGAGAGCTGGTGGCGGCGCGGCGGTGTCGCCCCCGGTGTCGCCTGGGAGCGACGCGGGGGGGAAGAGGTGAACCTGTTTACGCCCTCGTCTTGTTCTTGTCCTCTGGTTCATATCGTATAGCAACTCTGAATGTTGTGTTGATTAGATCGAAATCAAAGATTTTCTGGTTCCATTTTGACGGATGTTGCTAGGTTGGAAGATCCACATGAACATCTGAAATCGTTACCTGATACAACTTGCGACCAGCCAAGTGTTGCAGATGTTACACATTTAACAGATGTCAAAGAATAAACAGAAATGGTCTATAAACGAATTTCACGAATGGAGAAAATTAAACAAACGCGGGTCATCTCACACACGAGAATCCTCGAATCCCTCGTGCCGCGGACCGGTGACCTGAAGTCGTCCCAGAGAAAGTGATGCAGAGTGTAGTTTTCTCTGCTGAATCTTCTTTGGGACCTCAACAAGATGTGGCCTCTCTTTCTCTGTCAACTGAGTGATTTCGCAACCAAGGTCCGTTGAACCACTTGTCAGCGTATTTAAGTAGGACGATGATATTTTGATTCTTTCCCCACCGCCACTAGTCAGCATAAATAATTGTGGTTGTTAGCCATCGGGAGCAAGAAGAGATAAAAATATCGGGAGCTTTGGCGACACGTGTGCATGAGGATGGTGCATGTACTTGCAATTCTCTTTTGGTACGTGTATATGGAAGGCACCAATGATAATTTTTTGGGTTTCTTTGCTCGGTACAAAATTTGTGTACGGGATGACAGTAGTTGCACAGTACGGAATAATGACGCGGAATGGCGACGTGCGTATAAGGCTTGGAGCAGTCTCGAGTACGTCGTGAGGATCATGCATACACAGGGTGTCAGACAGTTGCACAACAGGTGGACTAGGCATAAGGTGGAGCATGGTTGCCAGTGGCGGAGCCACACTTGATCTGTGTAGTCAAGTGACTACACAGTTTTTTTTCGAAATACAAGCAGATTTCATGTAAAAAATAATAAAAATAATACAAATACATGTATATTGACTACACAGTTTTGCACTGACTACACAATGTTGAAGTTTTGGCTCCGCCACTGATGGTTGCAGTCGGATACGTTCGGCTGTGTCGGACTAGACAGTCTGACAGATCGACGTGATATCGGTCGGACAGAAGACGGTGAAGATCGGCGACGACGACATAGGAGCGTGAGGGCTGATGGTGTCCGAATTCTGTGTCGTGGCAACACGTGGCGCATTGTTATGCGTGCTTCGACATGCGATGACGCGGGGTTGATTCAAGATGGTGCACACATGAGATCTTGAGGTCGACGGGGCGTGGGGTGGATTGATCATCTACCAAGGAGTCATGTTGAAGGTGGAGCTGGAAACTCGGGCGGAGGATTCCACTCGGCTGATGGAGGGGCTACGGTGTAAGGATCCGGAGAATCAAAGCCTAGTCAGCGGGAAGGCGAGAAGCACGTTGGTTGGACTGGACGTCAGGGTTCGAGAGATACGTGGAACTCGGCATCGGTTGGGTATGACTGATGGTTATCCGCAGTGGGGCCTGAGGTAGTGTGGGTGCGCGAACCAGTAGATCTTGGCCAAGATTGCAGATGCTCGGCGCGGTATTAGCGGCGAGGCATGCGGTAAGCACGGGACACAGCGACAGACCAGGGCACTGGCGGTCAGACTTGTGGTCAGACATGAGTGCAAGGGGTGCTGAATCAGTGTTGGCGAGTATCGGATTCAAGTTGGTGACTGTTCTATCGAGACTGACGTCAGGTGATAGACATGAGTCAGCCATGGGGAATCTGAGAAAGTGTTGGAAAGTCTGAAATGTCGGAAGTTTTGAGTGTACATGGCCGTATATTCTGTGATGTTCAGTGCACATGGCAAAATGCGGATGATTAGATACAGAAGGAGGCGGAGTGTTATAGCTGTGGGACATGTAGAAGACTATCCAGGATGAGACGACTGTGAAATTGACTCAAAGTGACTAAAGTGGGACGGTGAAATTCCTTCAAGCTGAAAACACTTTCACGCAGATCAGTGGTCGGTGTGTGATAGTGTTGAACAGGAAGAAGAGACTACAGTTGCAGGTGGAGTCACGTGGATTCTGGGAGTAGCAGCGGAACTCATGGAAGACAGCTCAAGTCCGGTGTACATGGAGGTTTGACGCATTGACGAATCCAAGGTGGTGGAATATTCGCCAAGGTGGAGTTTGTTATATTTGTGTCGAAATATTTGTACGAAGTGTTACGTTAGGATTTGGAGTTGTATTAGGTGTGGATACGATACAAGTAGTATTGTAGTCGAACTCTTATAGTCTGGGCCTCCCATATAATGAGGGGAGCACCACACGTGTAACCTATGACGACTTGATAGCAAGAGGGACGCAGGGGGAGCCGGCGGCTTGTGCCGGCGCCTAGGGCGGCCAGGGTTGCGATATCAATGGGGAGGTGCGCCCGTAGTCATGCCTCGCAGATGTAGACGAGTTCACCGAACTGCGTTAACAAATCTCGATGTCGTCATCTTGCTGTGATTGCTTCATTCTCAGTAGATCAATTATGCACCTACGACGGTAACAAACTGAATGCGGTATATATACACCAAGATTAGCTACTCATGCGGTCACGCCACTACCTGAACCCACTACTCCACTAAACTGATCCTAAACTCACTCCACGCCCAGCATGCACAGCTAGCCTAGCAACTAACTAATGCATGAGCTAACACTACGGCCTTTTCTCAAGGCACCAACTAACTCCACGACTTGGCCAATCTTGCATGCACTGGCGACTCGCTGCATGCGGCAACTAACCTGCTAACTTGCCTAATGACTTAACGCTAATACATATGCACATGTCAAGATTAATCCTAACCACAAGATGGGGAGATTTGAGCTTTCCCACAGGTCCGCATTTTGGTCTATATATCCTTTTTCTTTGTACGGAAATCCGAATCATAAGCAAGAATCGATTATTTAGGTCTTTTGTTTAGGGGATTATTTAGGTCTTCTGTTTTGACCCACAAGAAGATTCATGGACTGAAGCATAATGATCAGGTCCTATTCTTCTGAAACCAAGGTTTCATTAGGGGTTATTGCAAAAATGGGAAGTTTTTAAATGGCAAATAAAAACCATTTATGTCACTCTTCTTTACTTGATGGTCCACTTGTGCATGAGAGTTTTTTTCTGTTTCTGTTTAGGGTAGTTCTTGCACCACTGACAAGGAGGCGATCCTTCGGAACTGTTCCTCAGAGTCATGCCATATTGTATTATCAACAGAGAACAACCAAAGGGGGACTTTTGATTGCTGAGGCCACTGGAGTTTCAGACACCGCTCAAGGGTGTGTATGCCATACCCTTAGGCTATGGCTTCTTGAAATCTCATTACTCATGCTCAGTTTCTTCTTCGCAATTGTATCACTTGTATAGATGATATGTTTCCTGCTACCCTATATGCATTCAAGGTACAAAGATACTCCTGGCATTTGGACAAAGGAACAGGTAGAAGCATGGAAGTCGATAGTGAGTGGGGTTCGTGCGAAAGGAGGAATATTTTTCTGTCAGATTTGGCACGTGGGAAGAGTCTCTAATCATTGTAAGTTTACAAGTTCTAACATAAGTCTATCCTCAAACTGAATGTAAACGTAATTATTTCGCAAGCTGGAACGCCTCAAATGGATTTTAGACTTCCGCTCAGCTCAGCCACATATTATGCTATTATTCATGAACATTCTGTACAGTTATTCATGGTTTTATTGCAGCATGAGGTACCCCATGCTTCTTGTAAATAAAAATGTATTAGTAACCCCGTAGTCATTCCTGTTATCCTGCAGTCCTGATTTTTTTCTCACTAACACATGTTCGTTATGTCTTTGAAGCTTTTCAGCCTAATGGGCAGGCTCCAATTTCAAGCACCGATAAGCCACTAAAACTTGTGCTGGGAGCCAACGGCATAGATTTGGCTACATTCTCAGCTCCTAGGAGATTAGAGACTGATGAAATTCCTTTGATCATTGATGATTTCAAAGTTGCTGCTAGAAATGCAATTGAAGCTGGTAAGCTAGTACCGATTCCTCTCTCATTTTTTCCTCCAAATGTTAATAATGTGCTAACATTAGTGTAAAAGTTACAGATTTTTCATCCATCCAAATTAGTATCTCGATAATATTAGCACACAAAGACAAAGGTTCAAATGAATGTTGTGTCAAGTCTCCAACAAATACCTACTGAATTATTTCAACATCGTCCTGACTCCTGAAGAAAAGGGATTGCTGACCTCGGTTCCTTGGTGTGTAGGATTTGATAGTGTTGAAATTCATGGAGCTCATGGTTTTTGGATTGATCAGTTCTTAAAGGACCAAGTCAATGATCGTACTCACAAATATGGTGGGAACTTAGAGAATCGTTGCCGGTTTGCGCTGGAAGTAGTCCAGGCAGTAGTCGACGAATTGGAGCTGATAATTTTGGGATAAGGCTCTCACCCTTTGCAAGTTACTCAGATGCATCAGATTCAAACCCAGAAGCTCTAGGCCTACACATGGCACATGCGCTGAGCAAATTTGGAATTCTCTATTGTCACATGGTGGAACCGCGGATGGTGAATATTAGTGAAAAGATTTTTTTAGATAAAGAGCATATATTAATATCGCGATGATACCAATTACACCCAGCCTCTGCAACAACGCGTGCCCTAGCGGCTCCACGGATGCACACAGCCCAGAATAAAAAGAAGAATTACAAAAAAAAGTCCCGCTACAGTGATCTATTCCTTGTTACAGCAGACCAAACCCCACCAAAACAGTACCAGAAGTCCAACTTCTCCCGAAGAAAGTCCACACTCGCAAAAACAATGCCTTCACCAAGGCAATTGCCAGGCACAACCAATTAAGGCCAGACCTTGGGTTTTCACCCTGAAAGTTTAGACTCTGAACTTCTCCTGTGCTGTCACCCCCTCTTGCCGTTGCTGCTGTTCCAAGTTACGAATCACCTAGCCAATCCCTCATCCCACCAAGACTGGAACCACCATTGCAAGTCTTCAAATCTCGGCTTCCTTGTCATTCTCCGCACTCTGACTTCATCATGGAACAAAAGACAAATCCCTGATGGCAACAGACTGCAGAGCTTCGCGACGCTACCTCTGAAACCAAACGGTCAGAAAAAAACATGGCTGCGCGCGACCGAATCCCACCTGATCCGTCAATCTCCAAGCTAGTGTGCCCAATGGAGTTCGCCGGCGGAGCCTTCCGGAACTCGACAATCCGGCCATATCAATGAAGAGCTGCATCCAGTAAATCTTCGTCTTGGTGTTAGACAGATCCAGGACTGCCACCTTTATTCAAACCGAGCCGACGAGACTGGCCGGTGTAGATCCAGCTCGCCGCCGCCTGACCGGCCGCCGGCACCGCCACGGTGTCAAGCAACTGGCTTCACCAGGCATCCCGGTGCCGCCTACCGCCACAGCCTCGAGGCTCAGACCCGCTGGACCCAGATGGGCCGCGAATCCCGGAGCCCCTCGTCCGCCGCGGCAGGGACATCTCCACCGAGCAAGAACCGCGCGCCACTGCGGTCGTCAGCACCAAGTTGCTCGCCGCCGGAAACCGCAGCACCTCGCTGCCGCCCGCGCCGAATCCCGGGAGCCGCCGCCGCCATGGAGGTCGCCGCCTCGCGCGAAGGAGAAGGCCCCGCCGCCGCCGTCCACGGGGGAGAGGGAACTGGGCGGAGAGCCTGGCGGCGGCGGGGAGAGGGAGCTGGGGAGGGCGGGGTCCTCGCGCCGCCGGGCTTGAATCGCCGCCCGAGCCGCCTAGGGTTAGGCGACGCGGGGGCCGGGTTAGGTTGTGACCCATTAGTGAAAAAAAGATTGAAACACCCCATAGTCTTCGCCCCATAAGGGATGCTTTCAAGGGAACATTTATTGTAGCTGGTGGCTATGGTCAGGATGATGGAAATAAAGCAATTGTTGATGGCTATGCTGATTTGGTTGCATATGGCCGCTTGTTTTTATCAAATCCTGACTTGCCCTAGAGATTCAAAATCAATGCTCCTCTCAACAAGTACAATAGAGATGGTTTCTACATCTCTGATCCAGTTATCGGATACACCGACTACCCATTTCTGCCATCCGATGATTAACTGGATCTTTTAGGAATGAGCTCTTCCCCCTGTCCTCAGAGCATCTACCATATGTATCAGTAGTACTAAAGGAATAAGATCGTTGGTTTGAATGGTCATATGTATGGGCATATTATGGATAAAATGTATGACCATTTCGATTTAAGAACAACATGTGCAAAGTAAAAAACTAAAGTGAGAAGGAAGTTAAGCATTCATTGATTTTTTTTAACTATCTTAATTAGTTTGCATGCAAGTAGTGTGAGCATAATGAAATCACAAGGGGCAGCCTATTTCCTCGTTTCTCTCCCACATGGGTTACCTTTGTCGTCGACATAGAACATGCAGAGTCACACCGTAGAAGAAAAATATGGCTATGATTGGGGGAAATATAGGTGGAACAACGAACGAAACAAGTTAGCCTGAATTTACGCAGGCCACCAGTACTCCGTTAGGCTGGCTAGTCGGTGTTTGCTTGTGTTGCTCTACTGTCAACTAACATCGGAGGGGAATATTATACGAGGAGTTCAGAATACAATTGCAGATCGAACGGGATGAGCATATTTTTTTAGATCAAAGTTTTTTATTACTTAAGAGTTTTAAGCATTACACCTGGATTCTGCATAACTAAGATGCACGCAGCCGTAACCACATTGTCACGGAAAAAAGATGGCTACAGGCGAAATACAAGTAAACAAGGAAACTGTAAAACGCCGGCTATAGGTGGACCAATCCAAAAATCACGCAGTCATCCATGTCGGATACAAATATCTCTCGTTGTTTCTTCTAGTCGTGCAGACACCTACATGAAAAGGTCTAAATTTTCCATACTTTGTAATGTGGACCACGAACAGAGAAAACTTGTGCATCGGTAGACTACCTGCATGCGTGAAAAAATTATTAAAAATCTTGTCATTTCTACAGAGTCATAGTGACCATATTACGGCTAGAGCCCCTACCCTAATAATAGTTTTAAACTTGTGATCAATCTCATGTAACCAATTGCCAAAATTATTTGCAATGGATCATGGTGAATATAAGTTAAAATCTATTTGGATGGATAACCAGATAGAACGGGCAAACCTGCACCGGAAGAATAAGGATTTGATCATCTAATCTTGTGGCAAAAAAACACACACTTTGTACCTCCATGCCACTTGCGTTTAACAAGGTATATTTGATTAAGATAACACATTTATGAATATACCACGCAAATATTGTAAGTTTTAGTGGTATTTTTATCTTTCATATTTTCTTATTATCATCTACTGGCACATCGGAATGGACCAACGCCCTATATATGGAGTCCACTGAGAACTTCCCATTCCCAAGTAGATTCCAACAAAATTCGTCGGAGCCTTGTGACAACTGGACAAAAGCTAGCCGCCCTAGTAGGGCATTCCATGATGCAAGTCTGGATCGAATTAAAATATTGCCTGAAAGTCACATTCAGAGATGAAGACTGTATAACCTTAGCTATGGTATTACTTTTATGACGGACAATATTATATAGAGCTAGATATTGTTCTTATAGAGTGGTATTTCCTAACCATCCGTCCTCCTAGAATCTAATCTCCGATCCATCCTTAATTTTAAATGAGCCAAAGCGAAAGAAGTGTTTCTTCATCGCCATTAGGCCAACCCAAAAGTGAGAATCAACAGGTTTCCAGTAAATCTGTGATAAAGCACTTGTGCCAATGTACTTTCTTTTAGCGATTGTTTGCCACACACCATCATCTATAAGTAGCTTAAAAAGTCACTTCCCAAGGAGGGCTGTATTTTTAACCCGTAGGTTATGAATACCCAGCCTTTCCTGATCTTTCGGACGTAAAACAACATTCCATCTAGCCAGTCGATATTCCTTTTCTCACTATCCCCTTGCTAATCTTGATCGGAAATAATCCAATCTTTGTAAGACTCTTTTTGGTACCTGGAAGAATGATATCATATACACTACCATATTGCTTAGGACTGACAGGATAAGCATATGAAGGCAAGAGGACGTTTCCCCACCCCATCATTCTTATGATTTTACAAATGAAGAATACCGTTGCTTAATTTTGTGAATATCACCAAATTCACAATTTTCTGTCCTTCATGAAATGAATTGCTACAGTACCAAAATTAGAATTGCTTTTCAAGTAAAAGAAAGAAAAATATATAGGTGCTTACTCAAGATGGTTTTGTGTATTTTCCCCTATGTTTGCACTATTTTTCCATATGATTTTTGTCATTGTCCTTCATATTGCAACTTCTTGTTTTTATGTTTGATAGGACATGACACATTGTATTTAGGGAACTCTTGAGTATAACTCAGCAATTCCTCAGAACAAAACAAAGTTTTCTAAAACCAATGATGTTCGGTTACCTTGTGAAATACATCACGTGGGATCCTGGCTTCGTCACTTGTCACCGTGTTATATAGGGTTGTAAGCGCGGGATTTGCCGGGTACTGGTAGTGTACCTGCCTGAGTAGTGCTCATCCCCACTTTATACCTACTATGTCGACGTTCCTTGAGACCCGTGAGAGTGTCACCTGGTGTGCTCTTCCTTTGACTCCTTCAGAGATAGGTCCGAGTCTCAATTTAGGTTTCAGGCATGATAACCTTGATCTCAAGTACGTGAGAAGTCGAATACGGGTTCGAGATCGCTTGCGGCTTTTCTCGCCCCTACGACGTAGTTGGGTAGTGTGTAGGAAATAATATTGTGTGGCAGTTGAGTAGTATTGTGTTGGGTAGTGTGTAGAAAATAATATTGAGTTGTATAGTGCGCTGTTTGCTCGGTATCGGGCTTGTGAAAAACTATCATTTTCTGTCAATGTATTGAAACGCAAAGCTTTTTTTGCATTTTCGTGGAAAAAACTCTAATTTACACACCAACTCCACTGGTCAAGACTTAATTTACTATGACATTGTTTACTGATGTGGCATGGCATTGTCAACCCCAATGAACTGTTTAAGAGTTGATCCATTTAAGTGAACAGATCTACATTTAAGTGATAAGTGAAATGTAAGATCTTACTTCAGTTTGTGTTATAACTTCTAAGATCTGATAAGGTTGATGTTGCTCTCCTTGATATTCACGAAATGAAGAAATTAAGAGAAGATGATCTACTAGATACTTGAGCTTATCATAGAACTAATTACTCGGTCATGTTTTGAAATGATAATCCCTGATATTACACAAAGCCATATCTGAAGTTATTGAAACTTGTCCTAGTAATGTCAGGCTTACAGATTTTAAATGGAATCTTATGCTCAGTGGATATAGCCACCTAAAGATTAGGGAAAAGCAGCACTATTAGTACCTAAAAAAAATGAAAGATATGCAATGGCCAATGCTTGTGGTGCCTTTGGCATCATGGACATGTTAGAAATCTTCCATTGGAGCTCTGTCCCCTGTGTATGTTTTCTTGTATTGTTTTAATAAGCTTTATGGATGTCACATTCCTTTTTTGGAAAATGTAACATGTTCAAGCAAGAGCTTTAAATACCCTGCTGTATCAAAGTGATGTTCAGATGCATTAAGCACACTATCTTCTTGGTTGTTTGTTTATTCGCAAACATATCTTAATTATTCTCTCTAGAGACATGCTGTCTAGCATAACGGAGTTTACTGATTTCATTGGACATCTCAGCATTTGATGAATTGCTGAGATCATTTTAAAAAAAATAACGAGCTCCCCTCGTCGATTTTCAGCAATGAAACCACCAACGTTTCTACAAACTTTTGAACCGAAAATTAAACAAAAAGATAAAAGCAGGACTAGCTAGTGAAAACTACTTGGCAATTACAGACAAGAAATGCCCATCCGGAATAACAAAGTATCAGACAAGCAGCATAGCTGAGAGTTTTGAAACATCAAACATCCAAAAGTAATCCTCCAGCAACTCTAGTTCGTCAGTCTTGCGACCACAGGCGCCTATCCATGGTGTCTTGAGTACGCCTACATCAGCATGTGCTTGATCCGCAAATCTCCTGCCTCAAGGTTTCCTCGGTCATGGTTTCTCTGCAACATTGCCAGTCCTTAAGCAGGTTACAGAATCGGAAAACTACAGCTGCAGGATCACTAGGGTTTGAGATGGCAACTGGTCTGGAATCTAGATCTAAGGACATTCTTAAGTGTCCATTTAAAGGGGTGGTCCTGGTGATCTGCCATCATGATTGGCCTGTTTGACCTGGTCACCATGCTTTTGTGTCAATTCAAATTTTGCCTCAGTTGTGCATGCACAAATCTTGGAGTAGCGGCAACGGCAAGTGGGGACGACAGCACAGGAGAAGTTCAGAGTCCAAACTTTCAGGGTGAAAACCCAAGGTATGACCTTAATTGGTTGAGTCTGGCAATGACCTTGTTGAAGGCATTGCTTTTTGCGAGTGTGGATTTTCTTCAGGGTGAAAACCTATGATCTATGATCAGGACGGCGACGGCGCTATGGCACTGTTCCCTTCTTGGAGGCGTCGCTTTTGGAGAAGTTGTACTTCTGGTATTGTTTTGGTAGTGTTAGGCCTGCTGCTACAAGGAATAGATCATTGTAGCCAGACTTTTCCTTTTTGTAATTCCTCTTCTTTTTCTGGGCTGTGTGCATCCGTGTTGTCGCTAGGACAATGCGTTGTTGCAGAGGCTGGGTGTAATTGGTATCTTCGCCATATTAATATATGCTCTTTATCTAATTTTTTTTTGCTATTGTTCCTCCTGCAAGCTTCTTCCTTTATTGTTTTAGTATGGGACAATTTTGGGACACAGGCATGACATATTTTGGGTCTACCCAACAACTGATCATAAGTTGTACAAGCTCGCTAACTATGACTCGCCAATCAGGAGGTACTTTTTTTATCAGACATTCTTTTCTTGTTCCAAAGTAAACTTGCAGATATGAACGGTAGTGCCAATAGCTGTACTAGTCTCTTTTGGTTGTTGTTGGATTTTGATAGAAGATGGAGTTGTAGAAACTAATTCTACAGAAACAAAATTCCTTCTATGAAACTGGAACGGTAAAACATGTAACGACTTGAAATGTACAGTGCCAATTTCGTTTTATGATCTTCAGAGGATTTTGGAATATATCATTCTCATACTTATTTAATAATTCTTTAGTTGGATGGCGTGGCGAAGATGAGCATACAAGAAAGGAAATTGTGGAATACTAGAGTTTAAAATGGTTGTCTGACATTTCGAAGCAGAACAAATTCTTTACAATGTAAAGTGTGAATGCCTTTACATGAGACATATTCCTCACTATATATTCAGTGTGATCATGGACCACTTAATTATATAGGACAGTACAACCAACATGGAATTTCTTTATTAAAAGGAATTTTTATACGCTTTGAACAAGTTTATAACATATGCCCTTGTACAAGGTAGCTATTTGAGCTACTTTGTGAATGGCAACAACCATATTTTCTTGACCCTCTGGAATCTGCAAAGACCAGCCTACCAATTATTCCTTGTGCTCAGGAGCCACGATAAAATGCTCACCTCCAAGACAGGTCTAAGTCACCATTTGCCTTCGGTGCGAGAGGAGGATCCAGAGTTTAGTTGCAACAACCTCAGAAGCTAGTTCAAACTAGTGGGGGAGGTTGTATGCACAAACAAGAAGAAAGACCGAAGAATCGTAATGGCCCGTGGTAAGGTTCAGATGAGAAGGATAGATAACCCAGTGCACAGGCAGGTCACTTTCTGTAAGCGGCGGATGGGCCTTCTCAAGAAGGCCACAGAGTTATCTGTTTTGTGTGATGCTGATATCGGTGTCATGGTGTTCTCTCCTCTTGGCAAGATTTACGAGTTAGCCACCAACGGGTCCGTATCTCTCTCTCTTCTTATGTGATCCAAAATTAACTCTATATAATATCGATGTTTTAACTTGTTGATGTGTTTTACGTCTGGGATATACTAGGAACATGCAAGGCTTAATTGAGAGGTACAAGGGTAGCAACGCAGAAGCACAAGTTGAAAGTACCGAGAACAACAAACCTCAGGTTAGCAACAGAGATCGCATGATTCATCTCGTCATATCAAATGACATCGCAAAGCTCTGCATTAGAAATTTAGTATTTTCATGAAATTAGCAAGAAGTTGCTCAATCAACTGAGACATAGACAGACCCTCTAACAGTATTTAGTGTCGGCATTATTTTCTTGCTGCAGGTAATACAACAAGAGGTACTAATCTTAAGGCAAGAAATTGACTTGCTTCAAAAGGGCTTAAGGTAATCAGGTGCATTACATGATGTGGTGTGTTCTGTCTGACTAACTGATGTAACCTTTTTTACCTATTATACTATCATAACGACTTATTGCCCTGCGTGTTCATAAGAATCGATTAAAAGAAAAAAGTATCATGCGTGATACACTAATCTATTACCTTAGTGGCTCCCAATTGTTAGTTTTGTTTACAATAATAAAAAGGAAACATATCGGCCCTGGCTTAGTAATATGGGCTGATGACCCATACAGAAAAAGTCGTTAATAAGGTTCCAAAAGGTTATGAAAGTGCAGCATAGAAGTAATATCGAACACGAGAGTGATTTACAAAGGCAAGCACATCATGCAGGTACATGTATGGAGCGACAGATATGGACCACATGAATCTTCATGAGCTGCAAGCCCTGGAGAGTAATCTTGAAATTTGGGTGCACAACGTTCGCTCTACAAAGGTAAGCTTTATGTTCTTCTCTGCACACACAAAAAATCCAGAGTTTGTTACTTCTAATGTACTGCCCTTTTCTGCCGAGCAGATGCAGATCATATCTGGGGAGATTGAGATGCTCAAGAACAAGGTTGGCTCTACAGAGAATTTTATTCATCTAATGAGCTTCTTCAGCTTACGTGTAGAAAGATGAACACATCAGTTCCCTTCACCAGTAGTTTTTTGTCTCTGATTTGCAGGAAGGCATACTGAAGGCTACCAATGATATACTTCAAGAAAGGGTACTTTAATCCTCTATTTTATATCATCTTACAGAAACTGCACTTATTTGAGCAGATAAGGTTACATTTTGATTTTAGAACTGAATACAAGATTAGTGTTGTCCTTTACGATTTACGATTCACGGTTTGAGCAGAGTGGGAATCTAGTTAGTGGTTACTCTTGTAGGTAGCCCAGCTACAGTTAGTGTTGTCTGTCTCATCTTCCCAACTCAATTCTGAACCAAACAAAGTAACATGTTTACATGATATAAACATATATATTTCGTAATGTCTTGATCTTGTGTGTCCAGGTAATTGAGCAGAGTGGGATTCTGGATACCGGCAGCAACATGATGATACCGCAGTTCCCCTTCCAGCAAACCATGGAGAGTGACCACTACTTCTAGCCTAAACAACCTAATTATCAAGTTATCACGTCAGTTATGATTTGAGTTCGACATGTCTAACGTGCTTCGAACTATCTTAACCTTGTGTCTGCCATTTCGTGTTGTACAAAGGAAAAAATGGAAAATCATCAGCTGTATCTGTACATGCTTTTGCAATGTAAATTCACCATCTTCCATATTGGACAGTTTGTAGATTCTAGTATATCTGGTTCATTTCGCATAGCACTCTGAATGTTGTGTTACCTGTCGCTTGCCAGGCTTGCCGCCACGACGCAGGTGGTCTTTTTGTCAATTTTATTCAGAGATGGTCTTTTTCGTCAATACAGTCGCGCAGGTGGTCCGATCTGCCAAAAATTTCGATTCTGACAGATTTTGCTAGGTTGGAAGATCCACATGAACATCTGAAATCGTTTACTGATACAACTTGCGACTAGACATGTGTTCGAGAATGCAAGGGAGGCAGATGTTACACATTTAGAGGATGCCATGTTCATCCTGATTCCTGGAATATAGTTTCGCCGTCATGTTGAACAGCAGCTGCTCTTCTGCTTCTGCTGCTGCTGCTGAATTGGCTGGCCTTTCATCTGGACCAGATTGGAGGCCTTCCTTTCCAGGGAGCCTCCTTGGCTGCCAGCTTTGCTGCATACCAAACACGCAAGTTTCATCGGCATAAGTATTTCAAAACAAAAATCGGAAAATGATAATGTGATTTTGCCCTACCTCTTCTTGATTGCTAAAGACATTGCCAAGAACGCCTCCTCGACATTGATGGACTCTTTAGCGCTTGTTTCTAGGAAAGGAATGCCTATCTCATCAGCATAGGCCTGCGCTGGTTTACATTTCCCATTTAGCTTAACAAAATATGTAACAACATGATATCAACGTTACGCACCAAGAGCCTACTTTGTATGTTTATCCTGAATGTAACAGGGTAGTTGGAAATGTGACCTGTGCTACCGCAGTATCAATGACCCTGCTCTCAGCCAGATCACACTTGTTGCCGACAAGAAGCTTGCGTACGCTGTCGTTGGCATACTTGTCGATCTCGCTCAGCCATTGCTTGACATTGTTGAAGCTCTCCATGTCCGTGATGTCGTAGACAATCTGGAGACAAATCAAAGCAACCAAATGTTTACTTGCTGAACTGTGGGTCAATATTTGGAGAAATGCAGGTCGAGAGACATATAGGACTCACAATGATCCCGTGGGCTCCTCGGTAGTAGCTGCTTGTGATGGTTCTGAACCGCTCCTGTCCTGCCGTGTCCCACTGTCAAAATGTACCAATATCAGATCGCATTGCGCTGCTTTGCGCATCTGTTTCCACCACCGCTATGAACTTTGCATGCTTGTGATGCAGGAATTTCGTGGGAATTAATTCTTTTCCCGCGGTACACATGCAAAGTTGTCAACTACAAACCCGTGATAGCACGAACTTTGAAGAAGCAGAACTTGTGAAATACTCCTCGAAATTAAAGACCGACCAACTGAGCACTTACAATCTGCAATTTGATGGTCTTCCCATCCATCTCTAGTGTGCGGATCTTCTGCAGAGGGACGAACCAAACAAATGCAGGCATCAGTCGATGATGAAAGAGCAGCCAAAACCCAAAATGCAGGATGTGTCAAATGACGGCCAACTCACGAAGTCAACGCCGATGGTGCTAATGTAGCTGTCCACATACGCATCGTCCTGGATGAACACAACAAAGTCAGGACCATATACACGATTATGTCTGGTCTCGAGAACATAGATGGCGCGCCATCGACCAGTGAATGAATCCACATTGCCGATTAACTCACGGCGAAACGGAGGAGGAAGCAGGACTTGCCGACCGATGAGTCGCCGATCAGGAGGAGCTTGAACAGGTAGTCGCTGAGAGGACGAATTAACCAACAAGAAGAGCATTGTTCAGTGCATCAGAGTAGAACAACCAAGCAACGGCATATTCGTATGTAGGAGCACAAAATCAGCTGCAGGTGAAAGATACTTACAATTCGTTGCCCATGGCTCCTCCCCAAGACAAAGAACGGAGCAGGAGGAGATCGAGAGAGATTTGGTGATGCCTAGTCACTCAGAGAAGAGGCTGGAGAAAAGGTGGCTTTGAAGTGCAGTATAAACTAAGCGAACTGGTAGTTATTTTGTTCTTTCTCATCGAACACCAGGCAGGGTCATGACGTTGCGACTGTTCACTCCACCCTCCCAGCACATGACTCTGATTGTCTCGCATTTCTTTTCTTTTGATTGATGATGACAAGCAGGACAAGGGATTCATCACGGGCGCGCGTCGCCGTGCCTTTCTTTATTACCTACGACTCTGTTTTAAATAGCCGGCTATCACCCGGCTATAGCCTTGCGAGAGGCTCGGCGCTATAGATTAGGCCTTCGTAGGCGAAAAGGGTAATGGCCGCTAATAGCCCGGCTATAGAAATTTAACCCCAATTTAGCCCCTTAGCGGCTATATTCCCACCAAGGATCCAAAAAATTTGGACCAAAATTTGTCCCGCTCAACCCACTTTCGCGCCCAAATATCAACCCTACCCCTAAATTCTTCTCATTCTCTCCTCTATCTCCCGAAAATAGAACAGGAGGGGCGGCGGTCATGGCGGCGGCGCAACCTCGCACTCCCGGTCAGAATTGTGCTACTTAATGTTGTAATATGTGGACAGAACTATGTCAAGAACTTCTAATATGTTATACATCTGTGAATTATTGATATATACACAAATATATGCTGCCAAAATATTATTATTTTCCATTATTTAGCAAAACGGTTATAAGGTCATAGCCGCGCTATAGCCCGGCTATAGCCTTTCATAGCTTCTAAAATTGTCGGGGCTAAACACAATAGCCCGCTATTTTAAACAGAGCCTACAACTACTACAAGCACCTCTCCTGGTACGATCTATATTTGCTTCTTTTTCTGAAGTTTGGAAAAGTTTTAGGTGGCTGCAGTCGGAGTCACGTAAAGAACACAAAAGCAGTCCAGCCAAAAGATCCGGACTATTGTTTCATGCACCGCTCGTATTGTTAGGACGTGTGTGAAGTTAAATTGATGCACTGACCAATTATGTCAAAAGTCCGAACTGATGGAAGACCAATTTCTGACACTCCCCCTCACGTCTAGGCTGTGGACTTTTTATTCACGAGCTTAGGACGTGGGTTAGGGTGTCTACAGATATTTATTTTAATACTGCGTTGGCCAGGATTTGAACTCTACACCTCTGACTCTGATACCAAGTTAAATTGATGCACTGACCAATTATCCCGTGCACTGACCAATTTCTAACATGTGACTCAATGACTGCTTTCCGTGGCGTGTGCATCCGCCGTTTCATGGGAATTTTGCGCAGAAAGAGCCACAATACTACTCACACTTCATGGCCAAGTCTCACACAAATGCAAATAAAAAGCAACACATGCCTAGTAAAGAAAATTTTCAGAAGCCTTTTTTTACTAAATTTAGCAAAAATCATAAATAAAATTCATAATAAAAAACAGATGCTGTACAATATGCTGCTTACAGAAATTACTACTACCTCCGATCCGATAGTAGTGTCGCAAGGTTATATAGTATTTTGTACTACCGAAGTAATCTCTCAGCGACATTTAAAGTGTACCGGAGGGAGTACATAACTTCACTGGCAAAAAAATCTCATCTTCTGATATCCTATTTGCACAGTTTGCATAAAACCCATATGTTTCCATCAAAATTTACATAGACATGCTTTTACCCAAGCTTTCATGGATGGATTTTTTTCGAGACTTCAAAAATATGATTTTGCCAAGTTTTGAAAGCAGGATCATATGAACCCAAGTTCCGATGAGTATTTCCCCTTTCTACGAGGAAAAAACAGCCTATCTGAGAGTGCTTCGTGGTTTGCCGAGATTTGAGAAAGAAGCTAGCTACTAGTAGAATATTGTTGAAATAAGTAGGATAGTATCTTCTTATGGTTCCCTGACTCAAACCCAGTGTTAGGGTCAATCAGGTACGGTACCTGAAACACCAAGATAGTTTCAAGTATAAGAAGTTATTTTTAGGGGGTGATGATATAGGTGATGCTAACAGAATTTGCAGGCATAGAGACTGAAGTGCATGAAAAAGGATACGAAAAAAATTTAGATGCCATTGTTACTTTTTATCAGTGTTGGGGATATCGTTTATCGGAAACTTATTGGTTGACCCAAGATAAGGAATAAATCGGCCAATTTATCGGCATATTAGCAGATTTATCTTATCGGTCAGACACTGATAAGCGATAAATCGAACGACAAATCAGAATATCGGAAGATATCTTGAACAGTGCTTTTTATAGAAAAATCATGTTTCTGAACGCAGCTTATGTTTCACTATACCTGTTTAGAACCTGCTTTCTTTAGTAGCAAATCCATCTTCGAGGACCCCTCTCCCACGTTCTGGAGAACATAAGGAAGCTCCAATTCACAGAGAGCCTCACGGACAAACCTTGCATACTGAAACACCCGCATATGAGACAAAAATTGAGTCAGACTAATTCCATAGAAAGTACATCAAGGAGAGGAGTGCTTCCTACAGAATTGTTCTCAAATGAGAAGAGTTCCAGCTTCTCTGCAGGTAGTGCGCCAGCTTTGCCCCAGAATGTCATCCCTCTTCCAGCTCGAAGAAGAGTAGGTACCCATCCAGTGAAAATTGTGCTGCAAAAAAGTAGGAAATGCTTAAGCAAAGCATACCATGATCACTGGTCTCCTCAAGCATTAACCGGCGCTTTGATCATGGTACTTGGTTTTATCTATTAAGCAGAGCATGAGGCCTGATATCTAAAAAACATATGATAAGAAATTTGTCTAGCATTCATTTAGAACAGTAGTTCATGACATCTATTCCATTATGAGTCTTCCTTTTGTCTCCGAAAGTCGTTCCAGGATCAATGCATGACAGTCATAGACAACTATGATAGCTCTGCTTCCCCGCAAAAAAAACTATGATAGCTCTGCTACCTATGAGTAGTAAACACATAAGCTTTTTTAAACAAGCAAAGCTGGATACCTCTCAAGAAGTCCAAAAGAAGGGCTCTTTCCTTCTCCATACTGTTTAAATAGGTACTTCACAATATCTCCTGCACATTCCAGACACATATTAGTCTGTTTATTTTTCGTTTTACTAACTAGATTTACAGAATTATCAGAACACGAAGTACATCATCTTAAACATAATTATGGAAACCACTGTTTATACGCCTACAACGTAACAACCCACTGTCACCATCACCAAAAAAGGACAAAGGGACAATTTGATCTTACCACTTTCATACATTGTGACACCAGTACTTGCATCAACAAGAAGTGGGAACCTGCACAAAAAGTAGAAAGAAACCATGTTCAGTGACCCCGAGGAAAGCCTCACAATGTGTTGATGCAACAGTAATGCCAAAAATGTTGACCATGAACAGAGAATTTATGAACTTTCCAAATTGCATTGCTGTTTTTCTGAAGCTATTAACAAATATGGAAATGACGAAAACATACTGCTCTTTCCCTCCAATTTTCCTGACCACTTCTCTATGTCTTAGTGAACCTTTTGGGCAGGGATAAACCTGAAATTAGTTAGTATTTGGAGGCAAAGTTATTAGCTGAAAAAAGCCAAATTACAATGCCTTATATATATATTGATAATCTAGAAAAAAAACATTTCATTTACATGCATTGCCTCCTGACTATAATGCAACTACCATAAGCTAGAATTACTTTGCAACACAACTACACAAGCTATGTCGGTTGCATGATTTTTCTAACAACAGATTTCTAATCTCGTAGTATGATTATATGATTGACGGGGTACGGTAAGAGATGGTGTAAAACCTCTGCAGAGATATCAAGCTCAGTCATGGCCTCCCGGACTCTCCTACAGAAGGGGCATGCCTCTATTGGAAGGACAACAAAGGATTGATCAGTAGATTCTGAAAAATCATAAATTGACACGCTCATGAAGGTTGAGACAACAGTAAGAATTTTTTACCAAACTCATACAGTTGCAGATTCGGAGCACTCGTCGCTGTACTAACATTCTCTCCACTACTAGCTGCCACACTTGATCCCCATGGTAGCCTAGCTAAACTTGAAAGAGAAGATGTGGTAACCTGGCAAACAATAAAGAAGTGCAGGGACGGTCATTGAAAGGCAGGTGGAATGGACAACCTGAACTCTAGGCTCTATACCCAAGCTTTTTTGTTTTGTTTTGACCAGCCTATACCCAAGCTTAGTGATGTAGGATTTTGCGAGTACCGATCAGTCCAAGTTGAAGTAGGATTACCTCGACGATGTCATTCCGCTCCAGAGAAGGATCCCCGCCCTGCACGTCAGTTCACACAAACCACACCCTTTTTTAGCAGTCCACCGTGCAAACAAACCCATCTTCAGTTTCAGTGGGGGCAAAAAAAATGCAGCAATCAGTTACCCCAAAGAACTTGAGGAGCGGGCACAGGAACGACAAGACGCTGCTGCTGCTGCTCGTAGCGGCGGCGGGGCTGGTCCCGGTCTCGCCCGATTCCGCCCTCGGAGGCTGCGCTCGGGTGAGGACGAGGGCATAGGACGAGCGGCGGTGGGGGAGGCGAGGTCGAGCTGCTCTGGCAGCAGGGGAGCGCCCGGGAGGCGGGGGTCGAGAAGCAGGGCGGAGGTGGGGATGCTGGGTGGGGTGCGCGAGAGGCACCATGATGAGGGGAGCTTCGTTGGCCTGAGAGACGCCGCGGGTGCGGCGGTGGGAGTTCGGCTTGGCGTCTCCGGCGTGTGGTGGGCTGGTGGCTGTGCCTCGGGCTTGGGCTTGGCTCGCTTCGGGACGCTGCGCTGCGGGCCCGCATCCGGGGGGAGTGGAACATGTAAAATATCAATATGGGATTTTTTTTTTGTATTATAGGCTACACAAAAATTAAAAAATGATATATTTTAGAGATTTTAACAACGAAGCAAAGTTGTTTTTGTGATTCAGCACAAGAATATAAGAATTTCAGCAACTTTTTTGGACACCAAAAACTTTGTTATGTTTTGTGTTGCTTTCAAATTGGTGTCTGGTGCCTTTTTTCTAACACAACAAATACTTCAGCATTCACCGTTATGACAAATATATCGATGACCATACATTCTCCAAACATAGGCTCGGGCTCAGAGGTTCTCTCTTTGGCGAACCAACTAGCCTATGAGCAACAACATTAGCCTCACATGAGCAGTGCTCCAAAACAATTTGAACAAACTCTAAAGCATCTATAAGCAGTTGACACTACATATGTTAATTCTTAAATTTTCATTTATCGCCTTAAATCTCGAATAAAATCATCTCAGGGAGGCATGTCCAACGACACTACAAGATCGTGCAAGCTAGGTGAAAATGGATAAATTTGACCATTTTCTGAAACTTGAACACAAAATGGACCAGATTAGATTTTCTTCATAATTCGACTTTTTTTTCGCGGCGCATGGTATGTGATATGGACATTACATGGCCCTCGAGCTTTGGCGGAAGACGGCGTTTTGCGACCATGGCATGCACTCTTGCCCGGGGTATCGTGTAATTTTTAAAAACTTGGAAGTGAGTCATCTGACAATAAGGTGCGACCGCAACTAGTTGCAAATTGTTTTCCCTCAAATTTGTCCATTTACACGAAAGATAGGTCAATATGGATCCCATCCGGACTCTATTGACCACTGGATCACCTGATAGGCTGATACGAACAAACGCTGTGACGGATGGATCACACATCAATTGTGCGTGTGAGTGCATGCGTGGGACCATCTAGCTAATCATGGACAATTAACGTTACGCGCACATCACCGATCACACCATATATCCCGTTAATTCGCTGTAACACACATCCACAGTTCATCCGGCCTGGTGTTCTTCGCGCCATGGCCAGTCACTCCGACCCGGTGCAATGAATCACGTACTGTGTATTACTCCCTCCGTTTTTTAATATAAGATGTTTTAGCTAGCTCACATGTTGGCTAGGTGCACACCCAAATAAGTGCACATGTGACAAGCTATGTCCCCAACGCGTCCGCGTCGCTCCGAGCGACACGGGCGAACCTGCGCGCCACCGCCTACCCCACCCTACTCCTCCGCCTCCTCGCCGCCGTCAGGTGTAGCTCCGCTGGGCAAAGCCTGGGGGGTAGCCGGCGGCGGCGGGCCCTCCTCCCTCGCGCGCGGGGGTCTCCGGCTGCAGCGGCACGGCGCCCTGGACGGCGTGTAGCTGACGGCGGTGCTGGGCGCCGGGGCGGCGGCCCCGGGTTTCTTCGGCGAGTCGGCGGCCGTGGTGGCTGCGTGGGCAGCGCCACGGTCTGCGCGGGCGGCGGCGTCCTCGGCGTGGCAGGCGCATCGAGCTCGGCCGTGCGGGCCCAAGCTGCCGTCACGCTGGCGTGGGAGATGGTCGACGAGGTGCTCTGCGATGCAGTCTACTGGTGGCCGTGGTGTGGCTGCTCTGGCGGCGGCGCTGCGGGTCGGCCGCGGCAGTTCAGTCAAGACTGGAGCGCGTACGCTGCGCGGCGTTGGGTCGGGGACCAGATCCCAGTTGGTCCTCGTCTCGTGTTCTTCCTTCGGTGTCTGGTGGACGCTGCGTTCGTCATCCTCCTCGACGGCGCAGCACGGTGCTGCGGCGGGCGGCCCGGGCGCGCAGCTGTCCTGCCTCTCCAGACCTGTGGGTCGGTTGCTCCCCTCGCTGGCGCGCGCGTGTGCCGCTCGGTCGCGGCCGAGTCGGGCGTAGCATAAGGGCTACGGCGGCTCTCTGCCACGGCTGCGGGTGGCTGTGGGACGGCGGGCCCGATCTGGGCCCACGATGGGATTGGCGGGCCCTGGCGCCTGATGCGTCGTTCCGGTCTCCAAGTCTGGGCACGACGATGCTGCGGCAGGGACTTCGGCCGCCTGACCACGGCGGGCTGCACGGACGGTTTCTTCGGCGTGCGGGAGCCGGGGAGGCGGCGGCCCGGGCACTAGATGTAGGCAGCGGCTGCGCGCAGGCGACGCGCGGCGGTGGCGTGGCCTGGCTGTTGCGGCCCAGCTCGGGTGGCGGTGGATCCGGCGCCTTGACCGCCGGATCTGGCGAGCTGGACTGCTGCCATGGCTCCACGGCTGGTTTCCGGCTGGCCGGAGTCCAAACTTCGGGCTGGCCGGCTGAATGTGCAGCGGGTTGTGAGGCAGACCAGATCCCAGTTGGTCTTCGACGTTGTGTTGGCATGTAGGGGCGGCGGCCCCGGAGCGGTGGTGGCTTTGGTCTGCCGTGGTGTGTGGTGGTGCCGCGGCCGATGTGGGCTTTGCCGGAGTTGGCGGATCACTGGCGAGGTTCCGCTCTGGCTCACGTGGTGAGGTCTAGGTGTTCCGGGTGAAAGCCTCGCACCGGTTTTTGTATGGTGCCGACGATGACGACGCCTCGGCGCGTCGCTACTCCTTCTTGAAGGCATCGTTGTGAAACCCTGGCTCTCTCCACACCTCGAAGGCCAAGTTTTCTTCGGGTGAAAACCCAACTCCATTGGAGTGGGCGGTGGCGGCGTCCTTGTCGTTATCTTCTTGAAGACACCGCCTTGAAGTACTTGGTGCTTTGTGGGAGCCATGTAGCGTAGCTCGCCGGTGAGGTTGGAGGATGCCGGGGCGGCGGCCCCAGACGGTGGTTGTGCGCCGAGGCGGCGGCCTCGGAAGAAGTTTTGTAGCGTTCTGTTTCGTGGCTTTTTTCTCTTAATCTTCTTTTCGGTTATTCATTTGCCTAAGGGCTGCTTGTACATATTCTACCTACTATTAATCGAAAAGCCAGCAATTGCTGGATCTTTCAAAAAAAAATAAGTGCACATACATATTAAAACATGTCTACATACATGTTGACACATATGAGTGTAGACAAAAGCTAAAACATCTTATATTTATAAACAGAGGGAGTACTAGTAACAACGAAGAACGAATGTGCACGTAAATATGCCACCAGCACAGTGGTACAGAGGACGCCCGATCGATCTCTGGCACACACGTACACTTTGCCCATTCACAAATCACAAGTGGCAGGTTGGCACCGATGGCGACTGTCGGCAAAACAGAGCGCAACAGTAGAAAAAAAGAAGCACCGAGAATTCAATTACTCTTTTTTTTTTACATGGTGAAATGGCGTAGTACGTGAACTGGAGGAGCGGAACGGTCCTGTCCTCTGCTTTGACCGCCCGTCCCAATGATCGATCCATCGAACGGACACGATGGATGCGGCTGGATCGTACCGTACGGACGCGTGGTCTATACCTCCTGGTTCTTGCTTGTTGCATCTTCCTTTTTCCTCCCATATCGATCGCCATCGGGACGATCGATCGAGGTCCTAGGCGGGCGCGACGTACGTAGTTGGAGCTCCGGCCACACAGCTAAAAGCGCGGCTCACCCGTGTGCGTGCATGCATCTTCTTATCACCCGAGCAAACGCACCTCATCGCGGGCCGGGATGGCAGTTTTCGTGGCCAAATCATGTATGTTTTGAACGATCGAAAGGGGAGCTACTTCGGCAGAGGGGCCGGGCGATCTAAACCAAGTGGTACTGCCGCTGAGCGAGAGCTCGTCCTCCTCCCGCGAACCCTAACCCTAGCCGCCGCCGCGCCGCCACCGCCGCCGCCGCGCGCCGCTCTCCTCTCTCCCCTCCCTCCCCCTCCCTCTCCCTCCCGCGTCGCTCCCGTGGGCGACGGGGGAGGGCTCCCAGCTCGGCGCGCAGGTTCCCGCGCTGCACGTTCTCTCGCCTCGCCGCCGCCGGTTGGCGTCGCCAGGCGAAGCCCGGGCGCTGGCGGCGGCGGGGCCGTCTTCCCTTCTCGCGTCTACTGCGGCACGGGCCGGGGTGGCCTCGTGGGGCGGCGGGCTCGGCTGAGGGCGCGCCGGCGCGGCCAGAGGCGGTGTGGCGGCTCAGCAGCGACATCTGCGCGTACGGTGGCGGCGGCGTCCTGGACGGTGTCCTCCTCGGTGCGGGGCAGCGGACTCTTCCCGGTGACTGACCTACTAGGGCCACGGCGGCGGGCTCAGCGAGGAGGAGATGGCCGGGGTGGCGAGGCCTGGTAGATGGACGGCAGCAGTGGCCATGACGCTGCAGCGTGGCGGAGGGACCTCTCGGGCCTGATCTGGGCCTAGATCTGGACCAGGACGGGTCTGATCCGGGCCTGATCTTGGGCTTGACAGGACCTTCTGCCGCGTCCGGTCGGCGGCCGTTGTTGGCAGTGGAGGGCTGTGATCCCCTCCGTTTGGCTGCAGCAGCTGTCCATCTGCTACCTAGATCCGAACCAGGCAGAGGTGGACTTGCGTCGGCCCCTATCTTCTGTCCCCTCGGTCGCGTGGCGGTGGTCCTTTGGCGTCAGGGGGTTGAGTTCGCGGATGCCGGGGTGGCGGCTCCGGAAGGTGGACTGCACGGGGCGTCTCGACGGCGGGGCGATGTGCCAGTGGTGATGGTCCGTCTCTTTGGTCCATGAGGATGGCAAGGAGGGGACGACGGGGACTCCTGGTGGTGGCGGCGTCTTGGCGTGGTCAGCGCCCAGGTCGTGTGTTGGAAGCTCGGCTCGGGGTTTGGTGGCGGTTTGAGGTACCGAATGTGGCGAGAGTGGTTCCGGGCGAAATCCCAGCGCTTCGGCGCCGACGACGGCGACGCTTGCGGGTGTCGTGACCCTCTTGAGGGCGTTGTTGTGGCCATTCTGCCACATGTCTCGGGTGAAAACCCTAGATCCTTGTGGTCTCGGCGGCGGCGGCGCTTTTTGCGTCGTTACCTTCTTGAAGGCGCTATCTTGGAGCTTCGGTTTCCTTAGCCTCGTCTTCTTCGGTGGCAAGCTAGATGCTTCTTAGGCTTTGTAGTTTATCTTTGATCTGCTTGTAAGAGGTTTCCCTCATCACTATGTATCGGTTTGGCCGTTTGGCTTTATTTATAAAGCGGGGCGAAAGCCTGTTTCGTCAATGTATGTTTTGAACAAAAACTCAATTCAAATTTGCCGCAATTATTTTAAATCGGAGGAAATAATTTGGTGACCCTTTAAGTAACGATATCTATCTACACCGAGCGCTCGCGGTTGTCGCATCATACTTCTCTTTTTTTTATTGCGAAAAACACTATGCATACACATCCGGCTCATATACACGCGCATATACTCACCAGATGAACGCACATCACTACCCCATCGTGAATGCACGCGCATCCAAAGTGTCATGATTTCGTATAATAATGATGTTGTGGTATATCCACTTTGCTTCGTATGACTACCACGATACAAAAGAACAATCCTATGGGGAAGGACAACGTGATATTCTTATCAAATTGAAAGCACAAAGGCTTAAACTAGGGTGGGTGAGAAGGCATCACCCCATCCTCAACACTAAGCTATGCCTTAGTCTGCAACTACCGTGATTAGAGAGCTTGCCTGACTTGATACCTCTAGCTCGGGGGCTGATCAACGAGTTTACCATACAAATGTACCAAAATACCGATCATCCGGGTAGTCTAGTTCTGCTCCATTTACCACAATCTTATCATTTTGTACCAATATTCACTCACATGCATGAAAACATGTGAACCATTAGAGAGCGTGGTACTCCAAGAGGACACGTGAACATAAATAATCATTAATGTTGTCGGATCCAACTAAAAAAGATCGGATTTGGTTTTATCATCCCCAAAGCCTTCTGGCTAACATCTTAAACAACGGGACGACACAAATATATTGATGCTTGATGTATCCACTAAGGGATAGATCATGTGTTTTCACCAAGATGTTTGTCTTGAAAACATGTCTTCCAATCCAAATAGTAAGGTACCATTGGGCTACTCATTAATGCCTCCATCCACCATTTATACTACTAGGCAACTTAGCGCGGCATATGCCGCGCATGTGGGGTAAAAATTCAAATTTCGAAATACCGATATTTAAAAATTGTGAAGAGTTGAAAATTGTTGAAATGCAAAGAAAGTTATTATAGCAAATATGCATATATTTCTATAGTGGATAGTTATTATAGCAAAAGGTAACAAAAAATGACAACCTATAAGCTGAACTAAACCATGAACTTCCTAGGTTTTTCTCCCAGGTTGCAAATGTGCTGAAAATACCTCAAACTGAATGTGGCTACGCGGCAAAGGGGAATGGAAAAAGCATTTCTCAGTTGACAGTTACAACTTGAGGTCAGTTCACCTTCGACCACGGCAAAGGGTCGCCGGTCAAACCGAAGTCGAAATGGATATATTAAATTTCAATCACCTTCCCATTCTCTTGTCCTTTACATGGTCTCTGTCATAATCATCATCCTTCCATCAAAGTTGATTGATAACACACTGAACAAATTCGAAAGAAAAACTGAGCATATGTTCCTCTCTGGTAAAAGGAAAATATCCTTAACCATGGAAGTGAATGATAGCGCATACAAAATAAATTCTGTAAGTAGACGATGATGCATTATCAGATACCAAACTACAAACTCAACCATGACTAACGGCAAGAGGTATTCATCCATCTACTGGGAGAAGCTGAGAAGCTGTACAAACCTTCTAAGCCTAGACACAACCGAATTCTGTAAGTAGACGATGATGCTTGTCCGAATCAGGCATAGACTTTGGCACCAAAAAGCATATGTATTTCTGAATAAGATCTAAACACACGCTGGAATACACCTAGACATAATGTGCAAAGACGTAATGGTCCTGATCAATCCTTGCAACCAGACTTTAGTCGGCCAACTACTATGATTCCCTTGCCAAGTATGAAATAAGATCACGAGCACGTGTAGTATATAGAAGCAGAACACATAAAAAGAATGCAAGGACATATGCTTGGCCTGATAACAATCATATTTTTCCAAATGGGATTGACCAAAGTGAGTAACTACAACCTAATCATTAGCATGTAATGTGGATTAGGGAGGTTTTTTAAGCGGAGACATAATATGAACACGGTTTTCAGATTTGATCGAAGAAACAAATCATCATAAGTAACAACCAACACTAAGCCATGTTGCAGGGACATAAGCAAATCGAAACAAATGAGAGATATACCATGGCATATTCCTCAAGTGTGGATTCATTCACTTCAAATCTTCCCATGGAGTACCCAAGACCTGCAATGCACTATGACTGAACATGTCATTGTGTAGAACTAAGATCTGAACCTGGCTGCAATACCTATCAATACGAAAACAGAAACAATTAGAGGGGAAAATATTTTGCTTGCATGCTGAAATATATGGATGGCTAAAAAAATTAGACAAAATATATGCTCGTCAATTTCAACTGGTCCTCTTTCCAAAACAATTTCAACCCGGAGTAAGGTTATATCTTTACTGATGATTGCACCGGCATCGTGACCGTAAGACATGAGGCGACCAATTAATGTCTTACTTTGGTCTATCATCGACAGAGAGCTTGTATCTGTGTTTGTGATCTGTAAGCTGCAGCAAAAACGAAACACATGGTACTTGTGGTATGTTAAATCATAGGGAATTTATAAATTGTCAATTGTACCTTCATTGCAGTCATGAAGCACTATTTTTGTAGCAGGCTGAGCATCCACTATACCACCCTATTTCAATTTACCCAAGAGTGTAGCAATTTTTTTTATGGAAATCATCAATCTGCAAGAGGTCGAGCTCTACATAAATTCTACAAAAGCTGCACTAATACATCAGATAATAAAAAGATAAAATCTTGAATCGGGATTCATGGCTTGGAGGGGATTTGGGTTAGTGCTGGCCGTGGGCAGAGCCAGCCGGAGAGAGAAGAGCTGAGGAGGATGGCCGGAGAGGTGGGGAGAGGGCATAGGGAGGAGGATGGCCGGAGATCACTCACCTGCGCGCCGCCGTGGAGTCCACCTGGCGTTCTTTCGTCGAGTGCCTCCCGTAAGTCCCGTCGCGGGGAAGCCGGTGGCGAAGGTCGGCCGAAGGCGGACCGCCGGTGGCTGGCCGCAGCGGAGCGACGGGCGGCGACCTCGAGGTCGACTCCAATCCGGGCAACAAAGGGAGCGGCGACGGCGACCTCGAGATGGAACGGACTGGGGACAGCAGAGGGAGCGGCGACGGCGCGGACGGAGGCGCCCGGCAGCAGAGGGAGCGGTGACGGTGCGGACGGCGGCGGCCGCGGGCGCCTCCGGAACCCTAGCTGATGCCCTGAGCTCTCTCCTGCGCGAGCAGAGCTCGATTTGGGGGAAGTGAAGGACGGTTTGCATGGAGGCCCCTGGATTTTCGAGAATTTATGTATCGGTCCTTTGCGGGGTGTTATTTGTAAGCTCGCGGGGGGCTTTCTGCAAAAACGTGCGCCAAAGGTCGTGCGGGGCGACGTGTCAGCGCGCGATTGGTAGAAACTACCACGCTACAGTAGCACTGTAGCGCTACAGTGTTTTGCGGGTTTATGTTGTGTTCTGGACCGTCGGATGGCACGATCGGACGGGCGCCGTTAATCGGGTGACGTGGACAGCGAAACGGGATGCGAATCCGTCGAACTTTTATATATAGGGGGATTGGTGCTTGCCGAGACAGAGCATTGCACTAGATATCTCTCAGCATGACAAGAAAAGCAAAGACGCCACTGGATCCTGCATGAGAACACCAGCCCATAGGATTATCACTATGAAATTCCGCTGCGCCAGCCATTGACCTCCCATATCGGAAACAAGGGGAGAAAAGCCATGAACACAATGATTGATTTTAGAGTGAAATATATTGGTTGTATATAAACTTGCCACTACGAGTATATATAATATAATCACTAGTAGAAAAGAGGCAATAGAGCCGGACCTTTAGTCACGGTTCCTTTCCGAACCGCGACTAGAGGGCTCCGGCTCCGACATCTCCAACGGCTAGGACAGGTGCCGGTTGGTGCGGGACCTTTAGTCGCGGTTCCAGCCACGAACCGCGACTAAAGGTCCTCCGCCTGCGGCTTTAGCGGCCGGGGGCCGCGCGGGGCCCGCGCGAGGACCTTTAGTCGCGGTTCGTGGCTGGAACCGGGACTGCAGGTCTTCAACTACATCTTCCACCCCGAGCCAGCCATGGCCATTTTGAGCTCGAGTTTCATCTCCATTTTCTCTCCACCGAGCTCGATTTCTTCCACGATTTTTTGCCCCATTTGTTAAGATTGACGGCGGTGCATCTATCCAAGGGTTAGCAACTGCAAACTCTCTCTTCCGGCGCCCGTTTCGTTAGTTGTTTAGCTTATTTAGCTCATTTTATATTTCTAGTGCTAGGTAGGTGTTTGATGAAATGCCTAAGTTAGCTCATTTTGCTTATTTAGCTCAATTTTGTTTATTCAGTTTGAGCTTAAACTAAATTATGTTTTTGTATTTCAGTGTCACAACATTCACGTCCTCACCGTCGTCGATAGACCGCGCCGTCTTGTCACCGACACCACCTAGGTGAGCCTTCTTTTTTATTTTAAAAAAAATCTTTGTTGTATGATTTTGTTCCATAATTATTTGTTTTTTTGTATAAGTTGTATAATTGTTTTTTATATATATATAGTGCCATGGTTTTCACAAATACCCCCACCGGCTCTCGTCCGCTCTATTATTCGGATGTGGTATGACTGTTAATAACTATATATTTGTTTCGTTTCGTGTTTATGACAATCATGCGACCAACTTTGACATAAATATATATTTGTCTAGGAGGTAGTTGAACCGGAAATTCCAATGGACCCTATTGTTGAATTTTTGTGAAAGAAAACGATGATTTGAAAGCTAAATTAAAAATAAGTGAAGATCTCCGCCAAGAAGAGAAGAGGAAATTGGAGGTCAAGCTTGCCAACATCATCGATGAACACCAGTTCAAGCTTGCCGACGTCGTCGATACTTACGAGATCAAGTTGGATGGGATGCGCTCGAAGCTTGCCGACGTCGTTGATGCTTACGAGATCAAGTTGGATGCGATGCGCTTGAAGCTTAAAAAAATTAGAAGTTATGCCATTAGTCAAGAGGCTTGGTATCATTATGCTGTTGGTTCAATAATGACCTTAGTTGCGATTATGTTCGCATTTGTTGTTGGATTTAAATTCTTTAGATAGTTCTATGTTAGTTTAAATTAATGAATATTTAATGCTACAATGTATTACATTTGTCGCCACTCTACTTTGCTTGAAGAACTTGTAAGAATTATTATGGTCACTTATCTATTCATTACTGGCATGCATAATGCAGATGAGACGTCAATGGATGTACGGTCCCGAGTTTCTGACGATTTCCTTAAGGGCATGCATGAATTTCTCACTGTGGCCGAGATAAGCAAGCGAAAAAATGGTTTTATGTGTTGTCCATGCAGTCTCTGTAGAATAAGAAGGATTACCCTTCCTCAGCCAAGCTTCACCAACACCTGTTGCAAAATGGTTTCATGCGTGGTTATTATTGTTGGACCAAGCACGGAGAAACAGGGGTTATAATGGAAGAGAATGAAGAAGAAGAGGATAATGACAACTATCCTATGTTCGATGAACACGGTGGTACTTCAATGGGGGAAGACGAAGTTGAAGAGGATGAAAAAAAAGATGAGCCTGACGATGATCTTCGTCAGGCCATTCATGATGCACAAATGGACTGTGGAAGTGAAAACGAGAGGTTGAAGTTGGAGCGCATGTTAGCCGATCACACCAAATTGTTGTACCCAACTTGTACAGATGGCCAGAAAAAGCTCGGTACCATACTGGAAATGCTACAATGGAAGGCAGAGAGTGGTACTACCGACAAGCACTTTGAAAGTTTGCTGAAAATAATTAAGAAGATGCTTCCAAATGAAAACGAATTGCCCTCTAGTACGTACGAAGCAAAGAAGGTTGTCTGCCCTCTAGGATTAGAGGTGCAGAAGATACATGCATGCATTAATGACTGCATCCTCTACCGCGGCAAGCACGAAAATTTAAATGCTTGTCCTGTATGCGGTGCATTGCGGTTTAAGATTGGGCGAGATGACCCAGGTGAAGTTGAGGGCGAGCAAGGTTGTCCAAGGAAGAGGATTCCTGCCAAGGTGATGTGGTATGCTCCTATAATACCACGTCTGAAACGTTTGTTCCAAAACAAAGAGCATGCCAAGTTGTTGCGCTGGCACAAAGAAGAACGTAAAAAAGACTGATGATGAGACACCCCGCTGATGGGTCCCAGTGGAGAAAAATCGACAGAGAGTTCCCGAAATTTTCGGATGACGCTAGGAACTTAAGATTTGGTCTAAGTACAGATGGATTTAATCCATTTGGAGAGCAGAGCTCCAGTCATAGCACTTGGCCTGTGACTCTATGTATATATAACCTTCCTCCCTGGTTGTGCATGAAGCGGAAGTTCATTATGATGCCAGTGCTCATCCAAGGCCCGAAGCAACCTGGCAACGACATTGACGTGTATCTGAGGCCATTGGTGGAAGAACTTTTACAGTTGTGGACTGATGAAGGTGTGCGTGTGTGGGATGAGCACGGACAAACGGAATTTGACCTACGAGCGCTCTTGTTTGTAACCATCAATGATTGGCCTGCTCTTAGTAACATTTCAGGACAGTCAAACAAGGGATACAATGCATGTACGCATTGTTTAGGTGAGACTCAAGGTAAACATATAGGTAACAAGATTGTGTACCTGGGCCATCGTCGATGGCTTGTACCGAGGCATCCAGTAAGAAAGGAAGGCCAACATTACAAAGGTGAGGAAGATATTCGGCGGAAGCCTACTCGACCTTCTAGTTCTGTTATACATGATATGGTCAAGGATTTAAAAGTAATATTTGGGAAGGGTGCTGGAGCACTATCTGTTCCGAATGACGCTCAGAACCACGTTCCCATGTGGAAGAAGAAATCTATATTTTGGGAGCTGCCCTATTGGATAATGCTAGAGGTTCACTCTGCAATCGACGTGATGCACGTGACAAAAAATCTTTGCTTGAACCTGCTTAACTTGTTGGGCGTGTATGGAAAGTCAAAAGATACACCGGAAGCAAGACAGGCCCATCGACGTATGCATTCACGAGACGACGATCATTCTGATAATCATCAAGGTCCTGCGAGCTACGCTCTTACGAAAGAAGAGAAGAAAATATTTTTTGAATGTCTTCGCAGTATGAAGGTTCCATCTGGCTTCTCGTCGAATATAAAGGGAATAATAAACATGGCAGAGCAAAAATTCAGAACCTGAAGTCTCATGACTGTCACGTGATTATGACACAATTACTTCCGGTTGCATTGAGGGGACTTCTACCAGAAAATGTTCGAGTACCCATTGTGAAGCTATGTGCATTCCTGAATGCAATTTCTCAGAAGGTTATCAATCCACTTACTCTAAAAGATATAGAGAATGATGTGGTCCAATGTCTTGTCAGCTTCGAGTTGGTGTTCCCACCAACCTTCTTCAATATTATGACGCACCTTCTAGTTCACCTGGTGGAAGAGATACGTGTTCTCGGTCCTGTATTTCTACACAACATGTTCCCCTTTGAGAGGTTTATGGGAGTCTTAAAGAAATACGTTCATAACCGTGCTAGGCCAGAAGGAAGCATCTCCAAGGGTTATGGAACTGAGGAGGTCATTGAGTTTTGTGTTGACTTTATTCCTGATCTTAAGCCGATTGGTGTTCCTCAATCGCGTCATGAGGGGAGACTGCGTGGAAAAGGCACGCTAGGAAAGAAAGCAATCATATGTGAAGACGTGGATTCTTTTAGATGAAGAAGAAATAACACCCTCCACCTCGAGTATATATATGAATTCTATATTTTGTTGATCACAAAATGCATTAACTGATTTGTATTGCACTTAGTAACGCATTATATTTCTTACTTTAGGCCTCCACCTCGAATAAAAAGGCTAAGAATCAAGCTCCTCGAGGCCGCACGAAAAGAATGACGAGCAAAGATGCAAAGTTACCGATCTATGAAATTGATGAAGAGGGCGATCCGGTGGAACCCCCAGAGAACCGCAAAAAATATATAAGTCAAGCTGGAGTTATTGTTAGGGACTCGGTCCCGATCTCCATACCAGAATGGAATAAGCCGGCGGGCGTTGCCGAGGATGACCCCTGCTTTGACACACTCTTGGAGCATTTTAACCTCCCGGATGATATTGAACCCACCACGAAGTTGAAACTCAAGCAGTGGACTCTCTCCAAGATGGCCGAGCATTTCGGAAATATAAGCAAACATTATGGGCAAAATATGCAACAGTTGATCCAGATTTCAGTGAAGAAAAACTAGTGAAGATAAGAGATCACTGGGAAGAGTTTAAGGCGTATAAGAAATCGGATGCGTCTCATAAATAAGGCAAATGCTGCGAATAAGGTTCACCACCATAACTTGGGGACAGGTGGCTACAGGTCAGCCATTCCTAAGTGGCTAGCCTTAGAAGATAAAATCTTTGCTAAAGATATCACTCCACAGACATACTACTGGCCCGAAAGGTCCAAATTCTGGTTGTTCGCGCATGGCGCAACGTTGGACGAGGAAACAGGGTATATTGTCCCGAAGGTTGAAAAATTCAAGAAAAAAGTAGAAGAAATCGTCCCGAAGATTGAAAAGGTAATAGAGGAAGTTAAACGGGGTGTGTGGAAACCCTATAGAGAGGACGACGAGCTGACACGGGCCCTAGGGAATCCTGAACACTGGGGACGTTTACGAGGCATGCCCGGCGGTGTCACCATTAAGAAAGCGTATCCGCAACACGCTGACACTTATAGAAGCCGTGCAAGAAAGAAGAAGAAGGGTGAAGAGCGGCTAACGGAATTGGAACTCAAGGTGCAGCAACTCATGGAGTCAATTAATAGTCAGACAGGGCCGTCTCAGCAGCAGCAACCATGGATGCTCGATCTCAGCTTAGAAGCAGCGTGGGTTCCACGCAAATAGATGTCGATGCTCACTACCCCGTGGATGATGTCACGGAGAAGACACCATGTGAGCTACATGCACCTGTGGTTAACATATCCACGAAGGTGGCGGACGGCTATGCTTTACCGAGTGACGCCGGAGCAAGCTACCATAATGGTGACATTGCTCCTGGCTATGCTGTTGTCGGGGTGGATGAAATTGCGCCGGGATTTGAATCATTGGCTCTTGAGATTTCTGGAGGTGACGGTGAGGAGACATTGTACGATGTCAAGGGTGGTTTCGTCCAGTGGAACAAGAAATACATCAAGTTCTCAAAGCCACCGACTCAGCAAAGCCCATCCTGCCCGGGTATCGATGAGACACATCCATCTCCGGCACCGCGTGACAGGGACCCCCCACCGGAAATTGATGTAGAGGACCATCTCAGTCAGCACAGTCCATCTCCATCTCCGCCACCGCGTGAGGAAGTGTCCGTAGCGCTTCTCCGGAGAAAGCGCGCGTCTTCCCCGGTCAGGAGGCGAACTAAAAGGGCCACATCGCCTGATCCGAGGTTACCTTGGCAGAAGACTCATGAGCAAAACGAAGCAGCCGTGGCGGAGTATAATAAAGCATTGTTCGCACCGAAAGTGCCGCCGCCAAATTTTACCGCCGGCTATACTGCACAGGCTTGTAATCGAGTCATCGACAACTTATATGTCCCTCCAGAGAAGCCGCCATCTGACTATGACCGTTATATTCATAAGTCATATGACGCGGTGACGGAGGTGGAGGCGCCGAAAAAAGGTGAACAAGACGCAGAGTCAGTCCCGCCGCCGGCGGCAAAAGATAAACAAGCAGCACCATCGGACCCGCCGCCGAAGGAAGCTACAAAAGCAGCACCATCGGTCCCACCGCCGCCGAAGATAGGTAAACAAGTTCCCCAGCTCGGAGAACAACCCGTACGTTCTGTCCCCCCGCTAATTGTCCCGCCGCCGACGAACAAAGATAGTCGAGTTCCCCAGCGCGGAAAACAACTAGTACAATCTAACCCTAAAGCGCCGATGGTGTTTGACTTAGAGGAAATCCGTCGTCTTGCCGCCGAAGCGCAAGTTCCTATAGACGAATATGCTTCGAGATTGAACTTTGAGACTGCACCAACAGCTCCACCAGTAAGAAATTTGTTATGGGGGAAGCTTTGGTGAAATGCAAGTTACCAACAAAAATGCGTGCTCTCCATTTTTGGTACTTGAAAGCCGCAAAGAAAGGGACAGCTTCTGTCGTTCTGAAATGTAGGAAAGACGATGAGCACTTCTTAGAAGACTACAACCACATTGTTCGGTTTAGCGAACTTTTTCAGCTATACAATCTGCGGGCACTCGACAAATCTATCATGAGTTCCTATTGCCTGTAAGTGATTTATTTAAGTCTTTACCTAGTCTCGTTCATTGTTTGTAATTATTCTCACTTTAATCTTTTGTGTGCTATATTATGCAGATTGAAGATGCTCGAGCTCAAAAAGATGAACCAGCATGACATTGGGTTCATTGACCCGGATAAATATAACGAAGCAACCATAATAATCCCTTGTATAACAAGAACACACCGGATGATTTGCTAAGGGTGTTCAAGCGATACCGCGACAAAAGAACTATATATTGGCCTTACCACTTCGGGTAAGTTTTAGTGTCTTCTACACATTCTAATTTGCTCACCCGATGTTAAGTTTAACTGATGAGTTATGCATGACTGTGCGCAGCTACCACTGGATTCTTCTTGTCATTGAACATCGCAAAGGACTTATTCATTCACTTGACTCATTGAGGTATCATCCTGACAAATACAGGAGTTGTTTCGACTTCCTAGCAAGGTACATTCATTTCTTACCGCCTCTGTCATTCATATCTTGATGTCAAGTCATTAACGAATAAATCATTTGTGAATGTTCTTTGTCGGGCAGCGTTTGGCAAGGTTTGTCGAGGAAGATCCTGCAGGTGGGTGGCCCAAAAAGCTGGATTGGAAGTTGAACAAGGTAAGTACTGCTACCTACGTCCACACAACATTCTCATGCATACTTCATTATTATTGATTGAAATCTATTCTTGTATAGTCTTGCTTGGAGCAACCAAAGGGAACTGAGTTATGTGCATACTTCGTTTGCGAGTATGTACATGTACTAGTCACCGAGAAATGGAATATGAAAAGTGCAGAGTTGGCAAAAAAGCGCTGCAAGCTACCATTCGAGCACCGCTTCAAAGCAATTGGAGAGGAATTGGCGGGATTTTACCTTTCGGAGGCCTTATCGGAGAAAGGAGAGTACTACGATGCTGAAAGCATGAAAGCGTGTAAATAACTTGTTGTTTTGCTTCAACTCTTGTACTACGATAACTCTTGGCGCATCAACTCTTGACTACGATCTAAAAGTATTACTTAATTTAATTGTATGTGTTATAAATATGTGCATCGACTTCATACGACACGGGAACGGTTACGACGTGGAAAACGTTACGGTAACCGTCACCGTTACCGTAACGGTTACCGTAACCGTCACCGTAACGGTCACCGTCACCGTAACGGTTACCGGTTACCGTTACGGGAAGGGTTACTAGTGAAACCACGGTTACGACATGGGACACGGGAACCTATAACCAAACCCCGGCATATATAAACCCTAAACCCTGCAATTAAATCGAAAAAAAAACCCAAAAACCCTTCCCGGTTGGTGCTACCAACCGGGACTAAAGGTCCCAACACACCACGTCCCCACGTCCCCACGTGGAGGGACCTCTAGTCCCGGTTCGGAACCCGCCGCGACTAAAGGGGGGGGGGGCTTTAGTCCCGCCTGCTTAGTCGCGGTTGCCCAGCCGCGACTAAAGGGGCTCTGGAACCGCGACTAGAGGTCCTTTTTCTAGTAGTGAATTATGTTGCAATGTCTTCCGGAATACTGCACAATAGAAAAACAAACTACTCAGATACTTGTGTAGGCACGTGTATCTTTATTTAAAATATTTAGTAGATGATTGAGGTTCTCATTATGGTGCAACTCCCAATAAGAAGATCATCCAATAGCTTCCATTCTGCAACACTCTTAAAATACAACCATCATCCGCTATTGAAGCTACTTCGGTTCTTGTTGTGGTTATTACTCTGCTTCCCGTGCCATTATCAATAGAACCTCATTAGTTTTTAGAAGATCTATGGCTGTTTAGACTCATCTCAAATGGGCCCAGGGTTGAAATAGAGTGTTGGGATAATTTTGGGGGAAGGGGGCAAATGCCCCCCACCCCCAAAAAAAGAAAAAAACAAGCCTCCGCCTATAAATTTTTCTTTTACATGATCAAAAAATTGTCTCAACTAAACAACCTTATGATTAGCGAGGTAAAGATCATCCATTGTGCACGGATCAGCGACTCTTTATCAAAGTTACTACAACTCCACAGTTAGACTATAAGAGCTATTGACAAGAATGAGGCACTCCACTTGAAACGTCGACAATGTCGAACAATCTTCAAATGCTCTGTTTGGAAGGACGGTTGTCATAAGGAACTCAAAATCTGCATTTTTCTCACCCATGGACATGTACTTTTGAACTATCACTATTTTGGTCTCAGGCTCTCAGCCAGTCGGGATCATGTGTCGCGCCCGTCGGATTTTCAAAGTTGACCCATTTAGGTCTTACGCAAGTCTCCTCTATCAACACACAAGCACAGATTACAATTATACTAACACAGGAAACAAAGCTGACTTCTTCTCAAATCTTAATTAAATGCCAGCATGCAATTTGTTTGGTGATGGGGGCCAAGTATGCTTTGCATGAGATTAGATCGAAACAAAATCTGGCCCAACATATTGATTAATCTAGAATGGAGGGACTAGAATTGACTAATTGGAGCCAAGCCTCCACGATTAATCCTAGATGTTAGATTTCGTTCCCATCCGATGTGCCCATAACATGTTTAAAACCGTTGGATTGAAATCGTTTGTCCAACGAGTGAGGCGTGACTCTTCTACCACATATCCTTTTCCGCTTGCCTAGGAAAAAGAGAAAAGAAATTCTGATCTGGTGGGGATGAGCTCGAATCGAAAGCTATCCTCCAAGTCAGTCCTTAATTAATTTGTGTCACGCAAACGAGCCTGTGCCCGTGGCCAACCTGCATCATAACTAAAAATTGGATTGGTAATCAAGATTTGCAATTACAGGGTACTACTTTGCGTGTTAGATGGTTTTGGAATGCCTGGATGTACCCTACAAAACCCTGGGCTGGCTCCAGGGGCGTATCCAGGGGGCGAGCAGGGCTAGACACGTGGCTGCCGGGAAGGAGGGAGTCCGTACAAAAATCTGCAGGCATCCGGCCGCAGCTCTACCATTTATGTTTGCAAAATGTGGTGTGATAGTCATTAACTTGCCAGCGAGGTCAAAAGACTAATGTCGTATGTTGACTTGCACACGTGGCGTTGCAAAGTACTCCTGAACTTTTGTTTATTCTACTACCTCAGTTTCTAAATATAAGTATTTTTAGTTTTTTCCTGATTCATACGTATCTAGACATATTTTAGTGTGTTGATTCACTCTTTTGAGTCCATATTCAGTTTGTATTGAAGTGATTAAAACACCTTATAATTTGGAACAGGGGGAGCATTATTTAGTCATTTTCACTTTCACAACTATTTTTACGTTTTTTTGGTGTTTTTCATGTCACATAGGGAGGCAGCATGGCCGGACGCAGCGCCGCGCTCCCTTAAGAGCATCTCCAACAGAAGCGCTACGGTGCCGCGCGCTAAAAAAAAATTCCAGCGCCGAATTAGCGTTTTAGAGCGCCGAGCAAGAGTTTTGATTTAGCAGAAGCGCTATATTTTTGCGCGCAACCAGCAGTAGTTCACTAGATGCGCTAAAATAGAGCACCACAATAAGTTTGTTCAACACATTTATAACAAACAAGTCCTTAAATTTTACAAGTAGGTCCTTGACCAAAAATATAAAAAAGCAATCAGACCCCCAATCGTTGGGAAGCTAGCTAGCTCGCAACCATCTCCGGCCGTCGGCCAGCGCACGACGATGGATCGCAAGCTCTGCACGCGCGCGAGCTAGGAGGCCGATGGAATCGCAAGCTCTGCGCGCCTCTCGCCTCCGGCCACCTCCCACGCTCCTGGCCGCCGGATTTCACGGCCACGGCGCCGGCCACCGCAAACTTGCCGCACTCTCCTCCGCTACCTCCTCGCCTCGAGCTGGTCGCCATCCACGTGCCAGGATTCGTCGTCGACGGGCCCAAGCTGCTCCGGCCAACCGAGCCTGTGGCGCGATTCCGGCGGCCACAGGAACTCCACGTGCCACGAACGGTGACGAGCTGCTGGTCGGTTGCGTGCGCGCGGCGGCCAGGAGCGACTCCGGCGGCGGGCACGGGCAACTTCCGGCGGGCATGGGCAATTTCCGGCGGGCGCCCAGGGAGATGGCAAGCCTACTCTGTGCGTGGGGAAAATTCCGGTGGCGGTTTTCTTCGCGCGTTCGTCTCTCGATTGTCCAGCGCGCTGGCCGCCACGCTCCAAATATGGTGCAAAATGTCCAGCTTCCTCCAGCGCGCTGGACGGTTTTTGCAGCGCGCTGGCTTATAGAGCCCCTGCTGGAGCACCGTTTTTAGATCCCGCGCGCTAAATTGGCGGTTTTTTGTGCGTGCTGCTTATATAGCGCTGCTGTTGGAGATGCTCTAAACAAGTACTAGCAAATGCCACTAGGGTACGTGAGATCTTTGTCTATACTCCTATCTTTCAACCGAAAAGATGATACTGTAGTAAGGTCCTACGCAATGATTTATTCAACGGCAAACTCGCATGGGAATCCATCGCACCTACTCATATCGCTCTGAATCTCTGATCACCAACACTGTTGAGCAGATCATGCTTAGATCGATGGTTCGAGTTGGATACTGCATTTGACGGTGTCTAAACTTCTCCATTCTGCTTCTCTGTAATTTGCAGAATTTGGCCACAATGCCAATGCACTTCTTGCAAAACAAATGCTCGAAAAAACAAATGGCGATCGATACTTCAGCGATTACAGACAATTATACGGAACGATGATTGGAGAGGTACGGGCCTGTGGATGTTTCGTACGGCTAAAAGCTGACACCTGTCTCTCTCTACTGTGGGGCCCCACACGGATGCATGCCCTCTTTCCCAATTTATACCGGATCTGCCGCTCTTCAAAGCCTAATCATCCGTGCTATATGAGCTGCTCCAACGGTACGTGTGCCTGAGAGATGATCATATGAGTGATCGGATCTCGATGTGTCTCTCTCAGGAGTCAGAAAATGGTCCAACTCCAGGCTGTTCCTTCCAAGACCCATACTACAACGGGCCTACCCGCATGCCAAATTGCCAATCTCCCGAGATAGCTACTCCCTCTGTGTTATAAATCTACCCAGTTAGATCATTGCAGAAAGTAGACGGGAGACACAACGTTTGGTAACGCAGTTCAGTGATTAACGCCTACATCTGCGGGGATGCTTAACGGGCGCTCTCCCCGTGTACTAATCAAAATACCGTCGACGACAAGTCCATCTCGGTGTATAGACACATCAGATCAGACACGCCACGCCGATCTGCTACCCTGCCATATCTTATGTCTAACCTAGCTTTCGTCTCGTCTCTTTTGGCTACCACCGGTGCCTTTATAATTTAGGCTCAGGTTACAAGTGTTCGACTTCAACACCTAACCTTACCGTAATCCAAGTCCAATTGTAACCTATACACATATTTGACACAAAAACAACACTCTGTTTATACGGACTAAATACGTACTAGAATGAGTGAATCAGCACACTAAAATAACGTACGAATAAGGACTGAGGGAGTAGCTAGCTACGATACTCAGCTTGTTACCAAACTCACGAGGAAATCAAAGACCGATTAATAGTCGGACGGACTAGTTTCAAGTATGAATTCCTTTCTTTAACAAAGATTCATTCCAACAACTAGTTAGGTGCATGCAACGATCTTTATGATCTTAATTTTGTGTAAGTATTTGCCTGCCGTTTCAGTGCACTCTTAGTCGCTCCATCAAAAAACTGTTAGTGATCGACAAGGCTAGCGAGCCTGCTGCTAGTACTGGTAATCACTTTCGAGTGTCCTTTGCTGTCCTTGCAACAGTTAATGCAAATGCATGCATCGGTCCAAGAAGATACGGAGCAACAGCCGTGAAGTGCTCATAGCAACGGCACAGCGATCGCCTCGTCTCGATATCAATCGCCAGGACGGCCTGCATGAATTATTATCGCCCCAATGATGGAGCCGAATGATGAGCTTAACATAGTAGCCAGCGTACGTCTGAAGTGACATCGATCCTGTGGCGACAGTTCCCGCCGGGCCCCTCATTCCTCACTGCCTATATAAGCCCACAAGATCGCATCCAATTCTGCATTGCCTAGGTAAGCTGCTCAGTGATCGGTTCCATCGTGAAACATTGCACAGAGCGTGTGTGGTGTGCGTTCTTGGCTAGTGAGAGCTTGCAAGAATCAATGGATCATGAGTCGTCGGGCAAGGAGCAGTCTCCAAACGGCAGCTCCTCCCAATACAGGGGCGTGAGGAAGAGGAAGTGGGGCAAGTGGGTGTCGGAGATCCGGCAGCCGGGCACCAAGACCCGCATCTGGCTCGGCAGCTTCGAGTCGGCCGAGATGGCGGCGGTGGCGCACGACGTGGCGGCGCTGCGGCTCCGCGGCCGGGACGCGCAGCTCAACTTCCCGGGGTCGGTGGACCGGCTACCCCGGCCGGCGAGCTCGCACCCGGAGGACGTCCGCGCCGCCGCGGCGGAGGCGGCCGAGCTGGTGCGCTGCGAGCCGGCACTGGTGGTGGAGGTGAGCCGGGTGGAGGAGCTGGCGATGGGCGGGAGGGGCAGCGACGAGGAGTTCGAGGTGGACTCGCCCAGGCTGTGGGCCGAGATGGCGGAGGCCATGCTGCTGGACCCGCCGGCGTGGGCCACCGGCGCAAGCGAGATGGACCAGGCAGCGCACTGCTGGTCGCACGGCTCCCTCTGGGACGCATACTAGCTCGGTGTGTGTGTGCAAGGTCTCCCGATTGAGCTTGGGAGGCTGGCTGCTATAGCGTGTGATATGGTCGTTGATTAGACCATTGACCTCATTAATTACCTCACAACTCCTGTTCTGGAGAGGGGTAGACAGATCGACGCACGACTTGAGGCGTTGGAGCCTCACAGGATCAACTACGCACTCTACTCATGGCCTCTTTGGTGTGTGGTGTGCGCACGGTGCGAGTGTGTTTTCTTTTAGGTGTGATTTGGCCGCCATCCCGGTTATATAAACTAGTCGTTAACTCGTGCATTTTGGCAAGCTTGTGATATAAAATGATGTCATCAAATGTTACTTGCAACTCATGCTTAGCACGAATCACGAAGAAAATCCAAAAATGCAGTTGCAAACCCACTTGTAATTGAAAAAAATCTCAGTTGCAAACCAATTTGCAACTCATTAGTGCACGAATCACGATGCGAAACTGACGGTATAGTACTTGACCGAGCACTCACTTAATTATCAGCTAGCTAAGATTTAGCAAAACCGTAAAATGATTCTCTAAACTATTAGATTATGTCACAGCCCAATTTTGGGAAGGCAGAAAAACACAGTTTTTAGAGAGCCAAAAACCAGAGCCAACAAAAACTTTTTGAAATGCTTCACTGATACTTGTGTTTTCATTCCCATTGATTTGTTTGACCTTGTCTTCTTTGTTGTTTGAGTTAACAACCAATGAAAACACTAACCTTTGAACTCAACTAGTATAACATATATCATTTACTTTTGGTGATCATGTCATGACAAGAAGAATGATCCATATATCTTCTCCAATCTTATTTTGGCCAACCTCTTTTTCAAGGATGTCTTGATTTTAGCAACAACGCAAGGACCTACTAATTAAGAAAGTAAAATATTTTCAAAACTACATGTTTATAAAATAAGGAGATCTATATACTATCTCCTGCCTATTTTCAACTATGTTATTTTTCTAAGTATCAACATCTCTTATTTTCAAACTCCTATTTTCAACACCTTTTGAGAATGATACAAGTGGGAGGTATATTACTCCTATATTTATCTTTATCAAACCTTTTTGAAAACTATCAAGTTATGAGTTGATATACTTTTAAACACCATATTGACATGCTTGTGTGTGCTCACTATATCACTTAATTATACTAAGGGTATAGGATGTTGATGATTGTTATTTGTTTGTGTCTGATCACCATCTCATCAACTCTTTGAGTGTTTTGATGTTGGTTGTGATATTAATTTGCTTGGTTGATTGTGGCTTGTTAAATGATTTTGTCATGTGTTGTCTTGTTTGTGCTTAGAATTATTATAGCCTCGATCATGTGAGTCAACACATCCAAATTCAATTCTAGTAACATTTACTTGTGTACCCCTATCTTAATCTATCCTTCTAGCTATTTAAATCTTCCTACTTTGGAGACATGCCATTGTGGCCAATCTTGATCTTCTCATCAATGAACCATCAGGGAAATTATATCCCATATCTTTACCTTCTATCCAAACTTTGAAAGTGTATTGTGAAACCTCCTATCATCTTAGTTCAAGGCCCTTTTTGATAGCATTCCAAATTAATGGCTATGTTCCTCTCATCATGGCATCCTTTCTAAAACCACTCCTTATCATTTTTTAGCTCAACCAAGATTTCCTTACCCATCCTCATGACTTGTGTTTTAAATCTACTATGGCCAATGTTCTTATCTTGGCCATTAAACCTCTTTTCTCTCGAAGTTTTGGTGTCTACTAAAAAGCCTTTTGTTCTCTTTGTTTTCACAAGAAATCTCAAATAATTTTCAAAAAGAGTTATTTATCACTTATGTGATCCATATGTATACCCTCTCATCTCTATTCAAAAATATTTGTTTTGGAAACATTTTCTTAATTATAATAATTTATTTACAAAAAGGCCAGAAAAGGATTTTAAAATGTTTTGTGAATGAAAGTATTTCCAAATTTCTTAGAAAAGTTACCCAACATTCTTATGGTCATATTTGACCACTTTATTCAAAAATGTTTTCAAATACTTTTCAAAATCTTGAAGAAAACTTGACAAAACCTTCTCTCGATATATCTTCAATTCTGTTTAAAGATTGCATCTTTAGCACCCCACCTTTATCTTTGTGGTGTTTATTTTGGAAATGCACCACCACCTCATCCATACTTGTCATCCTAGGTATCATTCTATGTTTTATTGGAGCTCTTAATGTTTTTAACATTCTTAATCCATGATGGTTTTGTTGCCACCAAAATAACAGTTTTCTGGACTTGGAAATTTCTCTAAGTACCAAACTCTGAAATTTCTGAACCTGTTATTTTATTGTCTTTTTACCTCCTTACAAAACCACCCAAACTCTATTGTTCCTTCGTCAATTATTTATCATTATGATAACCATGGTTAGTACTTCACCTCTAAATCTTTATCCTTGATCCTACTGGCCATTTGGTCACCTTTCCATGATGGTTTTTGTTACCATCATGATGCAAGTATCTGAAACACTATTTTGAACCAAACCTCGACTTTTAATCTTCAGAAAAATGTGAGACAAAGTTCCCTACACTCCATTTTTCATTTCCTACCTCTTAGGCATGTTTTCATACTTATGTTCTATTCAAAGTTTTGAAGAATTCTTCCAAAAACCACTACTGCTCTTATTGACCAGTCATGAGTTCATGCATGTCTTGGTTTGGTAAAAATCTGTTTTCACCTCTAACCACCTCCTTGACCCAGATAAGTAAACCCTAGATCCCGTAGACATCATTACCTCTCTGCTAGCTTCTTGAATCGAGCAAAGCCATCATCATTTTCTTAGGGCAGAGCAATTGACCACCACCCCGCCGTCCAATCCACTCCCTCACTCCACCTCGGGAGAGAGCAACACGCCAGCACGCTCCCCTCTCCTCCATTAGTATCCTGGCGCGGCACGCCCCTTGCTCTCGCCCTCATTCACCCTCTCCTCCATGACAAACACCTGCGCGCCCTACTGCCCGTCTGCCTAAAACGAGGAGCACACCAAGCTCCTCCCCAACTCGCACCACTCCCACTCACTGTACTACCCCACCTATCCTCTATGGACAGCTCGTGGCTGCCCATCTTGCTCCTCCGGCGTGAAGCTCGAGCTCGCCATTGCTCACGGCCGAGCAAGCTTGGCTCGGCAACCGTCCCATCCTCCCTTCTGTTTCACTTCCTTGTTTCTCACCATGACGCCCTGCCTCACTCTGCACATTTTTCGCGTCCATGTTTGCCCGCAGGAACTCGCTGGCTTGTGGACATGGCCATGGCCGAGGCGCTGCACACCACCGTCGTTCTGACCCGTTCCAGCAAGCACCGGTCAGCCTGACTACAGCCTCGACCCTCCCCGTCTTCCCCAAGCCCTCCTGAACCCTCTTCATCGCCCCAGCAGCGACCCTAGGTGAGCAGACCATGCACAACGCCATGGCGTGACCTCGTTTCGTTCTGGACATGTTTCCGTGAAGAAGAAGATGAACCAGCACCATCTTGGGCCGGCCAGCTCGTTGACTCGGCCCGTCTATGTTAGATCCGGCCCAGTTCATTCTTTTTCCTGTGGTTTTAATTCTTTTTCGTGTAAATCTGTTTTATCCTGCTAGTTTAATTCGAGATAAAATAGTTAAAGGGTTTTTTTGTGCAAACAAAAAATCAAAGTGGTAAAGAAATGAGTTTAGAACCACCTCCAATTTGCAGATCTGAAAAATATTAATTTGTGTGAGCTTGATAATTACTGTAGTGCCACTGGTCTAATTCAAAGAACTATTATTAACATTAGTTTTATGAATCCAAAATTTGTTAATCCAATTGATTTGGAATGCTTGCGAGAGTATATTTCAGTAAGATTTAACCACATGTGTTTGTGATGCATAGTTTTGAAATGACATGTGTTTGTAGTTTAGACCAGTAGGGTTTTCTAGCAATTAATTGATTTTCTGTGATTAAGATTTTAGGGTAAATCCTTTTGCTTTAGCTCATAATACTTACAGAGAACCTAACCCTAGATTTGCGTAACGTTTGGTTGAACAGAACACCCTGGACTTAATAAACTCTAAAAATGGTGTTTTCTGCCTATTAAAAGTGATAAAAACAATTGTTGGGTCCTTTATGAAAGTGTTGTTATTGTTGTTTGTGAAGTGTTTTGATACTGTAGATCACTAAATTTTGTTGTTCTTAATATGTTAGTGGCTTGTGTTAGGTTTGAAATGAGTTAAGTAAGTGGTGATTTAAAACTTTAACAATTGTTTAATTATGCTTGTGTTGTTTGATAATTTTTATGAGGTGAATACCTTCCAACTAAAAATGTTAGCTACTGGTTGTTCAAGATTATTAGCAATGCTTAGCCTTGCAAGTTGAGTGTGATCCCTAAAGGATTACCTAATTGTTACCTTAACCCTATTTGTAAATAAATAATTAAATAGTGGTGTGATTGCCAAACATGTTTGTGTGATTAATATGTTTGCCTTGCTTGTTAAACTTGGTTGTCTTTAAGTTGAGCACTAGCATGAGTAGTTTGTTAATGTCTCTACCTTAGCTTGGTGAAATAATTTAATATCATAGAATAATTGGTAACTTAACTTTTGTCTGAAGTATTTTCTCATCAAATAAAAGTGCTTGTTGTTCATCTTCGCCTAAGCTAGTTTTGTGATCTATGTTCCTAGCATATGTGTGGTGTTGTACTACTAGTTAGTATAATGCCCTTGTAAGTGTAGCTTTATTTGTTTGCTTGAATGATTTGTTTTACACTTATGGTTTGTTTGTAAATCCTTTGTGGTATTGTTTGGTGTATTGAGTGTTATCTTTCCTGTTTGCGACTCTAGATATTAACGCTGCCGGAAAGGTCTTTGGAGAGGATTTACTAAAGAAGGATCGGAGTTTATTATATTGATCAACAGAAGAAGTCCAGGGACATATTATTGAAACCAGGCAAGCCACCTCACCACCCTACTGAAATCCTATTACTTTTACAAAGCATGTTTTGTTTAAAAAATAAAATAATGCATGTTTCATTTCTTCTGTGGCATTTCGCCACCCAAAAACTACTTTACAAAATATTGTTTGGCCAAAGATATCTACTAGTATATAATAGGTTTTATAAAAATAAGTCTTTACTGGAGAAGCCTTCTACTGAAGGCGCCATCAAGAAAATTATATTTTCTAGTAGTTTATCCTTATACTCTCACCTCAAAACTATAGGATGGGAGCCTGGTTTTTGGTAAAATGTTTTCGGAGGAAAAACCCGAGTTGCTGGGAGCAATCGGCGAGAAAGTGTTTTATAAAACCCGAGTTGCTGGGAGCAATCGGAGATGTTTACGAAAACCTGAGCTGCTGAGAGCAGTCGGAGGTGGAGATGTTTTTGGAAAAACAAAGTACTGCCCTAGCGGCCGCCCGAACAATTAACCTGTGCAACCACATTACCTGAGATGGGTAGGGCTTAGCCGGAAGATTGTCTACTTTAGTACGGAGGATCTCATACTCTATAAGGGCAAGGCCCTCGAAGCCGGGTTATCGTCTATACGAGGCAATACACAAGCGGAGTGACCCGCAGCCGGACGATTACGTTGGATCCCCTGCCGTGGCGGTGTGGTGTCCCGTGAGAGACCAGGGGTCTAGTGGAGCACATGGTGCCGAGGGGAACAAACCTAACGGGAGCCCTCTGTACTAGTGCGGATATAGTGGAAAGCTTTGATCTGGTTATCCGAACCCCCGCATACTGACGTATGGCGGACCGTGGCTGAACACGGCGGAACGACCGTTTGGTGTGGTGAAAGTGCACCACCTCTGCAGAGTGCAAATCTATTCGAATAGCCGAGTCCTCGGTCATGGACGGTTGGAAAGGCCACCGATCTAGGCGTATGGGCAAATTTTGGTTTTAAAAAGAAAATGATTTCGGTGGAGACAATGAGGCAGCAAGGAGGTACCGGAAGGGTAGGGAGTTGGGTGAAGATGGTTGGTCTCGCGGAGACAATCAGTCGGAACCCGGGAAGGAAAAAGGGGTATCCCCATCCTAGTGTTATGAAAAGTTTTACAAAAGTGTTTTCAAGACATGGAATTAGTACATGCTATTTCTACCAGAGAGAATTCTTTCTCTAAATGTCTTTTTTTCCATCAAAGATATAGAGATGTCGTATTCTCTATGTCTAAAAGCATCGTTTGCGAAAACTAAGCCCTATAGTCGTATATAGCAGCTATCCCAGTTTTCCAAAAATGTTTTTAATGCATTACCATGAAAAACTTAAGCCCGGTGTGGGTGTTTGGCGAGTACGTAAATGGACTCATATGGTTGTGTCCCTGGATATTCCAACGTCCAGATTACAACAAGGAAGAGTATGACGAGGAAGAGGAGCCCGCCGACGACCACGCCGACTATGTTGTCACCGGTCAACTGCCAATGTGGGATGTCGACGGGACATGATGAGGGCCGACGCTTGCCATGTACTTCCGCTGCTTCGTAGATAATCCCGTCCTGTGTGACGATGTTTGCAGATTTGGTCATGTGACCATTTATATATGTAAGACTTGTATGTCCGTTTGAATGATGTAACTTTGAATACCGGTTTGGTTATGTGATCGCGATGCACTGATCACCGGTTTGGTTATGTGATCGCGATGCACTGATCATTGGGATCGTGATCTGTTTACATAACTTGGGCATCTCGGACTGGTAGTTCGAGGGGTCCTCACAGATTAGCAGTATTGTGGCTGGAGTAAAAGCAAAGAATCATGAAAAATAATATAAATCATATGTATAATACCTCCGTTAAAAACATGATGAGTTTATATAAAGCATGATATCAAACAGCTCTATCTATGGACAATAATTATTAAACTGCTTACTTTTTTATACAAATTATACCATAATATTTTTGATGAACAATGGTTTCATGATATATTTTACACTTATGTACATACATATCCATAAAAAAATTATAGAACAAAGTGTTCCATTTCAGACTTTGCATGATGCAAAACATAAGAAAGAAATTTTTTGATTTTGTTAGAAAGACTTATATCAGGACCATCAGTAAACACAAAAGGCCGTTGATTTCAAATTGTGAATCAGATAGTAGTTATTATTTGTGCCTTCTAAAGCCAATATAGAGGTTTTTTGCTTACTCATCTACAATTATTTGGGGTTTTAATGCCAAATTTTTTTCAAGATTTTGTTTCAAGAGAACCTTCATCTCATACTATGCCATTATATTTTGGTGCTCCTGAGATCCTATGATCTCACCAGTTTCAAAAAATCAAAAATTGTATTTAAAAGTTTCAAAAAAATCTAAAAAAAGTATGTACACTTTTAATGATATGTCCTACAAACGTGAAAAATCTTAATGCAAAATACTTTATGGTTTGTGTTACACAAAAATGAAAAATGTATAGATCTAAGTATAGCGTACAATGTATAGTTTCAAATTTTCAATTTTTGTCATTTTTGTGTAGCCCATAATACAACAGATTTTGCAGGCTTATAGTACACATCGTTGACAACATGCATGATTTTTTTCAGAGTTTTTTAAGCTCAGAAATATGATTTTTGAATTTTTTAAACTAGCAGGAGCACCGGTGCTCGGGAGCCAAAAGCAGTTTCCGATTATAACTAACATACCATGTATGCATGTTTTTTTCTTTTTTATAGATTCCATCTACTAGTTGCGTGTGGATGAGAAACTTGTTACGGCCCAGCCAACCAAACCCACAAGATTCGCATATACGCATGCGACCAACCAAACATGCCGTTGGTGATGGGCGATTACATTTAGTTTCTTCCTATTCTATTTCGGAAGGAGATTTCATTTCTATTCTTCCTTTTCTATTACGGAATGAGATTGGAAGCGAAGAGCCCAACCTGAACGGACCAAAGGTGAGGGAGGCTCGTTGACGAGCGCGCAAGCCGTCGCACGGTTCGCGCAGCGACGCGTGAAGCGCAACACGTGGGTGGGTCCACCCACGTTCTTCTTCCTCTCCGCACGGTTCTTCTTCCTCTCCCCAATCCCTCTCTCTCTCCCCGCACGATTCGGACGGACCAGGCCGAGCCTGAGCCGCCGGAGGCGTGGCTGGCCGCGGTGGAGGCGAGAAAAAAATTAACCTTGGGCACTGGCGGACCTTAATGGAGGCCAAACGGGCCATGGCCGCCCCCCAACATAATTATATTTTGCACAATACTACTTAGCATTTACCACTTTTGACCATACAAAACACAATAATTTAAGTTGGCCCCTCAACTACCATCTAATGTTTTTTGCCCCTCCTACAACTATGGTCAAGGTCCGCCACTGACCTTGGGGGTGGGGGTGGGGTTCGCCGGCAATGAGATCGAAAGGGGGGGCTTAGAGGGATGGTTGGGGATGGCGACGGACCGGCGGAGATGGTGATTTGAATAGGGTGGGGCGGCGAGCGGTAGCGCCGGCGGCCGCGGTAATCCAACTTTTGCAAGGCCATGTCAACGTTTGACCAGGAGACCCAGCAATATGCACTCCACGCGTTTTCCAGTTGTCAACGTTACCCCTCAAATCAAATTAAAAAAAAGGCTGTCAACGTTAGTTTTCCTGCATGGTATGAGTCCTGAATACATACATGCTGTGTTTGGATGCAGGGAATTCAGCATAGAATTGGAGAATCTGGAATTCGGGGTCCAATTCCGCTGTTTGGATGTGCTAAGTATTGGACCTGGAATTGGTGGGCCAATTCCGCGACGGGGTACCGACCCAGCAAACTTCACGCGAGGCGTTTCCGAGCTCCAGACCTCGGAAACGCGCTCGGAAACGCTCGCGTCCACCTTATCCTTTGGCGAAGAGAAGGGGCGACGACGGGAGCCCGTGCGCCTACCTCACCGCCGTCGCCGTTCTACCCACCAGCTCGTCGCCGGCGGCCCAAGCAGGTACGCCTCCAGCGCCCCTCCTCTTCCCCGACCTTCTTCTCCCCATCTCGCCGGTCTCCCTCTCCCTCCGGCTCCCCCCTTCCCCGTACCGCCGCCTCCCCGCGCCCTTCTCCCGCCTCCCTCCCCGCCGCTTCTCCCTCGCGCCGGCCCGCCCCGCCGCTGCCGCGGTGCTCTCCAGCCCCAACCACGCGCAGCACAAGCACGAGGTCGAGGAGGTTGGGTACGTGAGCGGCGCGCACGGGGTGCGCCACGCGAAGAATTCCTCTACGTCGTGCGTATCCGCGCGTCCTTGCCACATCGCTTGCCCCGCCAATTTGAGCCTCCACCACCCTGCTCCACTACCCTCGTGTGCGCACGCCGGCCAGCTCTATGTGGATTGGGATAATAACAAGGTGAGTGTTGACAGTGAATAAGTGTGGGCTAGATATGTGGAGGTATGTAACATACTAATTCTTTTGCAAGTTGACTATGCATTCTTTTGCAACTTGAACATCATCTCTAATATATGTGCATATTATGTAGGCAAACAAGGATGCAGCTCCATATAGGCACAAAGAAGTGAAGAATTGGCAAGCTATCTCTACTATATATTCAAAAGACCATGCCACAGGTGCAGGTGCAAGGACAGGAGGTGAGGGTGCTCAAGTTGGATCCTCATCCGTTCCTCAGGTGGTTGTGGAGGATGATGAAGAAACACCTGAGCTGCCTAAGAAGAAGAAGCAACGCACTGCTGATGCTATCATGAGCATGGTGGGGGAGCTGAGAATGACGTTTGAGGAGGCTTTGATCTCAACCGTCCCACTACCACCACCACCACCACCACCAGCCCCGAAGGTTACTCCTTCATCTGAAATCCTGGTTGAACTGAAGAAAATACCAGATTTGGTGGGTAATGATCTGTTGATAGCTTATGCGAAGGTCACCGCCAACGAGCGCACCTTCGAATCACTCATGGCACTACCCATGGAAATGAGAAAGGCATGGCTCATGACCTTGCCTTGATGATTGCTACCATATTATTTACTTTCATGTTTATGGATTGTTTGAGACATGATGTATCCACTTTGTGCTATTTGTGAGACATGATGTATCCACTTTGTGCTATTTGTGAGACATGATGTATCCACTTTCAACTATTTGTAAGACATAATTATCCACTTTGTGATATTTTTGTGAGACATTATGTATCCATTTTGTGCTATTTATGTCATGTGTCTTATATTTTCTGGATTACTAACATATTATTGTGTGAAAAATAATATTGAGAAACATCTGAAATATACTGGTATATTTTCATTCATATTACAGAGGTTATATTGTTCAAAGTAAAAAATACTCTCATTTCCACACATGTGACATCCAAACAGGATTTGGTATTCCATTGAAACCTGAATTCTATAGCCGAATACCACACGCATCCAAACACTCTTTCTGGTATTCCATTGAATTGGTTGATTTGGTTTTCCATTGCCGATTCAATTCTATGCTCAATTCACTGCATCCAAACACAGCAACAGGGTAAACAAACAGGAGAGGAGAGTACCACGAACTTATACGTCTTGAGACCTATACGCTTTTTCATCGAGAGCGATCTCTTCCACGGATTCCTCTCGACCGCTTCCGCGCCGGCGGCCTCTTTCTTTTCCTCCTCCCTCTCCCTCGCCGGAGACCTGCCCCCAATCCGACCCAAGGCGCCTCTACAGAATCTCCGTGCCATAAATTGCTGCCCTGCCGTAGCTCAGCGTCGAACGCCGACGCCTCCAGCCCGTTCGCCTCTCATCGCCATCGCTTTCCCGTTCTAGCTCATCGCGCGATTAAGTCCGTGCTGTCGTGCGCGATTTTGGCCATCGGTTTGAGGTATGAGCATTCGTTAATCCCGCACCTTGCTGCAGCTATGGTGATCATGGATAATTTTATTTCTTTGTGTCTGGTATCATTATTGTATCTTGAAATTTTATAATCGATTGATTTTCGTGAATAAGTTGTTGATCCCATGATAGCTCGAGGGCAATTTGTTTGTGAATTCTGTGTGGTAGATTAACCTTGCCTTCCTGTGTTTGAGTCAAATGATTGGTTGATGTCTCATAATCATCTAATCATGAAACGGTAGGTAAATCTTGAGATAACAATGATCAAGAATTGAGAAGGAAACTTTGATGAAATTATGTATTCGTAAGAAGAGAAGTAGAGGAGTTAACTATGAACGGGTCCAAGGTTAGGTGAACAAAAACATGTTAAAAATGAGCATTGACTTCCTAAGAAGCTTCATCTATTGCCCAATTCAAAGTTTAAAATTGACAAGTCAAACTCCTTAATCTATTATTTTTAAAATCCTAAATAAGTACGCAAACTTCTAATATTGACATTGCTATTGATCATATGTTTTGCTCTTCTCTCCTTGTAGGTTTTTTGGTGTGTAACATGTGAGCTGTGTCAGTGCTGGTAATAAAGTGAGAATGCGTGGAGGTTTTGAGTTGTTACGCTTTCAGAAATGCTCCTGGTCACATTTTTCACCAATATCATTGGTGTGGTGACCATTGCTCTCATATCCATAGTTTCCATCTTGGGCTTGATTTGCCTGAGCCGGTCAATATACTTTCAGCTTTGGATCAAAAGGAGAGGCTACCAGCGCCTTAGCTATTTCAATGGGCCGTGGCTTACGCGAATAACATTAATATTGGTCGCATTCTGGTGGGGTATCGGAGAAGTACTTAGGCTCACTTTTGTGAACGGAGAAGGGAGGTTTACTTCTGATCGGACATGGCAAGCTAATGTGTGCAAATTCTACATCATCTCGAATTTGGGATTTGCGGAACCAGGATTATTCTTGTTACTCGCTTCCCTTCTCAGTGCAGCTTTGCAGAAACAAGAGCTTGGTACCTTAAACAAGAAATGGAATCGGAAGACTATATGTGCCATGTTTATTATCTGTTTTCCTTCACTTTTTTGGGAAGCGTGTGTTGTTTTCATTGGTCCCCGTGTTGCTTCAGATGATGGGCAGACCTCAAATCTTGCAAAGTACTGGTATTCAGCCTCAGGGGACCATCAGGGCAATGTTGCATGCACATACCCGTTGCTCAGCAGCATATTTCTTGGGGCGTTCTACGTCATCTTAATCATTTATGTGATGTTTATTGGAGGTCAGATGTTATCACTGGTGATCAACAAAGGGCTTCGGCGGAGGATATATATGCTAATATTTGCTACCGTAATATTACTTCTCCGAGCCACACTTCTTGGTCTCTCAATTGTTCCATGGCCAGGTGAAATAGCCCACGAATCTCTTGTGTTCATCTCCTTTCTGGTGTTGATGCTTTCTGCCATAGTCGGTATTATGATTTTGGTTTACTTCCCGGTTGCTGATACCTTTGCTGTAGGAGATCCAGAACATGTTGAGATGCAAACGAGTCAGGCAATTATTTTATGACTCTTAGATTTTTTATTTTACATTTTAGCTGATTGTTGACAGACCAAATTATGGTTGCTTCCCTGGCTGCATACTAAACTGGGGATTTTGTAAACATTAGAACAAATTAAAATAGGGATAGTTCTTTATGATTTTCTCACACATGTTGGTGTGAAGATTAGTCTTGTAAAATAGTTTATATAGAGTTGTGAAAATTAGGCATGTTTTGCGTAGTGTCTCTTCTGTACATAAAGAAAAAGATATGTATGTTCACCTCTTTGTAGTGGCTTATATCATGTGAATGATGTCTCCACCACTTTATTTGTTCAAGATTGTTTTCTTCAGGGGCATAAATAGGGGAAATGTATAGAGATACTGCAATTCTTAATTATTCCTAAAATCTACTTCAACGTTGTCAATTAAAAACCATTATATAGTTTATCTATACGGGTCTCTTATCACAAGTTTGTTTGGTTCTGGAGGTAGCTATTCAGAAACTTGAACCTACTGCGGATGTTGTATATACTACTGCTAGCAAAGTGCCCATGCGTTGCAAAGGGTCTAAAATAAGTCATGCATCTTATGTTTGAAGTAAACATTGATTTGGTTCTATGATCGTTTTATAAGTGTGTTAGCTTTCTCCCAGATTTCAGTTCTCTTACATGTCCCATTATACAACAATTCTCACAAAGGTAAAAGAAAAGGTGACCAATTACTTTCTAATCTTCTTTGTATACATCATGGGTACCCAAAAGTATGAAATCATCATGCAGAAAATCCCTTGTTAAAATACATGAAAAAATACTATTCATTTGGGTATAACACATATTCCTGAACCCATTATTTTATCTGATCCATAACCAAAATAATATGAGAGTAAGAAAATATAAGTGCAACTTGGAACAACCTCAAGCAATTCAAACTGAACTTGTGCTTAGACGGAACGAGTCAAAATAAAAGAGAATGGTAACAAGAGGCTATTACGTCATAAAATGCCCTCCAAGTGTAAACCAGATAAATATTATATGAATTCTAAACTTGGTGATGTGTTCATTGAGCAGTAAGATAAATGGTTCCACTGCTATCTATCTTGTTGCTAAATACTTAAGTGCAAGATGATCCATAGTGCTCAATGATTGCAGTCAGAAATATTTTTACATTGTTGGCAATATCACCATGAAAAAATTAAGTGCAAGATGATCCATGGTGCTCAATGATTTGCAGTCAGGAGTATTTTGTCAATAAAGTACTCCCTCTGATCCTAAAAAACTGTCGCCACTTATGCTACCAGTTTGTGCTTGTTTAGTTGTCTTGTCACGACACTTATAGTGGACAGGAGGGAGTACATTTCTTCCTCTATTGATCAGGCCGTGTGTGCTCCCAACCATCCCTATTGGAGTAATAATTTTCAAGATTATTCATAAATTGAAACATGTACAGCAACTTGGCCCAGTAGACAACGCATTTGTACTGTTGTATGCAGAGTATGGTTTTAGTCAAATAGAATGAGGGCTATGGACATTCATACTATCCAGATTTTAGGGACAAGAACTTAATTAACTGACTCCAAGTCATCCAGCCATTTACCAATAGAAGAAAATGTATTTTTTGCAATCCAAAAGGAACCAAAAAATTATTTAACACATGAACCTTACAGCAGTCAAACGCAGCAGATCCACCTAACTCGCAGCTCTAGTGACATTCAGGATATCATCTGGTCATGCACTACAGAAGTATTTAGGGAATTTACATCTAACATGATATTACCATTAAGTCGCGCAGAAGTCTATTTGTAGATCAGTCGGTAAGCACTAAAACTTATTCTATCGAAAACTGCAGTTAGCGGTGAATGGTTTTTTGGTGTTGAGTATCATAGGTCCTTCGCAACTCTTGTGGTAAGTTCTACTGCTACCAAATATGCATACTTCTATTTAGCAGTTACGAACTTGTGGTGCGGAGTTTTACATGATCCTATCATAAATATATTGAGTACATGCATACAGTGAGCAGCATGAGGGAAAGTGCGTAGAGCGCAATCCTTAATACTTCTAGATAAACATGTTCTATTGAAAGGAATATGGCCATGTTTGTACTAATTCGGTAATAGTTCGAATAGAGAAAACTATCTCTGGTGACGAACATAACATGAAAAGACCACTAAGAAATTTCTCCGGCGCAAGGAACATACTAGAACAGAGTACAGAGCATAGACAGTGGACACAATGGGTGTGTTTTATAGGTGGTGGCAAGTGAAAACATACAGTGGAGTTCTTTCTTGAAAAAAAATTGCTGCTGCTCCCCAAAGTATATGCCAATAATTGCTCTTTCATTCGTATACCTGGTAAATCCTGCTTACCATATTCACTTCGAATTAATTAATCTTCTTGGCACTGGACTGAGTATTTTCCTTAACAGGATGTTCTTGTCCTGTGTACAAATTTGGAGGGAGACCTGTCAAAGGTAAGTAAGTTTTGATAACTCTGTGTTCAATACCTGCATAAGTACAGCAGTTTTGAGTCATGGAAGCAAAAGGATACAGATCGTATTTTCAGATTGTGACTACAGAACAATATATTGTTTAGAGAGAGAAAAGATACTATTAAACAACAAGAAATATTCCTCATTAAAAAGGGACACGCATATCATGACTTTTCTGTTAGACTGATCATATTATTTATATCCTAAGTTGCTAACTTCCAGAAGGATATGATATCCTTACTGAATCTTTCAGGAAGGCCATTGTTTTAGGTACTGTGATACACCTTGCTCTGATTCTCATATGGGATGCTGTCATCCTGGGGAGAATTTCATGGCTTGCAGGGAGTGAGACTATTTCTGATCCACTACAACAACTCAGGTCAAGCAACGATATAGTGGGGATGAGTATTTTCAAGTTGTTCTTATGATGTGCTATAAACTGAGTTTAATTTAAATTGTCTTGTTGCAGCCTATCATTGAGGCATTCTCATTTCTTGCAATAGGCACATCAATATATACTGGATTTGTTCTAGGACTCTCAGACTTCATAGCAGACTGTAGGTATCTTCCTTAATCCAGAGCAATCATATTTTCAGCAAAGAAGAGGTCGAGAGTAGAACCTCCCCGATGTTATGTGAAATATACATGAAGGCAGCAAAACAATTGCGAAGTTTTCGGGACTACTACATACTGCTATTAATTCACTATCCTTCTCTTATCCTCCTCTTCTATAAAACTTTGCAGTGCTCAAACTAATACCAAGTGGACAGAACAAACCTTTGACATACCTTGTAACTTTGCTCCCCCCGATTGTTCTTTCACTGCTTGATCCAGAGATATTTTTCAAGGCACTCGACTTTGCAGGAACTCATGGAGGTAAGGATCCTTTTACAGTCTCTCTAATCCAAAGGAAAAATACTAGACTAATTGCAGTTGTAGGTTGCAGCCATGAAGTAGTATACCACATGACTATCTCCTGAATGTCAGACCAGGAATTCTACCAAGTGCTCAAACTATACAATTCTGCAGAGCCAGTGAGGCGCGAGGAGGAGGAGGTCTGAGAAGGCGACTGTGAGGCAGAGGTACAGGAGGTAGGCTGAGAAGGACGACACGTCGGGCACGGGGAGGGAGACCAGGGAGGCATACACGTGGGGCAACTTTGGATGAAGTTTGGAACTGTATAGTGCAAACGAGAGTTGAAAACGTTATGTGGTGGAACAACCGTAACATAGTGATAGAAGGTAATCAAGCTGACAGTGCAGAAGAGATCGCACACAAAGCTATTTCTTATGATGTTGAGTACATGAACGTGTACATCAGATAAGAATGACGCAGCTAACCGAGAGGAGCCAGGCGCCCGGGCAAATGGCCAGCGGACTGGGGCGACGTTGCCATTCATGATATTGTGTAACATCAGATGCTTTCTCAGCAGAGCATGCAGACGGGAGGCAAGCAAAGCAGATCATTAGCCGCAAGGTTTGGCTCAACGTGTACTCACGATCACCCAGTTTCACGGGAGTATGAAGTTCCCTGCACTTTATTACGAATTTGTATTGGGCGATATGCCCTACTTTGTTTTGTACTGCGACCCAACCACTATTTATGTTCCTTCGCTACTTCACAAATCTCTTGTTAGCATAGCTTCGAAAGAGTCTTTCTTATCTTAACAACCTGTACTGTAGCATGATCCACTAGATTAGTTGTCTTCAATTTCAAGATATACAACTGGTCAACAAACCGGGTGGTGTCTCCTTGATGGTGTTTTAAACTATCGTTACATCTACAGAATTATGATTCGCGTTATGGGGTAACACAGTCAAAACTTTATTTACAAACATCCATGGCATGGATGAGTGGTGACCAGGTGGTAAAACCAAGTTCTCATCCCTGCTGCATCATCTTGAATCTTGTTCGCACAAACTTCCTCTAACATTACAAATACGAGAACAGGCACACAGATAGGAGATCCCTCTTTTTTCCTAGACACTATTGACACTGCTTCTGTAGCCTGTCTAACGCTGCCATTTCTTAATGAGGCCGGGTATCTGAGAACATAAAGGTGCCGGGCATTAGGTTGAGAAGTGTAGAAAGCAAATGTTAGCAAATTGAAAGACCAAAATTAGGTACTGACCTCGACACCATTGGGCCCTATTTTGTTGCGAGATATGAAATTCAGTATGTGTGATGCAAATTCTTCAGGTACATCTTCCTGAAATGAAGTTTACAATAATATGCCAAAGTTGGTAAGATTTGTAACTCGGCAGTTATAAAGCTTAACAATAATCATGCTTCCTGAGCATAATAACGAACGATACTCAGCAGATGAACATTTGTTGCTAGTCCATGTGGTGCCGTAACATGTCAGAAAATCTACGACAATTTCAAATTAACCTAGAGGCTCTACCCATAGGCATGTTCTGGACATTCAGGCTATTGGAAGCAGATAGAAAGCAGGATTCTGAACTACTCAGAATAAAGCTTGAAGATCATATCCCTGGCTCCCTGCCTTGGACAAAAGGACATTTGGTACCATAGAGTAATGCGACGCAAGAAAGTACATTAGGATCAAACCTGTATGGCATGTCCAGTGTGTCGAACTACTACCATTTGAAACTTCCCTTGCATCTGACCAATTGTTAAAGCTCTGCAAAACATGGAACCAATGCATTACACATGTTTTCACATGGATCATGGAATGATACAAAGGTGTTTCACATTTCAAACACGATTACCAGAGCAATAAAAAGGCATGCTCGTACAATGAACAATATGCTCGAATAAAAGATTTTATAGTGGATCAGTATAACCTGCTTTGCTCCTCAAATAGCAAGTGCTAATAACGAACCCTAGCAATAGATTCAGTTTCTTGGCAGGACATAATATTGATAGTCTGCTTGGTGGAATAAAAACTAGTTTAAAGAAACCAAAACTCTTATAACACATTATTGCACTAGCTCACCAAAACAAAGGGCGCACCAGATGCTGGTGCGACCTATACGCAATGAGAAAAATAATAATCAATCATATTGGAATTGCAACAAGCTGAGTGATGATGGTTTTAGCATAAGCCAAGAGCATAATGGTGATGGATGAAAATCTCAGACTGGACGGATATTACAAACCTGTCCAATCTATCGGTGCCAGCTAATAATAGGATCTTTTGTACAGGACAAGATAAGAACTTATCGGAAAGACCTTCGTACCTAAAAAAATGACATGTTTCAATGTCAACCGATCACAGACAAGCCAGTAAATAACTCAAACAGTATTGCCGAAAAACAAACACGAACAGTTTGCCGAAAAACAAAGATAGCCATCCTGGAAAATTTTATAGCTCATGAAATCTAGTTTAGCTAATCTGTGTTTGCCCCCACTATGTTTGACAGTTGCAGAAATTCACGATGGCTTTATGTTTTGTTTGTTTCAATCCATTTGAAGTAGCTCAGTTTTGAACATTAATAAGACTTATATCCTTCATATATTAAGCAAATAAACCTTCTTCCATAAACCTGATAAATAAAATGAGCAACACTAATAGCATGCTTGTAATAATAATCGTAACAGATCATTTGAAAACTATAATGGTTTTAGTAAGATTGGTGGTAGAATGGCGTAAAGAACAAAAGCAGGCTGAAAGCATACCATCCTTTCCAGTACTTTTCTGTTTTCTCAAGAGGAGTACGGTATGTATAGCTGAACAAAGTACAACAATATTATTAGTATTTCGTCTCAAGTAATGGTCAATTTTAAGTAAATGCACAGTTTTTCTCTAACCACGTTCAGCTGCAGGTACATGCATGCATCAAGATAATGCTTACCATTCCTTTGATTCATCAAACTTCAATGTAGATGGAATAGAAACACGTGCAGACTCAACGTTCCGTAGTGGTCCACCTTTGACACTCCATTCAATCTGTGTAATTTTAAGTTTGATTAAACAAATATAGCGTGAAGGATAGTATTTGAACATTGCTAATCACTTGGCTTTTATAAGCATGCCACTTGCACTGAGAGTGGTTTCTACTTCTTGTTCTCTTTTACTTCTTTATGTCATATCTTGTGGCCATGATTTGTATAACAAAAAAACCATCCATCCAAATATAGTTGATGAAGGACAGCACAATGAACTAAACAGGAAACTTTAGATACTGCAGCGAATTTTAAAGTTGAATTAACATGAGCACATGTAATATACGTCCAAATCAACATACTGCTTTTTCAATGCTCGGGAAGTGCTGCGCTCGATTTAATAAGAGTTTCTGCATATGAACCAATGAAGCCATTGCTGTTCCCTGTTTACAGAACGAGAAGTTCAGAATCAACAATGAGCTAGATGATTTACATGATTCAGTGTCCAACCACAATGTAAGACTTAACCTAAGGAAAACTATCACTAACCTCAACTACGTCAACGACAACAAGACCATGAAGATTGCGAAATGCTTTTCTTGCAGCCACATGTACAGCCACCGAACCTCCCATGCTACAAAATTGAAGAATTGATCACTGCTCACTAGAAGCTACCGAGAACACTAATCAGACTGAACAGGCTTGCTGAGGCATGCAGACGCATACTATAAACCAGTCAAGAAACAGCAGAGATGAAACTGGAAAGGCAATATATGTGTATAACAGAGTGACTAGTAGCATGATATTTCAGTGTTTGTTACTTTTGTTTTAATGCCGCGGAAATTAACCTCCAGGGACTATTAAGATAATTTACTTGCATGCTTATGGTTTTTGGTTACATACATCAAAAGTGATATACCATGCTAGCATATCCAATGTTATCTACAACTATTATGGATTAGAACTTCATTCAATTTCTGTGCCTTACTTCAAATGAAGGGTGCATACAGAAATGAAAAATACATGATCTGACTTACCTATGACCAATAAGTATAATGGCTGGTGGTGAATCTCCATACAATGTACGTATAACAGCTATAACATCATTGGCAAGAGTCTGCAGTAGCAAATAACCAAAAACTTAGGCAAAGGTCAAGAAGTCACTGAGGACCTCATGAGTCATGAGTACGATAAATTAGTAAGTTCTGGAAAGTGAAGGACGTACTTCAATGGACAAATCCAAATCATCACTTGTGGTAGATTTCCCATGTCCCCGTAAATCCATGGCAACAACACGAGCTTTTCCCTTTATCTGATTAGCCGCTAGGGCAAATGAAAGCCTGGGGAAGATTGAGGAATAAAAATAACAACATAAGTACCAAGCCTACATTTGTTAAATAAGAAGATTTCAAAAGGCAACATTTCATAAGCAGCATTAAGAAGCCATGTTACTTAGAGAAGGTTTTGCATGATTATTGTAAACAAAAGGAAATGTTGTCTTTAGACAGACATGCTAAGAACTCCAAACCAACAATAATAAGCGGCAATATTAGTAAAATAAAAACAAGTTCATTCTACATTTGGCATTTGCATATTAGGGGAAACTAAACTACCCAAAACACTCAACTACAACAGAGGTTGGGATGGGTACATTTCCCACAAGCCCATAAAAGCCAGGAGAAAAATTGCTTTATAAGTCTAGCTAAACACACCCGAACATCTGCATTTTGCATAAGCGTTCCAGAAATTCCAGCACGCCCTTCATCATCACTAATTAGTATAGCTAATCTATGATCTCCAAAATCACAGAAGCTAGCAGCTGCCCGCATGTTTTTGTGCAAATTATGCCGCACTGTCGCCAAGATCATTGTAACCGTAGCACCTACACACTTACCCCGAGTAGCCGCCTCCGTGCAGGCAGAACACGACGGGCCCTTCCGATCCGGCCATGTACACATTGAAAACCTACACACGAAAAAACCCAAAAGCAACACTTACAATAGTCAGTCAGATCACATCACACCAGAGCTATCCGAGAAATCCCCCTGCTCTGTAACGCACGCACGTACGTCCTCGGTGTCGGGGATGGCGACGGGGCGCTCCTCGTCGAAGTAGGCCGACCAGTCCAGCGGCTCGTACTTCTGGAGAGAGTGGCTGCAGAGTGCGGAGGAACGTGATTAGGGTCTATCGCGCGGTAGAGGCAGGGAGGCGGCGGGGTGGGGTCGGTGGCTTACTGCGTCGCGGGGCGAGGAGGCACGGCGGCGGCGGCGGAGGGGGAGGAGGACGATTCGTCGGGTTCCCCGTCCTCCCGCAGCGAGGAGAGCGGCGCGGGATCCATCGACGCGGTTGGGCTGGAGGAGGAGCCGGCGGAGTGGTCGGAGAGAACGGAGAAGGCCAGAAGGGCTGGAGAGAAGGCACGGCGAACTGGAGAAGACGAACGGAAATGGGGAAAGAGCGTTTCAGATATACATGTTCTGTTTTTACATTTTGATATTTATATACGTTCTTCATTACTTTTTTTCATGCCCTAGATTCATATCTTTTCTTATTTATTCTCTTTTATTTAGGATACAAGTTTTTACATTATATTTAATTTATCTTCGACATGGCTCATATGCCATTTTGTTTTTTACTTAATTTTGTTATCGATAGTTTTACCTTTCTAGACATGTATATACTCTTTTTTACAGTCGTTTTGAAGATACATAAAATTACCTAGCTTTCTTCTTCGTCGACATCTATCCTTCTTTTCCCTTGGTCGACCTCCACATTGTCGGTGGAAAATCTACAGTAGGAGGTCGGTGACTCGAGTAGTCCTTTCAACATTCAACGGTGACGGTGAGCCCCTGTTGTGGCAATCGGTTTTGTCTTTTCTACACTGAATTTTGTCACTTTTACATACGACACAAAAAAATCATTTTTCGTGAAACATTTTGTGAGTACACAGAATGTCCAAACATATGTATGGGATATTTATTTTGAATTTCACATTTTAAAAATGCATTTAAAAACCGGGAGCTTTTGATAAAAACCACTCTCTTTATTATCATCTCAGCTGACCCGAAGAGCAAGATCACACAGCTGCAAAATGGAATATTTGGTCACCATGTTGCTTGTTACAAGTATAGCAGAGCTAGATGAATATTTCAACAGTGGACGTGCCAGAGTTGTTATTGGGTATGACTAGAAATCATATGGGCTTTGCCCGCGTAGGTTCGAATCCTACCGTCCACGCTTTTGGGTGCTTCTTTTGCTATTTTGTGGATCACACTGCACGTTTTTTAATATTTCTTTTGCTATTTTGCGGATCACACTACCAAGAAGGTTTTCTAAATCCATTTTTCTGATTCATTATTTCCTTATTAATGATTTTTTTAGCAGATTATATTGATCTGACAAGCTTTACATTGTTATTTGTGCACAACCAACCGGAAAACTTAATTATTTTCTTCTACCGATAAGTACTGACAATATTAGGCTAGATGCCCATCCATGGCCACATTTGATTTGGTTCGAGTCCAAGAGTAACTCAGGGTTGTCCCTTCGGGGACATCCGATAAAAAAGAGTAACTCAGGGTTTCAAACAAAAAAAGGAATACTGGAATCAGAGAACTTCTACAATTTCGACCTGAAATAATTAATCTGATTTTTCAAGTAAAAAAAGTTTAATATGATTTGTTCTGTCTATATTGTACTACTGTCAACAGGGCCGGTCAAAGATCGCCACATTTAGGCTTCTCTCTCCATCGATCACCATAGCTTCCTTTTAGTGATCCTGAAGCCAGCCAGCGATCATGCGCCACCGGATAGCCTGCGGAGAATCGCAGGACCCCGAGGCGCCACCCCGATCGAGAAGAGAGCGCAGTCCCAGAGAAGATCTGGAGACCCAATTATAGTTTTTCGCATCAGAGTTTACAGAACAGATTACTTCAGAACAGCAATCCAAAACATCTCGAGTTCGAAGCAGTATATATGGCAATTCTTGGATTCTTCCACAAGATTCAAACCCCATGAGGCCATGATCGATCGCTCTGACCCAGCACGCGTTTCGACGCAGGATCTTGAGAGCTCATGAGATAACATAAACAATCTTCAACATGGACGTAGCTTAATATGGCTAAATCGTAGTATAAATCATCGCCGTGCATTGCAATGTCGTACTACCCGGGACTGTGGACGGTAGCAGTCGGGAGAGAAGATGAGAAATTCAGCTTCTTTGGCAAGACCGAGGACGATGCCTTCGTCGTCGCCATCATCACTCGCGGGTGTGTTTCTCGTCTTCTCCTTCGTCGTCGGGTTCTCCAGCCGCGCCGTCCTTGCAGCCGGACACCCTGACTACGCCGACGCGCTGGCCAAGTCGTTGCTCTTCTTCCAGGGGCAGAGGTCTGGCCGCCTGCCGCCGGACCAGGCGGTCACGTGGAGGTCCAACTCTGCAACGTCCGACGGCTCCGCCGCAAACGTGAGCACATAAGCATTGCGACTTCTTGCTGCTGCAACTATGGTCAACGTGTTGACAGTGGAATTGACTTGGGTTGGACGTGCGTGCGCCGACAGGTTGACCTCACCGGCGGGTACTACGACGGCGGCGACAACGTCAAGTTCGGCTTCCCGATGGCGTTCACCGCCACAATGATGTCGTGGAGCATCATCGAGTACGGGGGCGGATGCAGGGGCGCGTGGACGAGGCGCGCGCCGCGGTCCGGTGGGCGACGGACTACCTCCTGAAGGCTGCCACGACGACACCGGGGACGCTCTACGTCGGCGTGGGAGACGCCGACGCGGACCACCGCTGCTGGGAACGGCCGGAGGATATGGACACGCCGCGGACCGTGTACTCGGTGTCGGCGTCCGCCCCGGGCTCCGACGTCGCGGGGAGACCGCGGCCGCGCTCGCCGCAGCTAGCGTGGTCTTCAAGGCCGCCGACCCGGCATACTCCAGGAGGCTGGTCGCGGCGGCCAGGGACGTGATGGCGTTCGCTTGGCAGCATCAGGGGAAGTACAGCGACCACGTCGGCGGCGGCGTCAGCAACTACTACCCGTCCTACTCCGGCTACACGGTATCAATCAAATCCTTCTTCGAACGATCGATCATAAACGTACCTGCATGTTTCATGTCACGATTTTGCGTGCATGTACGGTGTTGTGAACTGCGCAGGACGAGCTCCTATGGGGATCCGCATGGCTTCTGTGGGCGACGAAGAACACCTCCTACCTCACCGATCTCATCTCTCTCGGCGTCAACGACGGCGCCGACATGTTCAGCTGGGACAACAAGCTCGCCGGGGCGCGCGTCCTTCTGTCACGGGTAACAAACACATCGTGCAACGCTCCCTCTGGTTCCATCAAGTTCCACAGTAAGTTAACACTGAAAAAATTTCGTCTGAGCAGAGGGCTCTGGTGAACGGGGACAAGAGGATGGACTCGTTCACGCGCCAAGCGGAGGATTTCATCTGCCGCATCCTCCCCAAATCCATCTCCCCGACGTCCACGACGGCATACACTCCCGGCGGCCTGATGCACCGGTCGGACGGCGCCAACCTGCAGTACGTGGCCTCCGCGAGCTTCCTCCTCACCACCTACGCCAAGTACATGGCCGCCTCCAAGCGCGAAGCCATGTCATGCCAGAGCGTCGCCGTCACCTACAAGGCCCTGAGAGCCCTCGCCAAGAGGCAGGTGGACTACGTGCTGGGCGCCAACCCGAAGGGGATGTCCTACATGGTGGGCTACAGCGCGCAGTCACCGCGGCGGATCCACCACAGGGCGTCCTCGATGCCGTCCGTGGCCGCGCACCCGGCGCACATCGGCTGCCAGGAGGGGTTCAACACCTACCTCTACGCCGGCGGCGATAACCCCAACTTGCTCACCGGCGCCGTCGTCGGCGGGCCGGACCAGAACGACGCGTTCCAGGACGACCGCGCTGACTACGCCCGGTCGGAGCCCACCACGTACACCAGCGCGCCCCTCGTCGGCTGCCTCGCCTACTTCGCCGGGAGCTACAAGAACAAATGACCACGACTACCGTGCGTCTTTATTTTACCTCAGAAAAAAAATGGAATATTGTTGACAGCATTGGATTCTCAGCTCTGCTAAGTGAAAATCACGTCAGGGTTGTTCATTTCAACAGAGGCCTAGAAATTTGTGGTCAATGGTCAGTAAAAGTAATTAAGCGAAACAGTGGTTCACGCGATTCCACGTGTCAAGTACACTGTCCAACCATGTATAGGTTTTGGCTGAACAAAGGATTCAGGGATCACCGCGTGGAAACTCTCATGTGCAGCTGCATCATATCAAAGCTAGAAACCCAAGATCTGCCAACAACCAAACCACCGCGAAGCAGATGAACAGAAACAATACATTTCCCTTTTCAGACCAAGAGAAATTCAGATGGACCCTACTGAATTTACGGTACTAAAAATGACATTAATTGAACATTTCTTTTTCAAAAGAAAGGGTGAGGCTCCCGCCTATGCATCCTCATATGTCACAACCATAATTTTCTTATAAAATATGTCAATCTTGATCAACATCATCATACGTAATAAACTCTACAATTGTAGATGTTTTGAGAACGATCTATTTGTTTGTCTCTTTTTGATGGATGTTTATTGGACACAAGTTAGCGGCCCTCAGGTTGTATTGGAAGTCGCCGATATAGCTACTCCACACGAGCATGATACGATTAGGTGCGAGTTGCACATGTCGGTTATATCCTCTATTCATTCAATCGATATACTCGGCCCATGCGTGATCAAAGCTTCACTCCCATTCTAAAAGGGTGTGGAAGCTTAAGCTCCACTGGAAAAAAAAACAAAATATGATTTTTCTTTCCTATTTGTGTTTTTCATGTGGTGCACATCTCAATTACGTGTTTTTCTATCTTTGTTTTTTTATTCCTACGAATCAAATAAAAGAGGCCCTCAAGTTTCTTATTATTGTAATCCTACAAATTTTCTAAATAAATGGCACATAATTCCAATATTTTTATATTGATGTGTTTTGAGTCCTTGGATCTCGTGAATAAACCTGGTTTGCCTATTCCAAATGTATTAAAGTGTACCGGAGGTCCTAGTTCTATTTTAGAAGTCAAGTTAGTCTAAGTTCTTTGAAAATGCGCATTAAGATCCTAATTCAAGTGTAAGTGATTTATCGGAGGTCCTATGTCGGCATGTCGCCCAATCATGCTCTAAGGGCATCCACAACGTGTAGCCAAACATAATTCCAAAATCACTTTTTGACTTTTGAACTAGTTCCATACATTATGAGGGTAGTTCCAAATCAGTAAAAAGAGAGAACTCGGGCAAGAGGGTGCTCCGATGCTAAATTGAGATGATGAATAAAAATGTTGTTGTTTACATAGCCCAAAGTTGTGGAGAGAAATGATAGGATGAGAGACACTAGAGGAGAGAGAAAATAACATGCATCGGGTCCCATCTCTAAATTTGGCAACAAATCACGTTGTGGAGAAATTAGCAATCTGGCATTGTAGCTATATTGTGGTGTGTGTCAGATTTGGTTATGGCAACACTGTGTCTGCCCTAACTAGCCAAGGTGTCCGTTGACCAATGGCATGTTGGCATTATTTTACGACCAAGCCCTTACTAGAGCTCATTTTCACTCCTTTCGTCCATCTTTTGATTCTATCTCCTCTCTACACTAGCACCGACACCTCCCATTTTCACAGCCACATTGCTCTGGTTGACATATGTATCAACCTCTCACAGTAGCAAGACATAAAATGTGTTTAATGAAATCATGTGGACGTCATGGATGCGGTGAGGGACTCACGAGAGATGTTGTTGTGGGATCTAGGAAAGGACTATGACGACATGAGAAAAATCGACGACCCCGTTGAGTCAGCAGCATGCGAGCAAAGTCGACCACGGGATGAGCTACTCTTATCGGTGTGGTTCTCGATGTGATTGGTATTGGCCGTAGGAGCCCCACTTTCACCTCATTTTGCCATGGTGACGGCAGACATCGGATTCCAATGCAGAAGTACATGATTCTATTGATTCGTTAGCCGTGAGCAAAACCATGTTATGAGCAGTGCTACATGTGGTTAGAATTGGCACCACTAACTTATAAGGATAGTCCAAACAGACGTATCGGTTTCAAAAAGGTGAGGCCAAGCGGCCAATTACAACGGTTTAGGCACAAACGCCATAACCACAACCCACTAAAAGCAAAAAAAGGAATCACTCGTCAACCCTCCACCTCTCCACAGGACCTAGAGATCCCTAAACAACCTAGCCGCTCGCCAGAGATCCGCTTCTGCCTCTACCATCCTGATGGCTCGTTCCATCGATGGTATGTGGCCATCAAGGACCACGTCATTCTTGTGTCTCCAAAGACACCGGCAAATCAAGGTGACCGTCGTCCACAGGTCCCTCACCCCACCCCCTCCGAGAGTTTTCGACGATAGCCAGTCCACGAGGTGGTCATCGTGGCTAGGGACCCAATCCGCTCTACCCCACCTGCCCAGGAAAGAAGACCACACCTCCCTCGACAAGACGCAACCAAGCAGCAAGTGGTCTATGTCCTCCTCCTGATCACAGAACGGCCAGGAGGCTGGGTGTGGCAGACCTCTTCACCCCAAGCGATCTGAAGTCCAACATCTATTCTTCAGCGTCACCCAAAGGAAAATCTTGCACTTTTACGGAGCCCGCTGATGATCCCGAAGAGCAAGTCTTGATACCTGCACAAATAACGGGATTTAGGTTGAGACTCCAAGTGCAGAGTGTATAGTAAGTGGAAGACAGTTTTCCCCACGAGGGGTGACTCGAGGGTTTAATATCGAACTCTCGGGGAATCTGAAGTGGTAGATTTATCTTCTTATCCTTCTTTTGGTTACCTACAAAACAAGGTTAGATGTTTTGGTCCTCAACCTCACCTGTGGTTGTCAAGCACAAGGTGTAAGAATGATATCAGGATAGTTATGCAATGCAAACAAGAAATAAATATGCAATGATGGTGGATGCAATGTAAATGATATTTTTGGGTTTTTGAATGATGTATGCAAGATGAAAAGTATTTTTGTATTTTCGGATTTAATGATGGCTGAAAATAAAAGTGGTATATGGTGTTGGAAAGGTGTTTCTTATGATTAAAAATGGACTGGGGTTCATGGTTTCACAAATGCACTCTCTCTTTATAAAGTGGTAGACAATGGAACACACAGTTAACATATGAGATTGCAACACAGGGTTTGATAACAAGTTACTTAGATATATGGGCATCACGTCCTAACATAGAGATCTTTTGGTTATTAACCTCTCTTATACTCCACCAAGATGCGAACTAAATCATAACACCTCAGTAATTAAGATAACTCAGAGTATAGCATTAAGTATCATGACATGAAGTGAAAATAAGAACATGCTAGATCTAGTCATGGAGTAGTGGCAATGGTCACGCCCACATCCCCGGTAGCATGGTATTTTAGTTTATCCCTAGTGAGGTAACAAAGTAAGGTAAAGATACCAAAGTGGATCGCAGAACTTTCTCTCACGTTCACTGCACTAGCCACCCCCCGTTACTCCAACTAATGCACACGTTCCCCACACACGCTCTCATAAACATGCTTGATCAAAACAAGTAGACAAGAACGGGGTACATAATATGCATCTATACTCATAACTGAAACAAACATTGCAATCTCAAACATATATTAACTCATAAAGATCCACCACAAAGGTATTACAACGGTGACCGTAATCATGTTCAGCAGCTCATACGGTGCTAATTAGTGAAGCTCAAGAGAGGAGAGATACATAAGTTACTTCCACAAACCCATAGTCCAGAGGTGGACTACTCCCTCTTCATCATGGAGACGGTGGAGAAGTCGATGGAGAAGATGGAGACCACGCCGGCAGCGCCCCGCCGGAGTTTTCCCCCTCCAATCTGCAGCTCCTGATCTCCGTTTCGGTGTTTCTGTGTTTGTGCGGCGCTCCTTCCAGAGAACGTCGGGGGACCTTTTTTATAGGCGTTTTTAGGTCAAGACGAAGGCGGTGGAGCGAAGATCGACGGCAACGGAGCCACGAGGCCCAAACGGGTGGGTCCCACGCGGCCACAGTACCTGGCCGCGTGGGCCACCCGTTTGGCCCTCGGGCCTCCGTTTGCTTGCTTCCTTTTTCCGTAGTCCTTCTTCCTTCCAAATATTGACGCCCGTAAATTTCCAGGTGATTTCGTTGACGTTTGGGTCCCTGAAACATTAAAATACAAAATAGGGTTTTCTGCCTGTGCAGGGTTAATTCCAAAAAATAGGAAAACTATGAAGTATTCCCAAAATCATGATAAAACATTGATATAACCCTTATATGATGCAAATATGATTGGAATATAAGCAATTAAAGTGCAAAGTTCATGTATGCATTTTACATGCATCAACATCCCCAAGCTTAATCCATGCTCGTCCTCGAGTATGAAGATGATAAAACTAACATGGACTTTGCAATTTAATACTTAACAATGGATATCAAAGATGATTACTATTGCTACATATAGTCAAATGATTCATTCTTCAAAGGAGTAGCAATATGCAAATAGTTTATGAAGTGATATCAAGTATTCAAGACAAGGATGTTCATTGATAGTTCACAAAGTGTAACATAGTAGCAAGTAATATGGAACACATGTATGCATAATGATAAGTAGAACATCCTACAATGGTCATAGAGTGTAGATGAAAATCTGAATATGATAGGTGTACACTTTGGAAAGATGTATATGTGAGTAGAGGTAAAGCATGCATAAGTTTCATCCAACTTCCAAACTCTTCTACTTAAGTTAATGATTGCAATAAGGTATTCATTGGTGTCAAGCTCTCATTGCCCCTATCATAGCATCTTGAATGATTAAGGTTAAAGTGAAAGCAAATATGAGTAGTGTGCTTGATAAAGTAAAGGTTGAATGTCTCATGCCCCTTGAATACAAGTACTACACCATGTTACTCAACTTAGGAAACAAAGCAAGTTCAAGTTAATATCATTGTAAGTAATAATAGTATCATCAAGAGCGTCAACTGGGGTACCTCTTGTCCCAGATATGGAACAAGCCCATATCAAAATGACAAGACAAACAAACAAAATGAACAATCTCAACACCCTTTTTATTTACCATTTGGAATAGTTTTTTATTGCAAGGTGTATCACAGAAGGTTCACCATAGTATGTAAGTAAATTTCCACCATGAATGATGCATGGCTTAGATTAGCGGCCCAGGCGTCTCTCTAACCATTTATACAAACTCATTTAAACTACTTCATTTCCACCTCATTTCACATGATAGCATCCATAACAAAAGTACATGATATCAACTAAATGAGATGAAGAGCATGTTGAAAGCTTGCATGTGACAGCACATATGGGCTAACTCCAACCCGAACATTTATCAAGCCACTACATCATAATCTTAATCACAATGGGTCATGTTTTATTATGCAATAAAAAAATTGTGCATCAAGTTCGTGAGAGCTATATAACCAATTTTTTCCATTGCAATCAATAACATAAACATTTTCATTCAGAGGTAAGATAACACAAAACATGTTAAACATACTCGGAATAGCATAAAGCCAATAGGTAGATATGGTGGACTCACTGGAATAACTTTGGTTGAAGGTGTTGGAAACAAGTTTTTGCTTGTTGGAGTTTTTGGGCTAGCAAAAGGGAGAAAGTTGACCATCTAGATGCATGCATGAGTGTCCATAGAACTAACTAATCCATGTTAAACCAAGTAAATAACAATCAGCACCAAAACATGAATAAGTGATAGCTCTACAAAAAGAATTTGCAAACTATTACTCATAAACAAGCTCATGAATCATGCAACTATATGTATCATTAAAAATCAAGTCAAACATCCCTTTTCCCAATCTTATAAAAGCATCCAACATATTTCAACCCATATTTCCAGTAGCTCTCTCATATATAATTGATAGTGTGGTGGTCTCTCAAGACTCAAACAAAAACAAAAACGACGCTCCAAGTTTATGCGATAAAGTGTTTCGATCGAAAAACAGAAGTTGGACGTGTGCAAACCGAGAGTGTGTAGGTCCAGTGGGGTTGTCTTCACATCCCCAAGCTTATGGTCTTCACCATCCTTGGATAGCTCTTGGTGCATCTCCTCCAATCCCTGTGAAAAAACTTCAAAACACCGTTTCTCCCATCTCTTTTCTGTGGGGTGCATTAATAGTGATAAACAAATAGGTTCCTTGCTGCATATAATCCTTGAACAAAAATTCATATGAATGTCCAGAAAGTATATAATGTTGTATGCCTACTCATAAACTCAATTGGATCAAAAAGATTCAACTTAAAAGCTCAAAGCATGCATCAAACAAAATGGGACAGAATCTGTCCAGAAAAACAGCAGCAGCAAAACGTATTTTTCTACCCTACCAAACTTTCTCGAAAAATTCCGAAAAATTCATGCATACAGAGGATGAAAAGTTGCAACTACAGTTCAAATATGAGCTCATTCGGAGTTACAGAATAAGAATTAAAAATCATACCGTGCACTGATTCGTGCAGGAATAAAATCTCCGAACTATAAGCAACTTTTCAAACCAAAAAGGGTAAAACTTGGCACTTTATTAAAAACTCCAGAACCTAAACTAGACACAAATCTCTTGTTACAGCAAGAGGACACAAAGAAAAATCACACATAAAAATAACCGGGTTGCCTCCCGCAAAGCGCTTTCTTTATAGCCATATAGCTAGGCTTCTTACTTGTTGTTTTATTGTGGACGAAGCTCATGAGGGAGCTTGAACTTTGGTGGTTCCCTCTTCCTTGGAAAGTGTTCCATGCACTTCTTGTGTGGAAACTGAAACTTTACATTCCCTTCCTTTGAATCAATGATAGCACCTGTGGTACGAAGAAAAGGTCTTCCAAGAATAATAGGACTAGAGGTTTTATTCCCCATATCCATGATTAGAAAATCCACAGGCACAAAAGTCATATGTAACTCTACCATAACATCACTTACTTTTCCCAAAGCATGTTTAATAGAGTCATCAGCAAGTGCTAGTTCAATAGAGCATTTTTCAAGATTTTTCAATTCAAGCACTTCATATAGTTCTTTAGATAAAACAGAGACACTAGATCCTAGATCAAGTATGGCATGGTGTGTCTCTTTTCCAATAGTTACTAGTACCTTAGGTATCCACATATCCCCAAGCTTAGGTGGTATCATAGCCTCTTGGTTTCTGTGTTTCTGCGGCGCTCCTTCCAGAGAACGACGAGGGACCTTTTTTATAGGCGTTTTTAGGTCAAGACGAAGGCGGTGGAGCGAAGATCGACGGCAACGGAGCCACGAGGCCCAAACAGGTGGGTCCCACGCGGCCACAGTACCTGGCCGCGTGGGCCAGGCCCGTTTGGCCCTCGGGTCTCCGTTTGCTTGCTTCCTTTTTTCCGTAGTCCTTCTTCCTTCCAAATATTGACGCCCGTAAATTTCCAGGTGATTTCGTTGACGTTTGGGTCCCTGAAACATTAAAATACAAAACTAGGGTTTTCTGCCTGTGCAGGGTTAATTCCAAATAAATGGGAAAACTATGAAGTATTCCCAAAATCATGATAAAACATTGATATAACTCTTATATGATGCAAATATGATTGGAATATAAGCAATTAAAGTGCAAAGTTCATGTATGCATTTTACATGCATCACCCGCGATTGATATAACTCATCATCTACCCTCAGTGAGGGTGAAGTCTGCCACGTTGTCTGCCAAGGACAGGAACTCGTGTAGCTCTCGCGCATGGAGGGAACGTCCTCTTAGAAATAGGATTTCCAATACATCTTACTCCTCGAAATATAATCTCAACTTCTTTTAAAACCATCACAAATTCATAATTTTGCATTTCCTCACTTCAGTCGAGCTAAAAGAATAACTCGAGATTCGTTGTTTATTCCATCTTCCCCAAATCCAACTACTCCTGCTAGAAAAGAGCCCGTTGGCACTTTCCCATCCAACGCCAAAACCAAGAAACCATCCCCAATAATGGTCAACACCATGGCGGCAGCATCCCCGAGCCTTCTCCTCCTCCTCCTCTGCCTCAGCCTCCTCACCACCAGCTCCACCTCGACGGCGCCCTACGACCCGCCCACCGTGCCGGAGCTCATGGACCTGTTCGGCCTCCCGCGCGCCCTCCTCCCGAACACCGCCCGGCGGTACCTCCTCCAAGCCGACGGCTCCTTCGAGCTCTTCCTCGACGACACCTGCGAGGTCCAGGCCGGGGGCTACCGCGTGCGCTACGACATCAGGCTCGCGGATTCCTGGCGCCCGGGGCGGTCACGGGGCTCGAGGGCGTCCGCGTGCGCGTGTTGTTCGTCTGGGTCCCCGTCACCGGCGTCGAGGTAGACGGCGGGGTCGTGACACTCAGCGTCGGGCCCGTCAAGAAGTCGTTCCCGGCCGTCGGGTTCAAGACCAGCCCCCGGTGCGCCATCGCCGGCTCGGCCCCGGTGGCCGCCGCCGGCGCCGATGTCGCTTAGTTTCGAGATAAGTTAGTTAGGTGCTGCTGTTGTTTTTTTTTCGTGAAACACAGTACAACGCAGACGCTCACAAACGGAACGGGCTCCTCTAACATGAAGGAGAGAAGTCACGTAAGCTACAGTACCCTGACTTTTCTTCTTCACATCCATATGATTAAGCCTAAAATTACTTGAATTAATTTGCTAATTAAAAATTTAGTGTATACATTTACAATAATTACATATACACAAAATTATGGTGCAATAAAATTAATTTTAGATTTATTTGTATCAACAGTAACGGTGTACAGTACATGCTACAGGATAATACACACAGTACATGCTACAGTACCCTGACATTTCTTCTTCATTTTACACTAACTTGTACTGTAGCTTACCTTTTTTTTTTTTTTGACACATCCAAACTCCCACATCTATTCACCAATCGAACCACATACAGAGTACATAGATCGAAACAAAGAAGAACAACAAGTAAGGAGAGGATCAGGAAAGCAACAAGGAGCGCCGCTGCTGCGCACCACCTTCTTCAACCTCGAGACGAACCGCGAGCACGAGCACCACCGTCGAAGACGACGACGCAGGGACCCGCCGGAATCCGCCATCCAGGAACGGGAGTACTCCTAGCCCGGAGGCGTTGTTGAGCCGCAGGAGAGGCCAGCTCCACCGAGCTGGCACAGACGACGAAGAAGCCGCATCGGCCGGGGCAGGGCCCCGAGCACCACCCGCTCCAGATCCATGGCCAACGCCACGAATCGGCCACCACCACTCCACCCTTCCGCGCAGCAGCCGCCTTGAAGCTCCCGGATCCCCCGCCAGCACGGAAACCGCCACGCTGGATCTGGCAGGGGATCGAAGCACGGCACGGATCCGACGATCCGCGGGTGCCAGGGCCGCAGACGCGCCGTCACGGAGCTCAGCCGAGCGCCGCCGCCGGAGAGGACGCGCACCTGCACCAAAAACGACACCGGCGACTCCGCCGTCTCCACGGCGCCGTCGGCTGAAGCCCCACAAGAACCTACCCTATCTACACACGTGAAACGGGGATCCCCCACCCTCCCGCCGCCGGAGCGGCCGCCGGAGGGCGAGGGATCCGGCGGATCGACGTCAAGGAGGTGGATCGAACGGGGAGATCTAAAAATCGCCTCTCGCGCTACAGTGAACGGGAGGGGACGACCAGCGCGTCGTCTTTTAATACTGTAGCTTACCTGACTTCTCTCCTTCATGTTAGAGGAGCCCGTTCCCTCACAAACACGCACATATACTCACCCCTATGAACGTACACACGCACACCCTATCCCTATGAAGGTGCTGTTGTTAGGCCACTTGTATTCGTATTGCATCGGATGATGAAATACATGTGTATACCATTTTTTTGCGGATGAAATACGAGTGTATAGGCATACGTCTGTATTTGCAGAAATTAGACGAGCTTTACTTGCAGCGAGCACTGGTTTTTAATACGGAGTACTACAGTCTTTTTTTTACAATTAATACGGAGTACAGTCATTAATTCTGATACGACACCACTCACCAGCATAGATCGATCTCGAAAGGGATGTTTCGTCAAACGAAATTGAATGCATCGATCTGTTTACAAAAATAAAATCATTCAATCGATGAACCAAAAGTGCAAAAGGTACAAAAACACCACGAATTAGGGCCCCTCAAAAGATCCAACACCAGACGTGTATTTTGATATAGCTTTGCTTCGTGGCTAACCGTTGTCGCTGCAAACACAGTACACGTTGCTTTTAAGATTCCCCAAACGGAGTCACCGACGCTTTGTTAATTTTGATTTGATAGTTTTAGAGAAATTTACAGTACAAAACCATCATTTCCTTTTCCCTTGGGAGAAGTTCATCAAAAAACGTGTGCAAAAACATGTATACTAACAACGATGGTGCAAGATTTTACACACATGTCATCTCACAAAAGTGATAACAAAAAAAGAGAGGAAGAAGCAGCTACTCCCTCCGTTCATAAATACAATATAAGATGTTTTAGCTTTTGTCCACATTCACATGTGTGAACATGTATGTAGACATGTTTTAGTGTGTATGTACACTTATTTGGGTGTGCACGTAGTCAACGTGTGAGCTAGCTAAAACATCTTATATTAAAAAACGGAGGGAGTAACAAGGAAGACAGTTCGTCTTTGTCCCTCTCAAAACGAAGGCACTCCACGTTAGCCTACCCCGAAAAAAGTTACGCCGTCTGTGGGAATCGAACCCACGACCACGTGGTTAAAAGCCACGCGCTCTACCAGCTGAGCTAAGACGGCTTGGACGAATGTATAACTCACCTCCCAGTATTTGGCCGAGTCTTTCTCAGGTGCCAAATGGCACACAGTTCCATTTCCACTGCAGAGATCATTACGCACTCAATTTAAACAAAGAGCTTGCAGCTGCAATACTGTGCAGGTTTCCCAGTTCTGGCTTGTCCATAGCTTGGAAATTAGCAGTGTGCTTTCCCACGGAGATGTTACTAAGAGAATACACAGGACATGACATCTCAAAATGGTTGCCCTTGGAATGCCAAGGAAATATAATCTAGCGAGTTAAACCACTTAAAATAATTGCAGCTTTCTACTTGCTAATATTTACATTCTCCGAAGAAATGCAATGGTTTGTCACTGCTGCAAGTGAAGACTGAACACTGTCACCTGAAACATTCACTAAAACAAGTTGCTGCCTTATTCGGGACAGGAGGGCCGAGACCTCATGTGTCGCAAGATCCATCCGCTCGTCTGATTTGGCCGCTTCGCTAACCAGAGCTGAGACAATGGACTGCAGTGTTTTCACCCTCTCGGATGCTCCGCTATGATTAGGAGCGCCATTCATGGACTTGGAAGGTGGCGGCAAGGTTTTGTGCCATCGCACAGGAAGGTAATGGTCGGGATCTGGAAGTAGTTTAGCGTTGTGAGAACACGAATGGCGTGCCTACAGAGGATCCCGGATGACTCAAACATTTGGCAGCTGCAAGAAATTAGCTCCTCCCTCTGGTTCCATGTGACAATGCATCCACCTTCTGTCTTCGTATGGTGTCGGACAAGAAAAGCATTCCCTTCCAAGTGCAAGGATGCATAATGGGTAGCCACAACAAGCTCATCCTGCAGCTTAAAGAATGCATATGGGGTGAGAAGAGCCGCTGCGTGTGAGAAGAGCCGCTGCGTGGCCTTCCATTGGAGCTGCTGTCTTGAAACTTATGTTCTGCAAATTTTGTTGCTCCCCAGCTTGGTCTTTGTAGTCAACAACTAATGCAACCTATGTAAAACATGAAAACAATATAATACTCGTTTTACTTTGCACAAAGTGCATGCAGCAAAGTACATTAAACTCATCTAGAGCAGTATTGACTAGTGAATTTGGCAAAATAAATTCTCACCTGCTCAATAAAATGGGATAGGCTTCTTTGAGTACTCAAGAGCCGCTGAATGAAATCATTTATTGAATTTGAAACTCTTGGAGAAGCAGCCAGCCCTGCCGAAAAATGCCCTCTCAAATATGGCAATGCCCAGACATTCCGTGATGCAAACAGACTAGCAATGTGCCTATTTCCATGTAATCCATAGCAGTCCACCATGTCACTCCATCCATGATCAAAGTCCATTGTATTTTCCATGCTATACAGCCTATAGAACTCATTTTCCCAGTCATTATAGTGTTCGCCGAGTACTGCATTAAACCAAGATGGAAACCTGGCTGCAATAAGCCAGATGGAGAGGGCGTGCTTTGTGTTTGGCAGCTCCTTTTCAACTGCTTCTTTGAGATATACATTTTGATCAGTCAATATTGTCAGAGGGGCTTTTCTGTTCATGCAGTTGAGAAACACCTGTCAACAAGAAAGACTTCCTGAGAGAACTGTTGCAAAGAGGACCGTGAGTTTTCACCCTCAATTGGTTACCTGTAATGCCCATGTGAAGGATTGCAGATTTTCCTCCCTTATCAGTGTGCAACAAAAGAAGCAAGGCATCCCATGATTGTTCATTCCAATCCAAATACCTATTGTCATGTCCAGAGCAGTTAACCGATGAGTGGTGTCAAATACAACAGCATCACCAAATACCTCATAAGACCGAATCGACGATGCATACGACCAGGCAATATTCTCAAGGCGATTGTCGGCATCTCTGGTGAAGTCATACTTGAAATTGGGATCTTTCTCCTTGTAATTTCTGCACATTTTAAGCAGGTCAACATTCTCCTCCTCCTGGTCGAACCTCCTGAAGGAGTGTATGATGTTCCTCACATCCTTCTCGGTGAACGGGAGGCTCCCCGGCTGAACGCACTTCTCCAGCTCCATTATCCTCATCATCTGCTGCGCAGAGATCCCAGACTTTGCAAACATCCAGATCCGGTCTCTGTCCGAGTCCGAGATGGCGCGGTACGCTGGGAGAGACCGCACTTGATCCTGCCGGAGGAGCTCATGGTTGTGGTGGTCGGAGAACCCTGTGACCCGCCACTCCGGACCCCCCGCGCCGGCGTCCCTCCCTATCCGTAAGTACGCCTGGCACCCGCAGCGGGAGGATTTCCTGTTCCTCTGCGGCCTGGCGCCGTCGCTGAAGGGCTTCGCCGGCGCGTTCCCGGCGCGGTGGCACACGAAGTACCGCCGGGTCAGTCCCTTGCCCTCGCCGTCCTTCCCCTCCGTCCGGTGCCGCCGGATCGAGAACCCGCACCGCTTAGCGAACCCGCCGTAGAACTCGTACGCCGCGTCGTGTGTCAGAAACCGCTGGCCAATGTACGGGGCGGAGTCGTCCGCCGCCGCCGCCGTCTCGGGCGAGAGCCTCGTCTCGTTCGAAGAACCTTCCTCCTCCTTCCCGCTGCTGGTTCCCTCCATGGAGGACGCGTGCTGCTCTAGAGGGTCGCCGCGATATGAGGATTCGGCGGGCATCTGGCCACGGCGGCAGATCGCGACGAGAGAGGAAGAGGAGGGCGTGGTAGAACTTTGAAGGAGACATGGATTTCTGAGACGACGAAGATGGCCGGCGTACCGGCTGTGGCCCAGTGCAGTGACTCTTTGTTGGCGAATCCGGCGACGGTGGCCGGAGAGATTTTTTTTAGCGAATGGCCGGAGGGAATCTATCACATACACAGGCAAACTGTCGAGAAATGTACTGATGCATGGGTCTGCATCAGAAAGATGACAGAGCCTTGGGCTGTGGCCCAGTAACTCGTGGGCTGATTAAGAGCTTAAACTTCTAAAAAAAATGTTATTTTGTAGACCTATTTTCAAACTGAAAAAGAAGAAAATTAAAGAAAAATAAAAATATAATTAAAACGAGAAAAGAAAATACGGAGTTTGTATGCTAGAAATGTGAAGGAAAACCCTCCTTTTTCAAGGGTGGTAGAAGGAAAAAAAGCAATGAAATGTATGTTGTTTAAGTATGCTAATTATAGTGTACCGGATGTATACAAATTGGACCAAGAAAAATGTCGGCAGTCATTCTTGTGTTGTATCGATACGTTAACCACAATGTTCAATATGGACTCGTAATGTTAGAGGTGTCTATTTTCTTTTGCAGATCCTCGGACGGGACCATCAGAAGTGCCAAAACTTTAATACTCCCTCCGTTCGGAAATAGATGTCTTAGCTATCTCAAAATTTGTATGTATCTAGATATCTCAAAATTTGTATGTATCTTGTATGTATCTAGATACATACAAATTTTGAGATAGCTAAGACATCTATTTCCGAACGGAGGGAGTACAAGAAACTACTCCACTCACCCAATCCTTTTAAAACCTCTTCAAACCTAATCCCTTACAGCCCCCCTTGTCTTAAGAGATGCCCTTTGGTAGACAGGGTTTTGTACAGAAAGTCATACCGGCATTGTCAAGCAGCAAGTACAGCAAATCAACACGCATTATTGCAGGAGAACCACCTGATAAATGCATTACTGCGTAGAGAAATTTTACAACGTAAATCCCATAAGAGTGTACTTTAAAGACGACATCACCCACTCTATCAGCAAACAATATAGAACCAGAAGCAATTTGTACCATTTCATGTCACACAACAATCAACCGACCATCAACATTTCTCCTCCTGAAAGACAGTTTTTTCAGCTCTACCCAACTCAAGACAAACGATATCGAGTTAATAGAACAAAAGCACATTCAAACTAACCGGACAGTCCACCACAACCAGCACAACTGACGACACCGAAGTTTGCTTCAAATTTATTCTTCGCCAGTAACAATAAGCAGATCCATCGTCTTAGCACCAACAACTGCGAATGAAACTTACTCCCAGGTTAGCAAGCAAACCCATTTTGCACAATAAGAAACAAGCCTTCATCAAATCATATGATGAATAGGGAGGAGCACACTCCACCCCCTGAAAGTGCTTGTGTTGCCCCATGCGTGGTTTTGGTAATTAATGACAATCCTTATGGACTAATGTTTGCATTGAGATATACTTGTAGATCTTGTCCATAGGAAGAGATTGGAGTTCATGTGTTGGACTCTAGAAGATTACATGATGATCAATGCTCTATTCAAGGGTTTATATGAAGAATGGTCATGTGTAGAGTTGAGCATATTGCAAGCATGTCTTGAAGGATTCAAGACATCATCTTTATGAAGATAGAGAAGATTATGAAGTGCAAGTTCAAGAGAAGCATCTCGAAGAAATCATATGCTTGATGCTCGCCACCCATTTGGAGATAATGGTCAAGTGAAGATGTTCCTAAGAGTGGCACTCCCATCTTGGTGTATGGGGGAGCAACATGTGAGTCTTCATCAAGCATGTGCTAGCAAGCGCAATCAAGAAAGGTGGTCCACTTGAAGAGATCAAGATCGTCATCATCTAGCTCAAGTCGAATGCGCAAGGCAAAGGTTTGATCTTGATAGGATTCTCTTTTACCGGTCTTGTGGTGTTAGTGGGAGACCGGGTTTAGGATAGACGATGTACTATCAAGAGGGGTTCTCAAGTGAGTAACTTGATCGCATCTTTGTGGAGAGCTCAAAACTTTGCATACTTGGCATTATCATCTTTCTTGGTTCTTATTTGGCTTTTATCCATGTGAGAATTTAGAGCTTGTGTTCATCTCCATACCAAGCTCTAGTTCATCAAAAACGGATTCCATTTGAATATCTTGTGATGTTTTTGATGTTGGAGGTTTTACCGGTTTGTCTTTTATAAGAGAGGTCAAACTCTCCTCTTGTGTTTTCCTCCTCACATGATGGACTATGATGTGTATATGCATAATCTTGTAGAGCTTGTGAGTATCTTCGAAACAAGCCCAAGATCATAGAAAACGAAGTCCGGATGAAAAACATATTGCGGTTTTGGTTTGGAGGTTTATCGGTTGTTATTTTATCGAGAGATCTAACATTTCCCCATTTGGTTTTATCCTCCATTGTTGGACTATGATGTTTCTCTGCATGATCTTGTAAAGCTCTTCGTTACGATTCCAACGAGCCAAAGATCATCGAAAACGGAGTTCGGATGCTCAAGATATCGTCGTTTTCGTTCGGGTGTTTTCTGCAGTTTTTAGTCCAGCGGTAGTACCGCCCGGGTACCGCTGGGTACCGCTGGGAGTCCAGTACCGCGCGCGTTTTGAGCGCCAGAAATCACCCGGAGCGGTAGTACCACTACCGGGGCGGTAGTACCGCTGCCTGGAGCCCGTTTTGAGCCTGTTTCTCTGTTCTAACTACCCAGGGGGCGGTAGTACCGCTAGGCTAGCGGTAGTACCGCTCCTTGGCGCGATTTTCAGGTAACGGCTAGTTTTTGGGGTCCTTTTTAAGGGCCCTTCTTCCCCATTGTTCCCAAAAGTAGCTGAGCACATTTTTCCTCTCTCCTCCATTGTTGAAAGCTCATTTCTTTGATTACTCCCAATCCCTCCACCCAAACTCATTGATCTTTGGAGGATTGAAGGAGGTGACCTAGATCTACATTTCCACCGATCCATTTCTCCTCTAAGTGAGTGGAACCCTTTCGATCTAGTTCTTAAAGTTCCATTTGTTGTGTTCTTCGTTGTTCTTCCTCTCTTCTCTCCCCATAAGCATTAGTTGCTTGTGGTGGGATTCGAGAGTGAAGGATTTGAGCCTTGTGCTCTTGCCTATTGCATTTGGTGCATCGTGTGCTCTCCACGAGGATTCGTGGAAGTTGAAAACTTGTGAACTTGTTACTCTTGGGTCCTTGGACCCTAGACGCCCGCGTGGTGGTTGGACCCTTGTGTGGTCACTTGTAGCTGTTCGGGAGCCCCCAATCCCTTGTGTGGGTTGTGCCCCGGATCGTTGTTGAAAGGCTCCGGATTTCCGCCTCGAAGGATTCCGATAGTGGAAGGTGAACCAAACCTTTGTGGTGCGGTTCATCGGAGAAGAAGGTGAAACCTTTGTGGTTGTTGAACCATTGTGTTGGTTCACACCTCTCCAACGAGACGTACTCCCTTAACAAGGAGGAACTCAGGAATACATCTTCGTCTCCGTGTGCCTCGGTTATTTCTATACCCGAGATCTTTACTTATGCACTTTACATTGTGATAGCCTTCGTGCTTGAAGTATTCTATTGCTATCACTTTGTTGCTTGTCTTGCTTAGCATAAGTTGTTGGTGCACATAGGTGAGCCTAGTATATTTAGGTTGTTAGCTTGTTAATTTAAACATCTAGTTTTATTCCGCAATTAGCAAGCCTAAACCGGAAAAAATTTAATCGCCTATTCACCCCCCCTCTAGGCGACATCCTGGTCCTTTCACCCCCCCCCCCCCCCCCCCCCAAATCATTTCATTTTAGATGTCCATTTTTTTTTTGATGAACTTTAGTTGTCCCACAATGACAACTAAGCAAGTAACATGAATTAATACCGTCTCAACTAATACATGAATTAATACAGCTTCAGCCTGTTTCGGTTCAAAAATCACAAGACCTCTTCAAATGGGGCTTCCGATATTTTTGGGGTTTTTGAGCCCCTAGGGGGAAATCCTTTCCAATACCAGCCCACCCCTGTGTACCAAACGAGCCATTATACTAAAATTTTATACTTTCTTAATTTTTTAATCATATTATGGGTTTAACAAATATGTTATATGTGTTGTATACTACTCAGTTAGCATTGTCAACCATACAATATTTTTTCTCGATTGTTTTTTTGTTATATAAACGCAACGTATATCACTAAAAATATACCTAATTTATGCAAAAATATTCTTTGTGAGATATTACCCTATGAAAAATATACAAACCACCTTATATGTGAAAACACAAAAGAAATAACACACACGTCCTTGATTTATTTTATATGAATTATGTAGCGTATATGTATATTAATTTTTGTGAATGATCTTCTCTGTTTTAATATTATTAAATATAACTAGAGATTTCAGAGCATACAACCCAAAAGATATCTTAATAGATGTGTGTAGTATATGGTTATGTAATAAAATATGTAGAAACTTCTAGTGTATAAATTGAATAGTTGTTGTGATATCTTTATCCGTACTCAAATTTGTCTTACAAGGTAGACTAAGTTATAAGTTGAGAACCGTTGATGATCTATACTTGTTATCAAAATAGCATTGCTTATAGTTATCACCGGGGAACATATAATATTATGGGTTCCACTACTTTTGCACATACAAAATTCAATTACCATATATGCTCACCTCAATAGTCCTATGTATAACATGATCTTGTTAGTTTCCCAGATAAAAAGATATGCATACAATTAAACATTGCAAATATATCTAGCAAAACATTAATATAACATGCTTTAGGCATCCATATAAAAAACTAGCAGGCAAATTAAAATAGTCACTACAAGATCACCCCAAGGACGCCTTCGCTGTCAAGGGGCACGAACCAGGGGCGGCGCTGGGTGTCTTCCTGGGTATGCAAGTGCATACCCATGATTCTTGCTAAACAAGGTTGATTAGGGCAAAACAGTGAAGATTTTTCTAAAAACAGTGATGATTTCGAGAAAATGAATACCTATGAATACCCGGTAATTAATTCCTAGCGCCGCCACTGGCACGAGCCAGATGAATTAAACTAGTCATGGCCGTTCAAATTGGTTTGTTCTTGTATGATACATTGAATTGGTCAACAATGTGCAATTGTTCACGTAAACCAATTTATATTGTTTATAAATAGTCAGTTAACCTATATATGTGTCAGATTATATCATAAAAGTTACAACCGTACTTTATCATTTGATTACCTCCTCCTCTCTGGGCCAGGAGAAGTATCATGTTTCCCGGCCTATGGACCGGCGCTGATTCACTCCTTTCTAAAACAATATTAACCGAGAGTATGTAGAAATTTATCATTTGAATTTTTTGCTACAAATCTAAAGGCATAACTTTTACGTAACAACTGAGTTTTTTATGTTAATTGTTTCAGACATACATAAATATTCCCAATTGCTTTGTAGGATGTCATATACTTTGAAACGGAGGTTGTACTTCACGTTTTGACATGAAGTGTACTTACTAATATTTTCATGGTTTATTGCCTTAAAATGCTTGTGCGTAAAAACTTCTAACCGTGAATAATGACTTGAATAATTTATCATAAAATATCACAGAAAATATATAGTCTTACTTATACAAACTAAAAAGGGACCAATTAGGACAAAATAAGCAACATTTAGAGATGATTAGGGGAGGATATATATTAGTTTATTGTGGAACTGGATTAAAGATTTTAAACTGTTCAAATCAAAATTGATATAACTACGAGGATTAGATCTTAGGTCAGTTAACCCAAGTACCAACGTCATGCTATCAAATAAGTTATCTATGCAATTCTTCGTACTGCGATTTGTGGTGTATTTTATGTCAATCATTGATTTACTTATCTTCCTTGGTACCCGAGCCTCGTGTGCTACGTGCTTAGCATAAACACATGTGAATTTGTTTAGCTTATCCAGTATAATATATTTAGCTTATCAGATCAAAGCCTCTAGATGAGGGCCTATACAAAATGATTTGGCATCTTTATCATAAGAAAACATGATTTTAAACTTTTTTTTAATATTAAGTTTATCAGAAAAAGAATTTTCAAAATTTAATTAGGTCATCCTAGAAAAAATGGGAACTGTGTATCCTATAAATAATCAATGTCTCACCATGGAGCGCAAAAACATGCATTTTCTAAAAAATTGTGAGTCTAACACTATTTGTGACTCGAAAAACGGCCCTAGCTCATGAAATGTGTAGATAGGCCACTGCTTCTGTGCATAACCGAACCGAAACCGAACCAGAAAAAACCTAACCGCAACCGATTTTGCGGTTTTTTCAGTTTTTCGGTTAGGTTTAGGTTAGCAAAAGAGCTAACCGGACTCGGTTAATTCGGTTTAAAACCGAATTGTTTCGGTTAAACCGAAAGTAACCGAACAGCCCAGCCCAACAAGGAATCGTGATAGACAAGCCCAGTACAGATTCGCGTAGACATTAAATATATGTTCTGTAGTGACTTCTATACATGAAATCTCTAGAAACCTTCTGGTTAGTACGTGTATTTGCTTGGCTTTGGGGTGTTATTAGGTCGTGAGTTCAAATCCCCGTGGCCTCCTAAATTTTTTATTGTCCAAAATTTCATCCTTTTTTGCTTCTTTCTCTTGCAACACGTTTAGTCGTGTTTAAAAAAAATACAAAACTGCTATAGATAATCATAAAAGTTAGGTGATGATCAAAAATCCGCGTCAACATTGGTTAATTTGGTTATTACCGAAACCAAACCGAAATTAAATGGTTATTACCGAAACCGAACCGTATTTTCATACAAAACCGTATTTACCGTATAAACCAAACCGAATTAACCATATTAACCGAACGCGCGGCCGGACTTCGAATAGTACACCAAGATGCTAGTACTAAAATTGCTGAATGACATGCTAGATCCATCATAAATGCCCACACAAGTGCAACTGCGCGTACAGATCATCCGAAAAAACAATCGCTTGCGAAATGGCCGCTTGTCACGTCCATATGGCATGTGCCGAGGAATGCATACACCGGCCGGTGATATACTGATATCGCATCCCGTTGCATACATAGTCCGTCTCCATGTGCATGACATGAAATGGCGTATGCGAATCAAACCTCCACCAAACCAATCGTTCTGGCTTCGGGTCCCTGGAGTGGAGGAGCACGTGCGTTGATCCTGCGAGAGATCCCTGGAGTGAGATGTGTATCTATCCATGATGGGTTGGAAGATTCACCTGATACATGCACGATTAATTGTAACTGTAAATTGAGAATAACGGATACCAAAATACGAACTGATTTAGACCAGAGGCATCTCATCCAGCAGCGTGTGAATTGTCGAGACCATATATTCACCTGCGTACGACAAGACCACACGGGTACGTCCAGAAAACACACATGTTTCAACCTCACCAGACAGAGACACGCTGCTCTACACTATTCAGTCGCCGTGCTCGCGATCCATCCATCACGAGATAATCATGATAAGCACAGTCGTAGCTCTGAACTTATCAAGCCGACCAAGAGGATAGAAAAGTAGAACGGATATAAAGTCATAAAAATGATTCGGAAAAGAAAAATGCACCGACGATGAAAAGCCAAGGGAGAATATTATCAGCCGTCGGTTGCCGCGATCGCAGCCGTTCACCTAGCGGGGTCAACCACAGGTGTCCGGGCCCAGCCGGTGCCACGGGAGACACGTTCACGAGCAGGGGAGCAGTCTGTGCCATGATCGATCTGGATGACGGATGGAGCCGGCCCCAGATAGAGCCGATCCAGTGCACGCCAGGGAGGGTATCCGCTGCCAAGGCGAATGCTACTGCTAGCCAATAGACGAGCGCGCGCAGCCTATTCACAGCTGACTTGTCCCACCCTCTTCTCCCTCCCACGAGCTTCCATACCCCACGCCTTTGCGGGTACGTCTCGTCTTCCTCGGTTCCTCCTCTCCCATCTCCGCCAGCCTTGCTCAAGCAGAGCAGGCCATCTCTCCAAGGGTCCGGCCATCTCGCCTGCCTCGACCGCTACTGTTCTTGGCCGGATCGATCAGCTGCTGAGCCCCCGGGTCATTTTAAGACCGTCAGGTAATCTCCAGCTCCTGGGCATATGAATATATGATGCAGCTGCACCCTGTACCTTGATTAGTCTTGGGTAGCCATGTTGCGCTGCCCATTTTACTACTCCATTTTGCATTCCGTTCTTCTCGATCGTCGTCCATCTCCATCCAAATACCGTCCCCAGAGGTCATTCATTCATGGGGGCGCTCGTGGGCTGCTTAAGAATTGCCGTGTGGTCTGCCGGTTGATTCTTCTCGGAGCAGCAAGCAGCTTCTCTCTAGATCGAGTGCTAGCGCGATCGATGGATTGGTGTAGCAAGAAGGAGCGCATTTCTTCCTTCATAAATTCGGCAGAAGGCCCAAAGCTAGATGAGAGAATTCCTTATTTGGCCCTCTCTTAAAATCTGCTTCCCTATTTGACACTGGTTAAAATTTTCTTCCTTATTTAACCAGAAGTATAAATTTTGTTCCCTATTAGACACTTCCGTCCATTTTAACACCTAAAGATGTTAACTGTGACGTGAATAGACCATTTTACCCCTGGAAATAGACAATGCAACAGAACGAGACCATCATCTGCTCCTCTTACGCAATTCAGCACGATGGCAGCAGTTCAGAAATTCAGAAACAACAGCTCGGAAAAAATTGTCGCCACCGTGCTTGAGCAGGAGAGATGGAGCAGCATCTCCTTCCGTAGACATGATTGAGCAGGCACCAGCGCATGGTCAGCTGCGCCGGCGAGCAGGGGTGCCCAGCGACATCGTGCCTGTCGCGGTTCAATCCGGCAGGCTCGATTTGGCGGCGGAAGCTCGTCGCGGTTCAATCCGGCAGGCTCGATTTGGCGGTGGAAGCTTGTCGCGGTTCAATCCGACAAGCTTGATTTGGCGGCGGAAGCTCGTCGCGGTTCTGCAGCAGACAGAGTGCACGCGGGGCTGCTGTCATGGAAGCGCGCGTCGGCGGGCGGCGCGGGGAAGGCTTGGCCGGTGGCCGGCGGCGAGCTGCGTGGGAAGGATGTGGGGCTCCGCTCGCTCAGTCAGTTCTCCAGTTTTTAACAAGATCGAGTCCGCCTCCCGCCGCCACCGGCGGTCACTCAGCTGGATTTCATGTTGGTCAACGGTGAGAGGGAGCACAGGGGCAAAATAGTCTATTCACGTCGCACTTAACACCGTTAGGTGTCAAAATGGACGGAAATGTCAAATAGGGAACAAAATTTACACTCCTGGTCAAATAAGGAAGAAAAGTTTAACCAGTGTCAAATAGGGAAGCAGATTTTAAGAGAGGGCCAAATAAGGAATTCTCTCAAGCTACGAAGCGTCTGTAGCTAGACTATTGGGGCCTACCACAGAGTGAGCGGGCCCTATCAGTTGTCTGTACTCATCTATCAATCAGTGGGTCTCATTACGGGATAATTCTTCACGGCCTTCCTGTGACCTAGAGATTGCGATCGATGGGAAAGAAGCATACGGAGCAGAAATTTGGACCCAAAGTAACTGTACATTTTTTTTACTCCCTCCGATCCATATTAGTGGGCACAACTTTGTCTAGATACACATGTATAGACTAGATACATATGAATTTAGACAAAGTTGTGCCCACTAATATGGATCGGAGGTAGTAGTATTTTCCAGAAAAATGCCTGGATTGCTGTGATATAGATCATAGGACGAAACCCATGTAGAGACAGAGGGAAGATGCGGGACGCACCTCACCTGGTAGAATTAACTACTAGTCTGTAATGGATTAGCTGGTTTGTAGTATTATCTATTTCAGTGGAGCAGGAGGTTTTTTGCTTGCACAACTCGCTCTTCTTGTTTTTTTTTTTCGCGAGGAAAGTTACAGCGAAATTACACCAGATTCCATGCAAAACAGCCCAGAGAAATAAGAAAATTACAGCTCAGTCCTGCAGGACAACGAAGACGCCATTGACGAACTCGCTCTTCTTGTTCTCTTGTCCACTTGTAGGAAAGATAAAGATCAATTGACTATACGTTCCTTGATTATTCTGGAAAGCTAACGATGATTACTGGATTCATTCACCCATAAAGTGAGTAGGATTAGGTTGATTAACAATGGTGAGACATTTGAGCCGTGAGGGCGTTGGCAAAGCTGGCTGTGGCGACATGTGGATGGATTCGATGCTTTGTTTACGTTTTCCGCTTTTCTTTTTGCGAAAGATCTCGAACCTGATTTGTCCTATGGGAGCGGGAACCTATCGCCTTTGGACGACCGAAAGACGGACTATTGGTAGGTGGTTGCAAACTTGAATTTCTCACTATTTTATACCCACTTTGTGCTCATTTCTCCATAAATAATCACGCTCGTACCGCCCAAAAGTCACCATGATTGGAAGCTTCCCATCCTGGTCCGATCTGACAATCTAGGCTGTTAGTGGCCATAATTTCACACTGTTAGTCTTCCTGTTGATTCGACGCTGGCGTAGTGGCGTGGTAGCTGCTGCTGCTGCTGTTGTTTGTCGTGCTCTTTTTGTCAATTACTCCGGGTAGATTAGATCAATGTCTCTCACCGGGTACCATGACCTCGCCGGCACGGCTAGATGACCATGAGCTCCAGGATGGCCGTCAGCTTCACGGGTCTATTCTTCCTCTTCTTTTTCCGGTGAACACCTGCGGAACTGGCGCGAGTCGGGCGAGCGAGACAAGGACGAACTGCCCGCCATATCAGGGAGGCCGGAGATTTCAAATATCTTGTGGCTGAAATGCCATGGCAGGTCACCGTGACAAGTAGGCCCGGCGACCGACCGCCCATGGTGCGCGGCGCCTGTCATGTCGCCGTGCGGCGCTGGCGAAAAATTTGTCACGTGCTGACATAATTTCGCCAAGATTTAATTTCCAGTTTCCATTTTTATTTTCCCTCTCTCACTCGTTACCATTTCTGTTGCTCCCGCACCCCAATAAAACTGCAGGAGGCCAGCATCAGCAACAGCGTCAGAATGGACGGCAACCAATCGCCGCCGCCGGGTTCCAACCAGCCGCCGCCGGAGCGGGACGGCAGCTTCAACTACGACATAGAGAGCGTGGACGGCGGCGGGTGGCGCGGCTCGTCCGAGGCGCTGCCGCGGCTCGACGACGACGCGCTGCTGCGGTACGACGACGACGGCGGCGGGCCGCGCGAGCCGCTGTTGCGGAAGCGTACCATGAACACAACCTCCCAGATCGCCATCGTCGGCGCCAACGTCTTCCCCATCGAGAGCCTCGACTACGAGTACGCTCCCCCTCTCTGCTCCCCCTTCGTTTAATTAACCTCCTACTAGCTCCTTTGAAAGCTCTTTTTTGTCGCTGTCATGATCTTGATGAATGGGGAGTTGTCTTTACGGTTAGTCCATTGTTTGTCTCGGACAAAAAAAAATAGAGTAGCATCTACTTGTGAATATGGAAGGTTAAATTCATGATAAAAGGTGTGATCCTTTATCGCTCACTTCATTTAACTTTATAAATAACTCAGATACTAGCAGCCAAAATTGAGGTTTTTCTTTGCACTGGCTGGTAAGTGCTGAATGGAGATTGCCAGGTTTAAGGAGACTAACCTGTTACTATTATTAGGATTATTACTTGTCCAGTTACAGGACTTCTCTTAAGTGACCCTACAATATATTTGAAGGGGCACTTGCTATATTTAGTTACTATAAGTGTCAGATTGATTTCAGAAAGCCAATATTAAAGGGAGGGGAAGACGGTGGATTTAACCCCTTAACACGAACAAGCAGTAATGTGTTTGTAGGTTCAGTAATTATCAAAGTTTTGATGAATTCAGATGTTAAATAATTGTATTGATGAATAAAGTCGTCACCCCTTGAGAAAATCTGAACTCAACATGCAAAAGTAAGATATCAAGAAAGTTAAAAAGGCCACCTGCAGAGGTTCTCGCATTGTAAGCACATCAATGATCGAATACCGATGAGAAACAAGTAATTTAGTGTACAAGGTGCGCACTGTATGCAAGTAGGTGCATTTGATTCATTCTCTGAATATTTTTGTGTTGTCTGTTACAGAATTGTGGAGAATGACCTTTTCAAGCAAGATTGGCGATCGAGAAAGAAGAAGCAGATATATCAATATGTTGTTCTGAAATGGGCATTAGTTCTTCTTATTGGTTTGTTGACTGGACTTGTTGGTTTCTTCAACAATCTTGCAGTCGAGAATATTGCTGGATTCAAGTTGTTGATGACAGGTGAATTTATGCTCCAGGAAAGGTAAAGCTTCACTCCATGCTTTTGCTATTTTACCATAAGGTGTACTTTAGTACAGTGATGGGTAATGTGAAGTTGTCGATTGGGTGCTGCTTCCAGTGCAGGTACTTCACAGCATTCTTGGTATATGGAGGTTGCAATCTAGTCTTGGGAGCCACTGCTGCAGCAATCTGTGCTTACATAGCACCTGCTGCTGCTGGTTCTGGCATCCCTGAAGTTAAGGCATATCTTAATGGAGTTGATGCTTACTCTATTTTAGCTCCCAGCACACTCTTTGTAAAGGTATGGTTTAACTCAGAATAAACATGTAGCATTTATTATTTTGGAGTGTACTACGTTATCGCAATTTTATTATGCTAGCTTATCTTATTAGACTACTTAGATCATTGCTAGAGTTTGCATCGTGTGCTCTGCAATGATTTTCATGCTTGTGACAGAACCTCCTGACACCTTTCCAGTGCCGCTAGGAAGTATAGGAAATAATTTCTTTTTTAAAATCTCAAACAAGTAAGTTTGGCCTTGGAGGTATTAGGTTCATAATTTGGGTGAGCAGTCAGAGATTGTATGGATGAGTGCGACTTAAACCCCATCTCTGATACTTTCCAGCCTCCTTGTAACAACCAAAATCTAATTTGCCGCAGAAACCATATAACGCGGAAAATCTAATCGGTATAGATGGAACTCGGAAGTACCCTTTCTCTCATGGTTGTAGCCCATTCCACAAAATACATCTGTTACATGAGAACACTCATCATTATTTCATTTTTGCTTTATTTCGTCAGCAACTGCAGAAAATGTCTAGAGTCATTGAGGTTTCTTCAGATATGTCATGCGAAAGGCAACCCACTACGTCCCAAAGTTTGTCTATTTTGTGAAAATTTAAAGGAACTTTCTTTTAGATTCATTGCAGTTGCAGTCTATATGGTTGATACTTGAGAATAAAATGATGTATAAGCAGCTCGTTTGTAGCTGGCATATCATTAGGCCGAGACAAACAGTTATTGCTAATTGTATGCAAGAGCAAATTACGTTGTTATTGAAATTTCTTCAATTACATTGCAGATATTTGGTTCAATACTTGGAGTTTCAGCTGGATTTGTACTTGGTAAAGAAGGTCCCATGGTACATACAGGGGCGTGTATTGCCAACTTGCTTGGTCAGGGAGGGTCACGCAAGTACCATCTTACCTGTAATTGGCTGAAATATTTTAAGAACGATAGGGATAGGCGAGATTTGATTACATGTGGTGCAGCAGCTGGAGTAGCAGCAGCATTTCGTGCTCCTGTTGGTGGTGTACTCTTTGCTCTTGAGGAAGCAGCATCATGGTAGTACCTCTATCCCTTCTCAAGCTATTCATTCATACTTAAATGCAGATAATAATCTTGTTAATGTCCTCTTATTTATGATAACTGCTTTTCTAGTTACCACTTCCAATCAAATCTTGAGAAATTAAAAGTCCTGCAGTGTCCATAGACACTGGATATGTCATCTACTTCCACAATCTAAATCTGTTATGAAAATGTTATAGGCCACAGGTCAGTATCCTGACAAGGCAACTAGTTGAAAATGAACAGATCTTTTTGCGGAAGGAGTAGGTGGTTCTAGGGGTAGAAATAAGTTGGAATGCGGGCAAATAATATTTGATCCATATTTTAAAGTCAAATACAAATACCATTCGAACTTCTACTCAATTTGGTCGGATTTGGTTATTCGCATAATCACTATGTAAGATGAATTTTACCCTCATGCTCATAACGACTAGCTATTCCAATTTTGAGCTGAACAAAGGAACATCAATTTTACACTATATCAAGCCAAATATGTATACAAACTTATTGACTTCGAGCTGGATTTTAGGAAAAAATAACATTTTCAGATGGAGTACTTGAAATCTTATAAGCATCCATAGTTTTCCATATGAATGTGATTTGGGAAGAATCTATTGATTGCATGGGTTTCTAAACTTTATCTTTGTTCTATCGAATATGTACATGGTAGTTGAATAATACAGAATTCCTGTTTCTTTTTCACATCCCTACGTGCTTAATATGATTGTTTGAACATGGATTATTCTAAAAAAGAATTATGTGAACATGTTCGTTTTACTGCGTCTGTTTTTAACCTTTTTCACATGGCTATTCTGCTTTTGTTTATTCATCATTCAGGTGGAGGAGTGCTCTTCTGTGGAGAACATTCTTTACAACTGCTGTTGTTGCTGTCGTGTTGAAGGCCCTGATCGAGGTATGTCGTAGTGGAAAATGTGGTCTATTTGGGCAAGGAGGGTTGATTATGTTTGATCTTAGCTCAAACATCCCGACATACGGCACCCAAGATGTCATTGCGATAATAATCCTTGGAGTAATTGGTGGCGTCTTTGGAGGCCTCTTCAACTTTCTCTTGGATAGGATTCTTCGTGTTTACAGTATTATCAATGAGTAAGTGCATTTGATGTAGTTTTCTGATTTTATCTTCCAAATTCAAAACGAAATCTCATTTACACTGTCATGCTTTCATATAGGAGAGGTGCTCCATTAAAGATCCTTCTGACAATCACAATATCAATTATCACCTCAGCGTGCTCCTATGGGCTCCCTTGGCTTGCTCCGTGCACTCCATGCCCTGTTGGTTCCATGGAGGAATGCCCCACAATTGGCCGTTCTGGAAATTTTAAGAGCTTTCAGTGCCCGCCTGGTCACTACAATGGTCTTGCATCACTTTTCTTCAATACAAATGACGATGCCATCCGCAATCTTTTCAGCCGTGGCACCGCGAACGAGTTCCACATGTCTAGTCTTTTCGTGTTCTTCATCGCTATTTACTGCCTTGGTCTCGTGACATATGGTATCGCTGTCCCGTCTGGTCTCTTTATCCCTGTGATACTTGCTGGGGCTACGTATGGACGCATAGTGGGGACACTTCTTGGCAGCATGTCTGATCTTGATCCTGGCCTCTTTGCGCTGCTTGGTGCCGCATCTTTCCTTGGTGGAACAATGAGAATGACCGTCTCAGTCTGTGTAATCCTTCTAGAGCTCACGAATGAGCTCCATATGCTCCCTTTGGTCATGCTCGTCCTTCTGATATCAAAGACCATAGCCGATTGCTTCAACAAAGGGGTGTATGATCAGATTGTTGTGATGAAAGGTTTGCCATTCATGGAAGCTCATGCCGAACCATACATGAGGCACTTGGTAGCTGGTGATGTCGTGTCTGGGCCACTGATCTCCTTTTCAGGTGTTGAGAAGGTGGGCAACATTGTCCAAGCTTTAAGGATCACGGGTCACAATGGGTTTCCGGTAATCGATGAGCCACCTCTGTCAGAAGCTCCAGAGCTGGTTGGGCTGGTGCTTAGATCACACCTGCTGGTTCTGCTGAATGGCAAGACCTTCATGAAGGAGAAGGTGAAAACAAGTGGTAGCTTTGTGCTGCGAAGATTTGGGGCGTTCGACTTCGCCAAGTCCGGCTCCGGGAAAGGTATGAAAATTGAGGACCTGGATTTCACTGATGAAGAAATGGAGATGTATGTTGATCTGCATCCAATCACAAATACTTCACCCTACACGGTGGTTGAGACGATGTCGCTTGCAAAGGCTGCAGTCCTTTTCAGAGCCCTAGGACTAAGACACCTACTGGTTGTGCCAAAGACCCCCGGGGTGAGACCTTCTATCTCCAAATTCCAGATCCTTCACTATTTCACTGCACATTCTTTGCTTTCGTGATATGAAGTTCAGAATGCAGCTGGAATTGTTACATTCCATGACAAATACACGTCGATAACAATTTTTCTTCCTGTTTTGGTGCAGAGACCTCCCATTGCTGGGATCCTCACAAGGCACGACCTCATGCCGGAGCATATCCTTGGGCTGTTCCCAAATCTCCGCAAGTCACATTGAGGGGCAAAATGAGAGCACTCAGCAGATCAAACAATTTTTTTTTCTCTTGTCTCGTCATTTCCATTGAGATGATTCATTGGATCATGGAATAATCTGGTATATTTGTTGTAAAGAAGCTGATTCTCCAATCCACGATTCGGTGTGTTTCTTTTTGGTAGTTTGTGCTCTTGTGTAACAAAACAATACTCTTGTCAGTACATGTTCTCTCTTTTTCCTCAGCTGTGTCTTGCTGTGTGGTTCTCATCTGCCCTTCCTGTAGCTTCGACTGCAACACTTTGTCGGTACTCGGTAGTAGACTAGTAGCAAGTAATTTCTGAACAAGATGATGATGCAGACAAGGTTCTGAAATCTGAATCGTACTAAGTAGTGTATTCATGAAGGAAATTCAGTTGCTTCCAAACAAACTGGCTGTCCAGGCGTCAGTGGAGAGGCCTCTCATTTGTTGCTGTCACATGCCGGTGTTGGTTCTCGCAGGATCCACCAAAATTCGCCAGGATCTTTCCACAGCGACCCCGTTGGCATCTACTACTGACCTAACCACCACCAAAAGTGCGTTGGCCCACATGCCAGTGGCAGGTTAAACTCCAGACATGAATGAACAGAAAGGCGGAACAGTGACAGGCAAGGCACCATGATGCTGTCCCTGTAGATTCCAGCAGGTGTGGTCATTGCTTGCTTCCTACTATTGTCTCACACTTCCCAGTCACCAGTGCGCCCTAGGCTTTTTCCATTTTTTTTTGTTCTGTGTGAGGCATGCATGCCAAATGCCGAGAACTTTTATGCATAAACAAACTCCTCATCAACTTTCTGCAAAAATCTCGCTCGGCACTGCGGCGCCATGCTAGACAGCACGATGCCCTGGTCAAAGGCGCCGTGGACCTACCACGTCACCCCGGTAGGCCCGCACCATGTTAGTATGGTGGGCCATCCGCCCCCATCCTTCTCTTCTTCCTTCTCCTGCCTGAAGGCTTGACTCTCTCTCTCTCACTGCATCTACTCCATTTGCACTCAAATCCCTCCTAATCGGAGGGATTTCGCCGACAATAAAATCGGATGAGTCAAACAGAAGCGTTCGGTAAGATCACATTCTCAGTGCAATCAATTCCACGCAATTTGAGCCTCTGTTTGTCAAGTTACCAGCAGCCAGCAAGAACCTGCACTCAGCAAACAATTGCTTTGAACTCCACGGAGCACTAGCAAAAAATGTGATCGCTTCAATTCACAAAATTATTACCAGGATACACCACTGTAACTAAGACCTTACGGTGCATTCCTTTTCCAACTCATCGTTTTCAGCCAACATGTCAAAAGAGGAGCCGATTTGCGCATTAAGCTACACATCACTGAAAAAGAATGGGAGGGGATACGGAGACGGCTATCACCGATACAAAACCAAAGAAAAATTCTGCAGAAAATTGCTTGCACCGAGAGATCGCTGTTGAATAGTCTGTCTGAGCGGTGAAAGTTGGAACTGTTAGGTTCTTCCATTCTGAATACCAGTGTACCCAGTGGCGGTGACTGATCCGAATGAAGAGTCAAGCGAAACAAGACCTACTCCTATATAAGAGCTTCGACGCCGATCTGATGCATCTCACGCAACCGCCAAACTGCGTAGTATGATTCTTCTTCGGGCACCTCGTCACTATCCATGAGCTGCATCGCCCATTGATAATAGACGCTCCGGATGGTATCCTAGCATAATTCGAAACAAAAAACAGGTATATCACTTGATCTATTACATATATGGACTGCGCTATAGCCTGTCAATTAAGAGAAATTAACAAGAGCACTTTATATGTGTTTACACTTGGAACAGGTAAGGGCTGCAGGCAATCATGTACACTTAGTCCTAATCTACACTTTCGAGCATCCACATTCATAAATAAAGCTTAAGCCTACCACCTCAACTCAACAAACTGCTGTCTATAAAGCTCTAGCACGAGAACTGAAAGAAACGTGTATGAAATACTAGTCAAGTCCAAGTTCAAGTACTGGAACCAGCATGAAACTATTTCAGCTAGACAACTCTAATGACACAATTTCCTTTGTAGGCTTGTAATAATTGTTAATTGCACACACTCGGGCGTTGCATGGGATATACAACAACTTCTACCGCCTAAAAAGCTCACACATCAGCTCGAGAACTGAAAGAAGCATCTATGAAATAATAGTCAGGTCCAGGTTCAACTTTTGGAGCTAACATGAAATTATTTCACCTAGACAACTCTAGTGACATGATTTGCTCTGTCAACATGATAATAATAGTTAATAAACTTAATATCACATAGTCAGGCACTACATAAGATATTGCTTCTGTCATATATCACTTAATTGCAATATGAAGGCCACTAATCACTAACTGAGAAAAAAACCATGCACAAATAAATTCTATCAAGCATGGTGTCAGTATAAGAATTTATTTTAAAAGGCAGCAGCCGCTGGGTTAAGAGCATCTCTAGCAGAACCCGCAAAAGGGGCAAACCCACATAATAACCGCCCGATGCGGATTTAAAACTGCAAAAACGCGGAGAATAGAACCCGCAAAACTCACCGGCCCGTAAAACTTTTTGAGGGGCCCTGCAAATTTCACCCTCCAAACCTTAAGTTCACAGATTTCACATCCGATTTTGCAGTGGCCTGCATCCACGCTGGGCGTTGGCGGGCTGAATATTCAGCATCCGCCGGTGACCTTCTGCCGTGGACTTTGCCGAAATCAACCTTGGCGAATCCCTCGGCGGTGCCGGTCTGCGTGCCGAAGAAGACGGCGGCCCTCTTCCTGCCGTCGTCATTGGCCAGCTCGTCCTTGCCCTGCCTCGCCGCCTTGCCCTGCACCCCGACGGCGACCGACGCCTTGTCCGCCTCCCTCCGCTTCTTGCCCGCCGCCGTCCTCCGCCAGAGAACGAGCAGCGCGCAGCCGAGCACGGCCGCCGCCAGCGTGGCCAGGAGCGCCCTGACGTCCGCCCACTGGCCCGCCGCCACGCCGCCGACCAGCTCCGCGGGCGTCACCCCACGCAGCAGCGCCGCCACGAGCTCCATCGGGCCCGCCGCCGAACCCATCGATCGATCTCCCGCGGGACGGAAAACGCGCGCGCGTGGTTCGCGTGATGGATGGAGATTGCGTTGGTTGGTAGGTGGGAGAGCGTTGGGAATGAAGGAAGGAAGTAGGAGGTGGCAGTACACGCGCGACGCGGCAACGGCAGCTACTTCCGACTACTACTGCCTGAGGTGGGTGGAAGAAGATAAGGAATATTCCTGAAATATTCCTTTTTACAGTTTGTATATGCGGTTTCTGTTCCGTGTCGACTCGTTTTGAGTCAAAAAATGCGCGTTCCGCGACCCGCAAAACTGTTTTGCGGTTCCGCGTTTTGCAGGCTCTGCTAGAGATGCTCTAACAACAGAGCTAGCTTCTATGAGCCTACCACACATCAATCAGAAATACATATACACAAAGAGCAAAGCTACATAGCCTACCTGTCCTCCTTCAGTTACTTCTCCTTCTCTATCACGAATACAGTGAATCTCCTGTGTTCGGAACTGAAATGGAGTTTTGGAAACAAGGATTCACTGTAAGCAGAACACATAACAAAAATGAAATAAACAGAACAATCAACCACTAGGTACTTACCACTACGAGAATGAGGGGTGCGGATCCCAACATCCTTGTTTCCTTCACATCAGCATCTGAAATGTGCAGAATCTGCAAAAATATGGAAATTTAGAAAAATAAATCTTTTGAAATAAATACATGTGTTGTGAACACCATATAATTTGTACAAGTGAACTTGAAACCTACAGAGAGGGGCTGGCTGCGTTTACATAGGAATCAAAGAAAAATGTAGATACAACGTGACCTACTTTGTGATCAAAAAATATGCCTTGTGTTGCATATGCTTTCCTTTCTCCTTTGCAGCGTTCAAGCATTTCCTTGGTGCAATACTTTTTTAAAGTCTCCACATCACCCTGAAATCATAACAGGTAGTTTTGGATAATGAAATTGTCAAGAATATCTATCAACACGCACATTATTTTCATATATAGTATTAGACAGCATGTAGTGAATAGTTTTGCCCCATAACAAAAAAAAAGAAACAACCAGCTAACATGCTCCATCAACGGTTGGTGGGATCAAAATCAAGATGCCATTGGAAAGCAGCAAAGAAGAGGCTTCAGCAGCATTCTAATCAACTGATATATGCGATGTGGGTGTATGAAAAGAAATTAACCAAAGGAGTTTCAAGAGCAGGGCAAAGAGCGGCAAGGAGAAATTCAACAGAAAATTGGGCATCTGCAGTAGGATCCCGTCCTCCAGTGGGGCCATGGATCATTCAGTTGTTCAAACTTTTCTGAGATTGTCGCCATGTGGCGAAACTTGTCCTTCTAAATGTTTGCGACTTTCTTTTCCAAGCTATATGAATGGCAAAGAAACTGATTCTTTCCTCGAGAAAATGACATTCTTTTTCCTTAGCTAGGCATAGTTTACCTTTGAATATGCAGTTAGAACAGGCTTGATCATTTCTTGAACATCACCAACAAAATCAGATAATGAAAAGGATGTGTGGACAAAATGGTGGTTATAATTCAGCAACATCCTGAAACATCTCAAAGTAAAGTTGCATGTCTTACGGATCTCGTCGTCGAATCTCCTTGAAAGACACAGCAGTAGCGGTCTCTTCAAAAATAGTTTCATTAATACTGCATGGAAGGAAAAACAGAGAATCATTAGATAAATTAAATATGACCAAATGAAGTTAAACGATATCAAGTGCTTTGCGGTTGTTGTTTGTCTAATTCCAGCAAATTGTTTAACATGGAGGACTAACATGGCTACTGTTTCTTATTCAAAATAACATGTTAGGCTTGTGACTTTAGAGGAGATCAAGATGTTAGGCTCGAACTTCACATTCTGCAGCACCACAACCACAAGGTACGGTTCTCATCTGCTTTATTTTTTGGGAAGTCTTATTTATCCTTAATTACCAATGCATTCTTCTGTTTACACAATGTCATGTGGCAATCTGCTACATTTCTCTACTCAGTGTTATATGGTAAATTTTCATGGAACTGTATGGCCTTTTGGGTCTTCATTTCTGTGCTCATTAAATTGCACACCAGTATTCTGTCTCTCACCTAGAACTAATATTCATATCTTGTTTAGAATTAGAAATTCTGGGTGCCTATCAGCCTCAGCGAAAAAGCCGGCCGGCTGCAACGATGAGGACCGCTGCGACGTTTATTTGGATCACTGCAAGCTGAGACATTTGCGTGCTTTTCTGATCAGCACCGCCGCTGAGACCTCGCCCCCTGACCTCCTTTAACGTCGGCCATTGTGGCCACACCTAAATACATGGGCACCGCCAAGCCCCCCACAACAGCAAGCCCTTTAGCAGAGGTGCTCTTTTTAATCTCATAATGAACTATCTTAAATCATGTAGAGTAATTTCCGAAAGATCAACCTGGTTTGTCATTCTGTTCTTGAAATTCTGAAATGGTATGATATGACGCTGACCCAAAAGGAAATGAATATTCAGCTAGGTTTTTTAAATTAAGCATCAGACAATTAAGCCTAACAAATTCTCGAGCAAGGATTGTAGACTATATGGCTCAGATGACTAAAAACTGCTGTAGAATGATTGAATCATCGTGTTGTGAGGAAGAGTTAGAATTATCGTTTGTTTTCTCTACTGATGCTGCCGAAAATGTGCGCAAAATTGTGGTGACATTTCATCACGGTAGAAACTTTAAGTGAGACATATTTTACGGAAGTAAATATTGTGTGGTATATATATAGTACCAAATGTGATTTTTTTTCTAAGAGCTTGAATTAAATTAGTAGCTTTTGCATAGCATATTTAAAAAGTTACTGATTATTCAAAAAACTATTGATCAAAATCTATGTTATTTTGACGGAAACATAATTATTTGCTTGAAATGAAGTGTGCTTCTTAAAGAAAAATATGTCTGGTTTGATATTTGAAGGAAACAGATCTCCCAGGTAAAAAAATTGGGACGGTTTGCGTATGGGTATACTGTTCTTAGCAGCAGGTAACAGAGTTGTAGGGCTTTCTATATGTAACATGTTTGTTATACCTAGAACAAAAAATAATAAAGACATATATACAATTAAAAATAACGTGCATGTGCACGTGCTTGATTAGTTGATTACTAGTGGTTTCAAAACATGGTAAGTAACGCGCTAAGTGCAGAAATAAGTAGCGTATGTAGTCGAGACAGAACCTAGCAAAGTTTATATAATGAAATACAATCATTAAAAAAACAGAAAGCAATGTGCTAAGTGCAGAAATAAATAGCATACGTAGTCGAGACTGAACCAAGCAAAGTTTATAACGAAGTGCAATCGTACTCTTGGATTTTCTGAACTACTGGATGGTCACTTGTCTCCCATCTTTCTCGGACATCCTCAGCTACCTGCATTTGTAAGTGCAGAGCATAAAAATCAGTACACGTGACCCCTAGTTTAATAAAAAATTAAAATCACTTCAACGCATATTGATGATGATACCTCTTGTCCTTTGGTTACAACAGGTTTGGTGTACTCATTCACTTTAGTTACAACAGGTTCGGTGTACTCATTCACTCTCTTGTAGGCTGGATGACCTCGCATCTTTATACAGAGAAGAAGAAAAGGTTTTAGATGGTAGTTATGTGGAAAAAACAGGAGGTAACTTCAGAGGTCCCCACTTAAGATACCTTATTCTTGACTGCTTCCCATTTTTCACCCAATACTGACTTCTTTGTTGGTACAATAACTATGTCAGTTCTTGTACTCTTCTCTAATGCAGCAGAAGCATGCCTAGCAAGATTTTTCTTCTTTCTGCTAGAGCCAGAGCTTAGCTCATCTTTGACAATTTCATATCCCTGCTTAGCCAAAGTTGAGACTCTTGTGTCCCTCAATTTTGCAAATGCACCAGATACTACTGGTGAAGCGGATGACAGTGTTGACCTTAGTTTATTAAACAATATATAGCTACTTGTGGCATCTTGGGACTTGTCATCTGAATGTGAGGACGCCTCAGTTTTCCCCTGTTTTAAGGTTTCAGATGGACCCTCTTTGAAGCTTGAAGTTTCTTCTTTTCCTAGTCCAAAGCTTTCCTTCACCTTCACCTGTAACGATTTCCACCACGTCAAGAAAACCATGTTTGACGAAAAGAACCATCCATTGCTGAGATTCAATTTATCACTACCTCTTCTGTAGCAGCAGACATTTTTTCTTTAACATTTGCAGTAACCTACAAAGGAACAAACCAAAATTCTGAATATGGAACAGAGAAAGAAATGGATAGAACGTGTTTTGCTAGGTCATCTTTAATGACAATTGTGGCTGACTTACCTTTTTAGATGTTGCCTCAGCTTCAGCTAAAACATCATCAACACTCTTAGAAATTGTCTCAGCCGTTTTCTTTGTTCTGCATAACGCATTATAAAGCATGTTCAAGTAACCCTCTAGAAAATCTGGAACTAATTACATACAGAGGTATATTTCAATGCACTGATATATGTATATGAGTCAAAATGAAAAGGTGCACTCTTTTTTATTATACCTTACTTTGAGATCTTCCTTGACCACACCAAGTTTCTCACTGAACTCCTTCATGGATTTCTGGAATTCAGGATTACTGCAGTTGAAACATTCAAGTAATGACGCAAAATGAAAAAAAAAAGGAAAGAACACGGTGCTGACAAATATAATGGGTCATCACAACAGTACATAACCAAAGTCACAAGTGCAGTAATTGTTATAAACACTGTTAAAATGGTTTAATTTTCCTTCTAGTTTTAGTGGCGGTAAAGATCGTAGAGAGTAAAGTTTACCTGTTGGCCTCACCCTTGAGCTGCTTCGAGAACTCGTTGAAAACACTTAGATTCCGATTACTCAAATGCCTATAGCCAGAAACAGCTTGCGCATTGCCGTTTGTTGCCTATACCATGTCAAAGAATAGATGGCAGTCAGCAAATGACATGCAGTAGTATAACAGGATGAATGCTGGGCAACACTTGAGCGCTAAAGCCACAATCTTGATCTCATCCATGTTTCTCCAGTCCACTAAAGCTACAAATTTGGCTCACCCTGCCATGCCGACAAATAATCGGAAGGCACCAAACGGAACAGGTAAAAATCCAATCTTCCGGTCGTCTATGTTGCCCTCGCTAACTGACAATCCTAATGCCCCTACAGGCAGGAACCAAAACTTACCCATCGCAGCGCGGCCACCGAAGAGGGCCGCCTCAGAGCTCGGAGCAGCGCCGAGGTCGCCATCCCCAAAGCAGTCAGAAAGGCACGGCGAAGGAGTGATAGGAACCCGGCGGTCTCTTCGGACGGCAGTGGCGGTGGCGGCTCGCCGGAGGTAAAGGAAGCGGTGACCGGTGAGGGGAATAGATGGAGTCTGGAGGTGAAGCAGCGAGCCGGGGAAGAGAGATAGCGGCGCTGCCGGCCCCAGCCGCCGCGGCTACTAGGGGTAGGGGGGACGACGTCGACGCCGACGACACCGCCGCGGCGGCTCTGTTTGGGTTTGGGGAGAGGTGGAGGTGTGTGCGGGAGGAAGAGAGAGAGGAGGCCCTGTTACTAATTTTAGGCCTGGGACTGGGAGGTTTTAGTGGGGAACAAGAAAGAAAAGAGTCGGATAAATTTTAACACTTGCATATACTACAATGGATTAACGGGTGTTATTTGATGATCTTGATGTCAAAGAACGATTTTTTTACAAATAAAATAATTATTTGGATTTTCAAACATATTTTTACTACGTATAAGAATATATTTTTGTATTTCTATTGATATTAGCCCAGGCTATGTTGAAATTTACATTATTGTACCGTGTGGTGCATGAGGGGGAGTAACCGACCATTCCTCTTAGTCCAGACATTTGATTGAGTTGGCTAGTGCAGCAATACAGTACTCTGAAGTATTAGCAACCACAGCCAACAATATTCGGCCCAATGGCGCAAAGTTCGTCCAAGACGTTAGTCACGGAAAAGCTCAGATTAGAAATTCACGATTGAAATGACGAGGTAAGCGAGAACGTGCGGGGATTAGAGATTGAACAAGATAAAACATCGTCATTCCAAGCGGTAATAATGCTGCCCGAGGCGCCTGTGGACGGAATAAAGTGGAACGATCTAGTTGAAGGTGGCAGGAAGGAGCTCGCCTTGAACGAATTGATAGATTGCAATTTAGATTCTTGGATACAAATTAAATCCGGCGGCATAGAAAGCTGCCTTAACATCTACGCATTTTTTTATCGTCACTAAGACCACGCACATTCGAACATTCAAATGTGAAAATGCGATTCATATGGAAAACATAATAGCACCAAACAAGAGGTACACACGAAGCAACATAGACAAACGATACAACGAAGGGGAAGGGAAACTAGAAAAAACGGCTAGAGGCCACGGAGTAGCAGACATAGCTAAAAGCATAAAGGATACAAGAGATATGCAGTTAGACGCAGCCGAGCAAACAATATCCCAACTCTGGGTAAACGGAAGGAGCAGACTAAGGATCTTGGACAGAGCATCGTTCATCCACATCTAGGCAGATGACAGCCGCTCATCGAGCTGAGTATTGGTCACATTGCAGTGAGAACCTAGCTGAAGATCCGTCGGAGGGTGAGATGCCGAGGCAGCTAGGTGAATCAGGTCTGACGCGGAGAGGCCCATCTACATAGAGTATACAGAGTATTGGGCCGAATATTGTCAGCTTAAGAACATCCAAACCTAGACTATATAGAGTATTAGACTACAAAGATTTTGTTGTAAATTCATGGTCTCTTTAGACCAGGATGTCTCCATGAAATTAATTAGTGCACATCCTCAAGGGAAACCCTAGCCCCAAGAGTTTATAAATTTAGGCGCCTACAAGGACAACCTCTATAAGTATTGGTTAAACCTTAACACCTATTGTTAAAGTATAAAGATGTCCCTTACTCTTAGTTCAGACTTTTGATTGAGTTGACTAGTGTATCAATTCAATATGGTATCAGAGCCAATATATCTCAAGTTCACGACCTGTCCAACCCATTATTAAATATCAAATAGTTGCACCCTTTCATCGATCCCACGTTTAAGATCTTCATGTACGTGAAGGAGTTCGTCATAGAAGCTCAGTGCGTCACATATAGATACAATACATCTATATGTGAATTTTTTTAAAACCCTACTTATAGGTTTCAAAAAAAATCTGAAGCTTCGTACACAAATACATATACACATTATGTACATATACCAGAAGTTTCGTCCAAAAAAACCTTATATTTTGGGCTACACAAAAAAGAGAAATTTCTGACAAATACAACATATTATTTTCCCTTTTGTGCCCATAATTTTGTTGTTTTTATGTAGCTCGGAGTACAACTTTTTACACCGAAAATTGGCATATACGTAGAAAACATGCATATGTATCATAAGTGTTATAGCCACATGGATATCTACGATCTTCTGAAATATCATGGTGCAAAGATCCCTGTATCTTTTTATCACATCAAATGTCTCTTTAATTTCTTAGATGGGTGAATTCAATGTTCATATATTGGTCTCTGTATTTCAATCCTAAAAGGTTTACTACTATTTTTGCATAGGCTTCATGGAACTGAATTTGTAAACAAACTGTGTTAACAATTCGATATCCTTTATTCCAAGAAACAACGGCGTAATAAGCAAAGAAATAAGTGACATATTCTCCAAGCAAAGACATAACTGAATGAATAAACATATTCAAATTGTTTTTTGACAAAAAGTGGTAGCGTCATTTCTGTTATATTATCTATTCGTATTTTCTTAGTTACATGTAAGTGGACAACCTTGCTCATAGATAGGCCTAACATATTCTTCATAAGCGTGTAGTTATCAATAGTATATCCTACATGTTCTTAAAGGTAACAAATCCAAATGTTTTGAGTAGAAAAAATGGTGCCCTTAGTATGTGAAAGTCATTGTCCTTTGTATCCCTTACCAGTGGGACACATGTTCATGCATTTTAGTCATTACATGATTTCTCATCTTTTGCTATACACCCATTTAGGTGAACATAAGGCTTGAGTTGTTTTGATTTCAAGGAAGCATGATAAACTTTTGATTTCTTAGAGGTAAATATTTTTGTTGGCTCGCATTGCATTTATTTTATAAGTGTAGTGGTTCTCTTGTACCTTCTGTTCTAGAGTCATTCTGAAACAACAATGATAAGTAGAAACTGCTTATTATTTTGCCACAAACATCAATGACAAACATTAGAAGATAAATATCATTGTTCCACAAACATCAGCGAAAAGGCAAAAAAAATGCCACATTTAAAAAAAAAAGGTAAGTAGAAACTGCTACAATCCATGAGTATAAATCCTATGCCAGAGCTACGTGACTAGACTCATAATGTTTTTTTTGAAACGGGACTAGACTCATAAGTAAAGACACTTCGGGAGTGATAATGTTTATAATTGTTGATACTGTACTTTACAGCACCTCACTACCATGTCGCCTGCAAGCTTCCTAAAAATAGTTCAAAGCAAGGTAGTATTGTCTTCAAATTTGTTAGCATTTTGTATTTCAAGCCTTTATTCCAGGAGGAACTCTCCAAAACATTTTGCAAGGACGGATATTTAAAATCATGGGATGTAATGTTTTATTTAATTAAAAAACTTTTCATAAAAGTAACATTTTTGAAGTAACAGTTCTTTCTCTCACCATTTTGGGAGCATGATTAATTATTCATATATGGAGCTTAGTGGACCATTAAGATTTAGTGGCGATATAAGGATGTGTGTCCACGAAAGTTCGTCAGTATCGTGCTTATTTACAAACATGTCTAGAAACGGCATTGAGCAATTGATCCAATCATGATGCGTTTGATCTCTTACTAAGTTAGCACGCAATTAAGGGGATTTTCTCAGCAACACGTTATATTCGAACGTCACCGTGACTTTATTAATTAGCCGCAACATGCGGTGTGTTCAGAAAAACAGTAGGTCAGTTGAGGATTATACTTCCTCTGTCTCAAAATATAAGGCGCGCTATTTTTTTGCTGGTCTTCGATGCTCAATTTTGACCGTTGATATATAATAAATTATGTGGATCGAGAATGTATAAACGGTACCGTTAGATTTGTCTTACAAAAATCTTTCATTTCATATATTTTTACACTAATTTTATGGTCATATTATAAGTACAAATCATGATCAAAGTTAGACATCGTTGACCAACGAAATTAAAGTGCGCCTTGTATTTTGAGATGGAGGGAGTATATGGTTTTTAGCAGTATCGTGATTAGAAGAATAAAGCAGTAATTACAGTGTTCATTGGACAATTTCGTGCTTTACCTTTTTCTGCATACAAGGCCAACCTTATACGTACCGTATTGCTTATTTTCTTCCATGTTGTAAGAATTTGGATAACACTATGAAACTGCAGCGGTGTTTGATGCTATTAGTAGAGTAGTTTTTGTTATATATTTCTTCAGAGCATCTCCACTCGGTCGCTCAAACGGCCACCCAAAGGCCCTTGGGGTGTGCCGGACCAAAATCGGCTCCCACTCACGGCGCCCAAACGCGCTTTTGGTCCGGCGTGGCCCATTTTTTGGTCCGGCAAGCCCATCCCGCGCTCTCCGCTTGGGAGTCGATGGGCTGCGCCGGACGAAACGGAACACGTCGCCACATCGGCCTCTGACGCGCGCGCCACGCCTGTCATTGAGACATGAAGTTGTGCGGCCAGTCAGCTGAATTAATGGCGGGCGGCGTCTCGGTTTCCAAGCGGGCGCAGCGACACGTCGCTTCACCTCTCTGTGGCGAGGAAGCGTCTACGCCACGGCGGTGTCAATGCAGACGAGCGCGTCTTTTGAAGCGTCGCCGTAAATGGGGTGGCAGACGGGCTGGTGGCCGGAGTTAAGGCGCGCCACTGGCTCGCCTCCCCCGGCCGCTATATAGAGCAAGTCCCTCGCCGTCTCCACCACAACACCTTCTCCACCACCACCAAGCAGAGAGGTTGTCAATCTTTCCGACTTGCTGAACACAAAGAATTAAATGTATGTATGTAAAATAATATCAGAGCAAAAATGACCAGCGAGCAAATGACTAGGAAAAGCTATGAAAACGGTTGTAACCAATATAAGAAAATAGGACCGGGATCCACAGTTCACTAGTGGCTTCTCTCCAAAAGATAAACATGTTGGGTAAACAAATTATAGCGAGGCAATTGACAAACATGGCCGCAACACAATACTATCATGACACAAAGTTCACTGTTTCATCTAATATGGGCATTACGACAAAATACATATACCGATATCCAATTGCATCTATGACTAATAATCCACCTCGCGATCGCTATCCAGCCTGTCACCCAAAAGTATTAAGTTGCAAGCAACAGATAATTGCAATAAGCATGGTGCGTAATGTAATCAATGGTTACAACATAAAGCAATAAACACCGTTGTTTTACCCTAGTAGCAAAATCACATCTCAAGACTTAATCGTTTCTGTCAACTCGAGCTCAAACAAGAGAGGCATGAACCCACTATCTAGCATAAATACCTGAATGGGTTCGTAGCAGAAAACAATAATTTTTCTAACTATCGCAACACCAAAATACTAGTCAAGGATCTATCTATCTAGTAATGTGGTAACGGAGGAGATATCGGTAACATACCTTGTAGACCGATAGCGGGGATTACGCTCCCGCAACAAGCGTTGTCGATATAGACGACGTAGCCGACCTCGAGATCGCGAAGAACTTGGCGTGACGAAGACGAAGGCGAAGGTGGCGTGACGATGACGTCCTGGCACCACGACTGTGGCGCCTCCGAGTACTCGCACACGTGCGGAGCTTGACGGTGACTCCCGGGCTCTCCGATCCAGCCGAGATAGCGGAAATAGAACTTTTGGGTTGAATCCCGCAGCACGACGACGTACTGCGGTATAGATTTCTCACGCGCGCGCAGTCCTTACGAGGGAACACGCACTACGAGAGGTGGAGAGAGGGTGGAAGTGGGCGGAGGGACATCCTTGGCCAACGGGAATAAATTCCTGAATTTATTGTGTATTAAAACAATTAATACGCCCGTCTATTTATTAGGGGAGAGGGGGTGTCCCTCTCCCTAGCTCTCCCATGTGGGACTAAACGAAAGAGAGGGGAGGAGGGGGGTGCGCCGGCCACTAGGGCCCAGCCGCACCACCTCCTCAAGGGGGTCAGCCCCATATGGGCCTTTCCCTCCGGGGTTTGGCCCATTTAGGTGGCTGCCCCAATTTTCCCTTTTTATTTAATATTAAATTAATATTTAAATATATATAATTCATAATTAAATATATTTGCATATTATTTAATCTCTCGTGACTCCGAAACAACTTTCGGACCACCCCGAACTTCCTTCGGTCTTCCCCGGAACCCTTCCGATTCCACCGGAACCTTTCCGGTTCATTTTCTCTCTCTATTTCTATTATTCCGATAATTCCAAAACGATCTCTAAGCGTCGTCAAGACCTTAAGTGTGTTACCCTATGGTTCGGGAAATACTCCAGACATGGTCGAGACCCCTCACTCGCCAATGACCGTCAGGGAGACCTGTATGGCTATGACGGTCCCTGTGCATTCCAGAATAATCATCGTTGAACCGTTAACATGATATTCATTCCTTTTGTTCTTTCGATACTACCCTCGTCCGAGATACGATTGTCAACATCCTATGTTGTGTTTTATCCCGTTACCGACAAGGTTTACTTAACTCGTTCCGTGATATTACATCCCATGACCTAGTCATACGCTGCGCAGCTTTGATGTCTACTATAATTTCTATTCTTATAGACAGTGTTGGGCCTCCAAGTGCAGAGGTTTGTAGAACAGCAACAAGTTTCCCTTAAGTGAATAACCCAAGGTATATCGAACTCAGGGAGGTAGAGGTCAAAGATATCCCTCTCAAGCAACCCTGCAATTAAGATACAAGAAGTCTCTTGTGTCCCCAACACACCTAATACACTTGTCAGATGTATAGGTGCACTAGTTCGGCGAAGAGATATCAAAATACAAGTGATATAGATAATAACAGGTGGTAATTGCAATCTGTAGTAAAAATGGCAGCGAGTAAACATGCAGCAGAACCGAGAGTAAACGGTGTTTCAATGCTTGGAAACAAGGCCTAGGGATCATACTTTCACTAGTGGACACTCTCAACAATAGTAATATAACTGAACACATAAATACTTCCTCTTCACTATGCTACTCTGAACTATCTCGTTGGATAGAAATACCAATCTACTGCGTATGGCTATAAAAGCACACCTTAAAGTCTGAGTAAACAAACACCACAATTTCATAGAACACCAAGACCATCGCGTAGGGCTATAAAAGCACACCTTAAAGTTTGTATTCCACATCTAGGGCACCCCACGCTGTCACTATGAGCATCCAAGATAGTACTAAACAAACACCACAATTTTATAGTGACATCCAACACAAGAACGCTAATGATAAATATCCCTCCAATCTATTAATAGAGCCACACACATCACCCACACTGTCACCTTGATAACGTGTTCTTACATGACTCCGAAGATTATAATGATAAAACCACTTGAGTGTAGCATAACTATAACAATGAAGGGAAAACATCTATGAATTCAACTAGATTACAATGCTCATGATCACATAAAGATCACACCATGGAGAGAGAGATAAACCACATAGCTACCGGCAGAGCCCTCAGCCTCGATGGAGAACTACTCCCTTCTCATCATGGGAGGCAGCAACGGCGATGAAGATGGCTCCGGGGGCACTTCCCCGTCCCAGCAGGGTGCCAGAACAGAGCTTCTATCCCCCGAATTAGGGTTTCGGATGGTGGCGGAGCTGGGAGTCGTATCTGGGAGAATCGTCGAACGTTTTAGGGTTTTCGGGAGAAGGAAATATATAGGCGAAAGGGCGGCGTCGGGAGGCACCCGAGTCAACCACACCACCCCTCGGCGCCACCCCCTTCTTGGCCGCGCCCAGGCATGGTGTGGAGGCCGTGGGCCTTCCCCGGACTTGTCCTTTTGGCCCATGGACTCTTCTGGTAAAATAGTGATGTACGTTGATTTTCGTCCAATTCCGAGAATATTTCCCGACTAGCTTTTCTGAAACGGAAAACAGCAGAAAACAGGAACTGGCACAGTGGCATCTTGTTAATGGGTTAGTTCCAGAAAATGCATAATAATGGTATGAAGTGTATGTAAAACATGTAGCAATTGGTAAAATAACAAAATGGAACAACAAAAATTATAGATACGTTTGAGACGTATCAAGCATCCCCAAGCTTAGTTCCTGCTCGTCCTCGAGTAGGTAAACGATAAAAACAACATTATTTTTGAAGTGACATGCTACCAACACAATCTTGATCAAGTAATAATGTAAAGTACATGAACTGAATGAAGTGATCCAAGTCAATGGTCTATAGTTTGCTAACAAGTAAACAAGGAGTAAACAAACTGAATCATACAAGTAAAAACTTTCATGAATAGTACTTTGGAGACATTGGAGCTATAAGAATTTGCATAAGAGTTAGCTCACCCAGCAATAGATTCAAAGTAAAAGTGTTTGACCAACACAGAGAATGATTTAAGTTTCAGCAATTGCTTCAACTTCAACATAAATATCTCATGGATATTGTCAATGGCAAAGCAGTATAATAAGTCAAACATATCAGCATATAACAATTGTTGTACCAAAGTTGACACTAGTGTTTGCTTGTGGAGATAGAAAGAAGTAGGAAAACTGACTCAACATAAAAATAAAAGAAAGGCCCTTCGCAGAGGGAAGCAGGGATTAAATCATGTGCTAGAGCTTTTTAAGTTTTTGAAAGCACATAGAGAGTATAAAAATATATTTTGAGAGGTGTGTGTTAGTGGTCAACGAATCAGTAAATAGATAATACATTAAGTCACAAGCCAACCAGACCTTAGAAGAGCGGCTCCCATGAAGGACGTTATTTCTACCAAGCTGGCAGATCATTCCTCTTTCTCTTTTGTTTACACACTTATGAACATTGCTTGACTGATTTCTCAGGGGCAAAAAGATGTGAAGAGAATTTTTGGTTAAAGTTGTAATTAATTGGGACTGGGCACCCCGTTGCTAGCTCTTTTTGTAAAATTATTGGATAAGCGTATGTATATGCCACTAGTCCAGGTGTAAAGTCCGGTCAACAAGTGAAATAAAGACCACATCCTCATGAGCTTGTAAACAGTGACACAAAAAAGGGTAGTAACAGTTTTGAATATTTTAAAGGTAGCACATGAAAAATTTACTTGGAGTGGCAGGAAAATACCACATGATAGGTAGTTATGGTGGACGCAGACGGCATGGATTTTGGCTCAAGGATTTGGATGCACAAGCAGCATTCCCACTTAGTATAGAGTTTAGGCTAGCAAGGTTATTTAAGCAAACACAGACTGTCAACCGGTACAGCAAGAACTTATATGATAAACATACTTGAAAGATTATAAGACTCCACATTGTCTCCCTTGTTAACCAAAACCTTTTACTAGAAAATATCTGGACCTTCGGAACTACCAATGATACAAACCAACATCAACAAGCTTTACGGTAGTTCTTCACTAATAGCCTTTACTTACATAACGCACAAGTTTAAACATTACTTACTTGGTAACTCAAAACAATTGACAAGTATCAAATTACTCAAGACAGTGATCTATAAGACTATGTAAGCATTTTTCTTATACCATTACCACATGCATAGCATTTTCTGTTCCAACCAAACACCAATCAACTTATTTAAACAACTCTCCAAACAAATATAAGTGAAGCAAGAGAGTACTTTCTTCAAAACAACTAATAGCTCTGAACAAGAGATACATGAAAACAAGAGCTAAAAGCTTAGCAGCGCTAGACAGGAATACTCAACAATATAAGCGAAGAATAGGAGTATTCTAATGAAAAAGCGGAGCGTGTCTCTCTCCCAAACAAGAATGTTGTGATCAAGCATTGTAGTGACCAGAGAACAAAATAAAAACAAAACTGAAAATAAAACACACAAGACGCTCCAAGAATAGCACATAAATGTGAAGAAATTAAAATATAGTATCACTAGAGATGACCTGATAATTTGTCGATGAAGAAGGGGATGCCCAAGGGATGCCTTGGGCATCCCCAAGCTTAGATGCTTGAGTCTTCTTGAAATATGTTGGGGAGATCCAAGGGAGCCTCCCCAAGCTTAAGCTCTTCACTCTTCTTGATCTTATTATATCATCCTCCTCTCTTAACATTGAAAACTTCCTTCACACAAAACTCAACATAAATCTCATTAGAGGGTTAGTTCTCAAAAACTTTAATCCACTTTGGTTCTGTAGAGACAAATTGCTAGAACTCAATAAAACATTAGCTACAGTTACTAAGCTTATTTGTGGCCCTCCACATTAGAGAACCTCTCATAAAACCCGTAAAGAGACAATGCAAAAAAACGGAGACAGAATCTGTCAAAAACAGAACAGCCAGTAAAGATGATTTTTTCGAGACTTACGTTGCTCAAATCGAAAAACGTTGAACTAACGAAAGATAGCTACATATATCAGGAGTACGCACAAACAATTGCAGATCAAAATCACGTTCCGTTGATTTTATGAATTTCGTACAGTGAACAACAGAAATCTGTTCCTGCGCAGCAATCCAAATTTTAGCACCATCTTGCCATTAGAGACTTTTCTTGGCACAAAAACGAAAACAAAAAGATACAAAGGATATGTTACAGAGGTAACAACATCCTTGACTCAACAAAAAGCAAAAGAAAACAGAAAGCAAAAATAACATGGGTTGTCTCTCACAAGCGCTTTTCTTTAAAGCCTTTTAGCTAGGCATGCCAATTTTAATGATGCTCTCATAAAAATAAGAGTTGAACATATAAGAGTGCATCAAGAAGCAAATATAAAGCACATTTAAGTCTAACCCACTTCCTATGCAAGGGAATTTTGTAAGAAAACAAATTATTGAAGTTTGAAGCTGCTAGCATAGAAAGACAAAACAAGTACAACTTCAAAACTTTGAACAAAAAGAGGGGACACTTAATATTATTGAGGTATATGAAACCATGTCTTCCTCTCTCATAATAACTTTCAGTAGCATCATAAATAAAATCCACAATATAACCATCACATGAAACATTCTTATCATGATCTACTTGCATAAAATTGTTAATATTTTCCTCATAAGCAAAATCTTTCTTATTAATAACAATGGGAGTAGGATCATCATAAAGAACTTGAACATGATAGACAAGTTGTATATTAGAGGGATGGTTTTCGGTAAGGAAACCATTCCTTTCATAATTATGACAAGTTCTATAAGGATACTTGTAATTATCATCTATGGCAAAATTATCATCACAATAATTATCAAAAACTGGAGGCATAGTATCATCATAAACAAGGGAATAGTTATCTTTGCAAGCATATATATCTGTAAACATAGCATCATCATTTCACTAGCAAGAGGGATTTCAAACATATAATCATTAATAGCAAAAGGATTTTCAAACTCCTCATCCCCAAGCTTAGAGCTTTACATATCATCATTAGAAGGAACATGGATAGTACTAATAGTGTAGCAATTATTATTATCATCATTTTCAGAATTGGTACCAAAAAGATTTTCAATATCAAAAGTAGTGTTCTTTTCCCAATCATGATCACTACTATAAGTAACAGGCATATAATCATCATCACTAAATTTAGACTCATCAGAAACAACCATGAAAGGAGCAACGTGCTTAAGGGAGGATACCGTTTCCTCTCTCTTTTTACTCCTCTTCTTCTTCTTCTTCTTTCCCTCTTTAGGAGGGAGAGGTTTGAAAGGAGGCTTCTCCACATACCCTGGTTTATTGTTAGAGACAATAGAAGAAACTTGGGAGGATTCCTCTCTTTCATTAATGAGAGTAAAACAAACATTAGTCCTTTCATAATTTGGTAAAGTTCCATCTTTTATAATATTTTGTATGTAAGCATTTGCGTGGCAATTATCAACACAATAGAGATGACATCCATGCAGAACGCTATTCATATCAAAAGCACTCATATCTAACAAAGAAGTTTTTCTTGATAACTCTTCACACCCCAAAAATAATATAAGTTCATCATGAAGATTAGGAGTGATCATGTTATCACAAAAGTATCTCGCAGTACTCTCATCAGAACCTGAGCATTGGAAATTGAAATGACCCTTTTCATAGCAAAGTTCACAAATAAAAGGATAGAGGGCACAAACTCTTTCAGCAAGATCATTTAGAGCCCTATACCACATTCTAGTCATTTCATTCTTATGATGGATGCAATATTCTTCTTCATTATTAGTCTTTTCACAAGGTCTAAGCGCTCCACAAAAATTAACATGCTTATAAGAAATAGTATTTTTAGAAATTTGAGCATGTTTATTGCAATCATTAGTAACAACTTCATTTTCTATGCAAGTGTCTTTAAAAGGTTCATGATACATGTTCCACTTTCCTTTAGGAATATTAATATGAGAAGCAAAGGTTCTACAATAATCAACAATAATTTGAGAATCAAGACCGTATTTAGCACTAAGCTCATGAAAACTAGAAGTTTCAACGAAAGACTTAATGCAATCATACTCATAGTTTATACCTGATTCTTTACCTTTGTCGTTCTCCCAATCTTCAGTATTGCATTGAATTTTTTCAAGAAGATCCCATTTGGCTTCAACCTTCTTACTTGTGAAAGAACCCTCTGAACAGGCATCTAGATAATCCTTGTAATGACCTGAAAGCTTTGCATAAAAATTAGTAACAATTATTTCCTCAGGAAGCCCATGGTTAGGACATTTGAGTATTAATATTTCCAGTCTTCCCCAAGCTTGAGCAATGCTTTCTCTGTCTCGAGGCGAAAAATTGCAAATGTAATTCCTATCTAAATGCATTTCATAAAGAGGATAAAATTTAGAGTAAAAGATAGATTCAAGCTCCTTCCACTCCGAATGATGAGGATCATCCAGTAGCTCATACCACTCCTTTGCTTTGTCCTTAAGTGATAATGGAAATAATTTCTTCACGGCATTTTCTCTTGATAAACCTGCAACCTTAAACAACTCACAAAGTTCTGTGAGTTTCAACAAGTGATCACTTGAATGGACTGTTTCATCCCCTGCATAACGTTCATCCATAACTCTTTCAACAATTTCCATAGGTATTTCCAAAGGATATAACTGTAGAATCTAAAGAAGATACCTTCGAGCACTCACACGCCGGCAACAGTGCTAGAAAATAGCTTAGTAGCCAGAGGATGTGAGTACCGTTTACCTTACCTCCCCGGCAACAGCGCCAGAAAAGAGCTTGATGTCTACTATAACTTCTATTCTTGTAGACAGTGCTGGGCCTCCAAGTGCAGAGGTTTGTAGAACAGCAGCAAGTTTCCCTTAAGTGAATAACCCAAGGTATATCAAACTCAGGGAGGTAGAGGTCAAAGATATCCCTCTCAAGCAACCCTGCAATTAAGATACAAGAAGTCTCTTATGTCCCCAACACACCTAATACACTTGTAAGATGTATAGGTGCACTAGTTCGGCGAAGAGATATCAAAATAAAAGTGATATAGATAACAACAGGTGGTAATTGCAATCTGTAGTAAAAATGGCAGCGAGCAAACATGCAGCATAACTGAGAGTAAACGGTGTTTCAATGCTTGGAAACAAGGCCTAGGGATCATACTTTCACTAGTGGACACTCTCAACAATAGTAATATAACTGAACACATAAATACTTCCTCTTCACTATGCTACTCTGAACTATGATCTCGTTGGATAGAAATACCAATCTACTGCGTAGGGCTATAAAAGCACACCTTAAAGTCTGAGTAAACAAACACCACAATTTCATAGAACACCAAGACCATCGCGTAGGGCTATAAAAGCACACCTTAAAGTTTGTATACCACATCTAGGGCACCCCACGCTGTCATTATGAGCATCCAAGATAGTACTAAACAAACACCACAATTTTATAGTGACATCCAACACAAGAACACTAATGATAAATATCCCTCCAATCTATTAATAGAGCCACACACGTCACCCACACTGTCACCTTGATAACGTGTTCTTACATGACTCTGAAGATTATAATGATAAAACCACTTGAGTGTAGCATAACTATAACAATGAAGGGAAAACATCTATGAATTCAACTAGATTACAATGCTCATGATCACATAAAGATCACACCATGGGAGAGAGATAAACCACATACCTACCGGCAGAGCCCTCAGCCTCGATGGAGAACTACTCCCTCCTCATCATGGGAGGCAGCAACGGCGATGAAGATGGCTCCGGGGGCACTTCCCCGTCCTGGCAGGGTGCCAGAACAGAGCTTCTGTCCCCCGAATTAGGGTTTCGGATGGCGGCGGAGCTGGGAGTCGTATCTGGGAGAATCGTCAAACGTTTTAGGTTTTTCGGGGCGAAGGAAATATATAGGCGAAAGGGCGGCGTCGGGAGGCACCCGAGTCAACCACACCACCCCTCGGCGCCACCCCTTCTTGGCCACGCCCAGGCGTGGTGTGGAGGCCGTGGGCTTCCCCCGGACTTGTCCTTTTGGCCCATGGAGTCTTCTGGTAAAATAGTGATGTACGTTGATTTTCGTCCAATTCCGAGAATATTTCCCGACTAGCTTTTCTGAAACGGAAAAACAGCAGAAAACAGGAACTGGCACTGTGGCATCTTATTAATAGGTTAGTTCCAGAAAATGTATAATAATGGTATGAAGTGCATGTAAAACTTGCAGCAATTGGTAAAATAACAACATGGAACATCAAAAATTATAGATACGTTTGAGACGTATCAAGCTTCATAGATGTAATCTCACCGAGTGGGCCCAGAGTATCTTTCCATCACGCGGATGAACAAATCCCGCTCTTGGTCACTCGCCTCAACTACTTCCTTAGGATACCCAAAAATGTCACCTTTATTGTCACGCTAGATAAGACATGACGTTTGATGCGATCAAAGTATATTCTAGAAGCAGTGATTTGATATGATCTCACAGTCTGGGGAATAAGCTATCACATTACTTTCCTATTGCAACAATGAACTTTGTGATACGATCCTCTTGCAATACTTTGGTGGGTATGTCCATCATTTTATTCCACTAATAAAATGACTTCATCATCAACTGTTATGAATCTGCATGATCGGGAAATCTCGATCATCCGTTGACTGATGAACTAGTTTATATAGAGGCTTACTAGGGACCCTGGTTTGTTTACATACCACACGTGTATTAACAATTCCGATTAATACAGTTATAGCACGGTATAAAACTTATTTATAAACTTAATGAGATAATGCGATAAATACTTAATATTTATTTGCCTCTAGGGCATATCTCCAACAGTCTCCCACTTACACTAGATTACAAATAAACTAGCTGCATTTTACTATTTGATCATAACACCTTATCATATAAGCACTTTATGATGATGCTTGCTTGTGGAAGCGTTTTCCTCTAACGGTCTGTACCATACTGAAACCGTATGTTCTTTTGCGATTCATTGATGTCACCTTGTTTGATATCAATTCGTTATCTAGATAACTTATATACATATTTGATGACTAAGTGAGACTGTCGTTTCCCTGCGCATACTTTGATTCTCAATCAGCTACATTCACCAGGAAACCACTTTGTTAGAGAACACATTTTTCTCTACCAATTTTACATGTATAATTTCGCAGTATCTATATACTTTTCATACTTATGTAGATTTTGACATTCCATTGTCAGTCTAGTGCCTAGATACTTCCCACGACATTTTGGTCCCTTTAATCATCCAGTTTGATGTCAACACAACACCCTGTTGAGTTCTCCATCCTTGTGGACTCGAAATTCTTTATCCTTGGTTTTCTTTAAAACAATAAAGATTTTACTTATAACATTCACTTTAGTATTGTTCTTCTTATAAGAACATGGGTCATACTTCGTCGAGCACATAATATGGTTTTATATGACGCCACTTAATACATCGATAAAAGAGGCAACATATCTCACAACCACTATAATCGTGTAGAAATCCATTAAATGTTTTAACTAGATTTTTCAAGGACTTTTCCTTGCTTTATTCCATTCTGACCTTTTCAGAATCTAATCTAATAAAACATCTCGACCTTTTATTTAAAACTCCCTGATCTATCTAAATAGATTACCAACATTTTAAATCACACACAACTTCATCGTAATTCTATAATCATATTAATTAATTCTAATTTGACAGCACTTCCATTATATGTCATTTACATATAAGGATATTTATTAAGCTCTCACTCAAAAAGTCAATCACATTCGAAACTTTCCAAGCTCCCACTCAAAAATTATGTCTTTACATACTTAATTTGGCAAGCTTATTCGACTCCCACTTAAATTATCAAACATAATTTCTTTCTATATTTTGGTCAACACAAAATCATTGATCATTTATCAATTTGAAATCCAACATACGAAATATTAGCACTTTGCTAACACAGACTCAAGCATGTCTACATGTGTAGTCAAACCTTTTGATTTTGTCCAAGACACTCTTTATGACAAAATTAGCTTTATGTCCTTTCCATAGTTTCATTCCTTTCATATAACCTTTTATATAAAAGATTAAGTAACCATTTTACTTAATAAGATTCAAATAACAATTATCTTTGTAATCTTAAATGTAACTTAGGATTTACAATTCTTAATGTTTCTCGTATTTGGTATCATCTAATTTCTTTGTAGTTCGTAGATGTATTTGTTCTGGCAACAAAATCATTTAATCAAGAATATCAATTTGTGACTTGACAAAATATTCTTGATTCGTACCATCTTTACAAAAAGCTCCTCATGAAACATTATGATCTTTTATCATCATTTTCATTTCCTTTCGTAGAGTTTTGTTCCGAAACATATTCCGTCACATTACTCCATACTTCATAGGAATAAGGTCAATTACCTTTATTTAAGCTTTTGCACTATTCCATTAACTTTCGTTCGAAAACTTATTTTCCAAATTACCAAGACAGCAATACTAGTTTTGCTTTTATTAGTATTTTGGTTCATGGAATGTATTCATACCTTTTATGAATATTCTACAAAGAATTATTCGTGTATAGTTTTATATTATCATATAATCCTATAAACCACGACACTCAAATATTGTCTTTTACACGAATTTTGGATGAGAAAACAATTTTCTTAAAGTGGGGTGTTTTACTAAAACTACTCTAAATAATATTTAAACTTTTAAGAGATACTTTTAAGACCATACTTTATCAAAAATAGAGTATGATTATAATATTTACAAATCAACATATTTGATGTGTATTCAATTATTATAATTTGTGGAACAATATTTCACAAGTCTTTATGCTAAAACATAACCCAAAATCATCGTCCTTTTGATCAAATCACAATGACCCGATTTAGTATCCACCTTTTCTCTAAAAATCCTTTGATCTTTTATCAAACAATTTCAGATTAATGTCTCTTTTAGTAAATACATTTTATTTACTTAGAGTCATTTTAAAGGTTCCGATAATAATGATATTCACCATATTGATTTAATTATCATCGTGTATGATTTTCAATCAACTTTTCTTATACATTGACATATCAATGTTTTGGATATTTTTAATCATCACGTCTCATTTAGACATTGGCTCAATTTTAATAGATCGAAGTATCTATAAATAATGCCAACATGATTAACAATTCGGTGGTGTTGTTTCAAATAATATCATCATTTTTTACTTTGGATTTATTTAGTATTCCTGTTTTATAAATGTCCAACTTATTATCATCGGGATTATAACGTGAATAACTTATTTGTAACCGAAACATGATCATAAGAAGAATTTATCCATAATCAAAAACAACTGGCTTGTTCCATTACATATATGAATAACTGCATTGCAAGATGCAAAACACACTAATTAAGATCATTCTCAAAACGATTACAAAATCTCTTATTCTAAAAACTAATCCGAAATAATAAATGTAGAAGGTAAAACGCCATTGGCCATCAACTATCTTGCTTGCCATCACTTGTTCACCATCACATTGTCCCTCTCCATATCCTTGTAAGAATTAGGTCCTGTTTTCATAAAACAGAATAAGTATCAGATACTTTTCAACAAGTATTTTGAAAAACAATACATTTATAATTCTGTATATCAAATATACCGTATGGGTCGATGATCTCTGCTTCAATAGGATCCACTTTTACGTTCCTGAACCGCTTATAAATTGATAAAGAGTAAGCGACTCACTCTTCACAACATAGCCACGGACATGCTCCTCATAGCTGGAGGAAGAGAACGTAACACAATAGTGATCGCAAAAGCATCTGCCATCCAGTAGTCATAGACATTCGTGAGACTCAAGAATATGTCGTACATCTTGCCCAAATGAGTTTCCAAGCAGGTGTGTTCTTCCATCTTGAGTGAAAGAAAATCATCCAGCTGCTTAAACTGCTCAATTTTCATCTGGTCTATGAAATGGGCCTTGAGTGCATCTATCATCACAAAGGTTCCATGTCTTGAAACTGTGCTTTCAATTCAGGCTCCATGTGAGACATAGTGATCTGGACACTTATGAAAATATCACGACGCTGGCGAAAATCCTCATCTTCTTCTTCGCTTGCGGAATCATCCGGCGCATCTCCTAGAAATTCTTCTATTACATAGAGTATGTTGTGTGTGAGAGAATTCCCTTAATTTCTCGTACCAGTCGATGAAGTTGGACCCATCGGCCAAAAGTTGCCGATCTCTAAGGAAGTAACCAAAATAGAAATTGTCGCTGGGATAGAACACCATCTACAGAAATAATCGCAAAGATAATAAGGCTAAGTTTATAAAATATGAGCTTAGTTTATAATCATATTATCAAACATACTCCACTAAGATAATCATCCCTAAAATCATCTCAGCGATTACACGATCCCAATTCACTCTACCACCCCCGATCGTCACGGCCGGCGGCATAGCTGCAAGGGTGGACATCGAAATGTCGATCACAACATTCATGTGACTCATGCTCGATCTTTCGATCTTCACGTGTTTCGAGGCTATGTCTGTACATACTAGGCTCGCCAATTAAACCTTAGTGTTTGCTTGTGCAACGTGGCTTACACCCACGGTATATGAACGCAGATACGTCTGACACCCGATCGTCACGGCCTGCCTCGTAACGGAGAACTTTCGGTGGTGCACACTAAGGGAAACACAATTTGGTATTTTATTAGGGATCATCCTATTATAGCTACCGTCGTATATATCTAATATATAAGCAATCAATAGGATATACACACAACAATACAATATCAAATAATGAAATGAAGTGCGATATGACATGGCCTTGCGCCTTGATCTCCATGGCGCGCCCGGCAGGGCTCCGAGTCCGCGGCGCCTCCTTTTGCCTTCGATAAGTTGAACAATTCAAATACTTACCGTAACCATGTCATATAAAATGCCCCTGCAAAATAAAGTTAGACGCTCTCTACTTTATCTTTTGCAAGTTTTACGTGGCTGCTAGGGCTTTCGTAAAAGAACCGTTTCTTACCTACGAACATAGAACCACAACATCGATTAAATAATTGTCTCTATTACACCTTTTCAGGGCCCTCATTGAAAATGCTAAGCCATCTAAAGAGAGAGAGACAGACACCCGCTAGCCGCATATATGGTACAAGCCATATGTTAGTTGCGGAACCAGTCTCGCGTAAGCGTACGCGTAAGGTCGGTCCGGGCCGCTTCATCAACTCGATGCCGACAACATTAGCAAGTGCACGCGAGAGGGTAACAATTATAAAATCGATGCCCACATTCAACATGTGTTCTAACCGTACCAGCATAACTACGCATAGATCGGCTCTGATACCACTGAAGGGGTTCGTAGCAGAAAACAATAATTTTTCTAACTATCGAACACCAAAATACTAGCCAAGGATCTATCTATCTAGTAATGCGGTAACGGAGGAGATATCGGTAACATACCCTTGTAGACCGATAGCGGGGATTACGCTCCCGCAACAAGCGTTGTCGATGTAGATGACGTAGCCGACCTCGAGGTCGCGAAGAACTTGGCACGACGAAGACGAAGGCGAAGGTGGCGTGACGATGACGCCCTGCACCACGACTGTGGCGCCTCCGAGTACTCGCACACGTGCGGAGCTTGACGATGACTCTCGGGCTCTCCGATCCAGCCGAGATAGCGGAAGTAGAACTTTTGGGTGGAATCCCGCAGCACGACGGCGTACTGCGGTATAGATTTCTCACGCACGCGCAGTCCTTACGAGGGAACACGCACTACGAGAGGTGGAGACAGGGTGGAAGTGGGCGGAAGGGCATCCTCGGCCAACGGGAATAAATTCTTGAATTTATTGTGTATTAAAACAATTAATACGCCCTCTATTTACTAGGGGAGAGGGGGTGTCCCTCTCCCTAGCTCTCCCATGTGGGACTAAACAAGAGAGGGGAGGAGGGGTGCGCCGACCACTAGGGCCCAGCCGCACCCCATGCCAGCCGCACCACCTCCTCAAGGGGATCGGCCCCATATGGGCCTTTCCCTCCGGGGTTTGGCCCATTTAGGTGGGCTGCCCCAATTTTCCCTTTTTTATTTAATATTAAATTAATATTTAAATATATATAATTCATAATTAAATATATTTGCATATTATTTAATCTCCCGTGACTCCGAAACAACTTTCGGACCACCCGAACTTCCTTCGGTCTTCCCCGGAACCCTTCCGATTCCACCGGAACCTTTCCGGTTCATTTTGTCTCTCTATTTCTATTATTCCGATAATTCCAAAACGATCTCTAAGCGTCGTCAAGATCTTAAGTGTGTTACCCTACGGTTCGGGAAATACTCCAGACATGGTCGAGACCCCTCGCTCGCCAATGACCGTCAGGGAGACCTGGATGGCTATGACGGTCCCTGTGCATTCCAGAATAATCGTCTTTGAACCGTTAACATGATATTCATTCCTTTTGTTCCTTCGATACTATCCTCATCCGAAATACGATCGTCAACATCCTATGTTGTGTTTTATCCCGTTACCGACAAGGCTTACTTAATTCATTCCGTGATATTTCATCCCCATGACCTAGTCATACGCTGCGCAGCTTCATAGATGTAATCTCACCGAGTGGGCCCAGAGTATCTTTCCATCACGCGGATGAACAAATCCCGCTCTTGATCACTCGCCTCAACTACTTCCTTAGGATACCCGAAAGTGTCACCTTTATTGTCACGCTAGATAAGACATGACGTTTGATGCGATCAAAGTATATTCCAGAAGCAGTGATTTGATATGATCTCACGGTCTGAGGAATAAGCTATCTCATTACTTTCCTATTGCAACAATGAACTTTGTGATACGATCTTGTTGCAATACTTTGGTGGGTATGTCCATCATTTTATTCCACTAATAAAATGACTTCATCATCAACTGCTATGAATCTGCATGATCGGAAATCTCGATCATCCGCTGACTGATGAACTAGTTTTATATAGAGGCTTACTAGGGACCCTGGTTTGTTTATATACCACACGTGTATTAACAATTCCGATTAATATAGTTATAGCACGGTATAAAATTTATTTATAAACTTAATGAGATAATGCGATAAATACTTAATATTTATTGGCCTCTAGGGCATATCTCCAACAATACCCTCTCTAAGACACTAGCAATTACTTCGACCAAAGCATCCACAAGCATCGGAGAGCATGAAAGATCATAAATAAAACATAGCATAAATAAAATGAACAATAATGTCATGACTCCATAATTCATCGGATCCCTGCAAACACAACATGTAGCATTACAAATAGATGATCTTGATCATGTTAGGCAGCTCACAAGATCTAAACAATGGAGTACAAGGGAGAGAGACAACCATCTAGCTACTGCCATGGACTCGTAGTCTCGTGGTGGACTACTCACGCATCACTCCGAAGGCAGGCACGGTGGTGTAGATGCCTCCGGTGACGATCTCCCCCTCCGGCAGGGTGCCGGGAAGAGTTTTAGAATCCTCCCGATCTAGGGTTGGCGACGGCGATGGCCTCGGATGTTTTCTAGAAAATATGATCGGGTATCGAGGGTTTTCGGGACGAAGGCAATTTATAGGTGAAAGGGCAACTCGGGAAGGCACCCGAGGTGCCCAGGTGGGCCCCAGCCACGGTCAAGGGGTTGACCGCTCCTGGGAGTCTTCTGGGGCCTGTGGGGTCCCCTGTAGGTCTCCTCCTGGCGCAGTCTTTGTTTCCATGTAAAAATAATTCCGGTAAAATTTCAGGTGATTCGGAGAAACTTCCCCGACTAGCTTTTCTGAAACAAAAAGACAGCAGAAAACAGGAACGGGCACTGGTCATCTTGTCAATAGGTTAGTTCCATAAAACATGCCAAAATGATATAAAAACATGTGGCAATGATATATAACAAGCATAGAACAATAAAAAATTATAGATACATTTGAGACGTATCAGCATCCCCAAGCTTAATTCATGCTCGTCCTCGAGTAGGTAAATGATAACAAAATAATTTTTGTAGTGACATGCTTCTAACACAATCCTGATCAAATAATATTGTAAATCACATGAACTGAATGAAAGTGATCCAAGACAATGGTCCATAGTTTGAAATGAAGTAAACAATGATTAACCATGTATAACATCTAAGCAAAAAAAAATCATGAATAGTACTTTGGAGAAAACTCGTCATGCTTGATAGCTCACAAAGCAATATACTTTGGAAAAAGGTGTTCAACCAACACAGAGTAAGATTTAAGTTTTCAGCAAGAGCTTCAACTTGTAACATACTTATCACTGGATAATGTCAATACAAAAGTTTTCACAGTTAAACGTAAAGATAAAATGTAGTAGACTTGAACCAAAATTGATACTATGCGTTTGCTTTAGAGATAAAGATTGGAAAGAAAAAGTGACTCAACATAAAAGTAAAAGAAAGGCCCTTCGCATAGGGAAGCAGAGATTAATCGTGTGCTAGAGCTTTTTAGTTTTTTGAAAGCATATAGAGACATAAAAATATTTCTTTAAAGTGGTGCATACTATGGTCAACGAATGGTAATAAAGTTCTTGATATCTTCCATACCAAACAAATTTTAAGAGCGGCTCCCATGAGGAATGTTATTTCTGCAGCAAGCAAATCATTCCTCTATCTCCTTTGTTCACACATGCAGATGTTTTGTTGAATTCTCAGGAACAAAATGTGAGGAGATTTTTTTTTATGAAAGTTGTATTTTATCTTTTATGGGGCTGGGCACCCCACTGCCAGCTCTTTTTGCAAAATTAATGGACAAGTAGATGAAGCATACAAGTCCTTGGAAAACTTATTTGGCATGGAACATAACAAACCCAACTACTACTTCCTCATGAGCTTGGAAGCAGTGGCACAAAATAGCAGTAATAACATTTTGAATTTTTAAAGGTAGCAGACAAAAAATTTACTTGGAGTAGTGGCAAGGAAATACCACATATAGGTAGATATGGTGGACACAAATGGCATGTATATTTGGCTCAAGGATTTGGATGCACGAGAAGCATTCCCTCTCAGTACAGAGTTTATGGCTTAGCAAGGTATCAAGCAAACACATATCATCAACCCAATAAACGAATGACCACAAATATACATTAAGCATAACCATTAGACCTCATACTGTCTTCCTTGTCAACCAAACATGCTTTTCAAAAAGAATATCTAGACGTTGAGAATATACCAATCAAAACAAGTGTCATAATTTAAACTTTACGGTATTTCTCCGCTACTCCATTCTTAAGTAAATGATCCACAAGTTTAAACATTTTAATCTAATCCATTTCTCAAAACAATTGACAAGTATCAAGTTATTCAAGACAATGATCTACAAGATTATGTAAATTTCTTTTACCACTTCCTACATGATAGTTCCCTTTCAACCAAACACCAATCAACTTATTTGAACAAAACTCTCTAAGCAAGTACGCATGAAACACAAGAGAGTACTTCCTAACTACAAGAAACTAAAACCTCTGAACAAGAGATACATGAAAAACAAGAGCTAGAAGCTAAAATAAATAAAAGCTAAACACTCTACACATATAAGAGAAGAACATGAGTGTTTTATGAAAAAGCGGAGCGTGTCTCTCTCCCACACAAGAATGTAAAGATCAATTATTGTAAATGACCAGAAAACAAAACAAAACAAAACAAAACTGAAAGAAAAACATAAATTACGCTCCAAGAACAACACATATTATGTAAAGTAATAAAAATATAGTTTCATGGGATCGACCTCATTAATTGTCGATGATGCCTTGGGCATCCCCAAGCTTAGACGCTTGAGAATTCTTGAATATTATGTGGAGGTCCAGGGGAGCCTCACCAAGCTTGAGCTTTAATCCCTTCTTGATCTTCTTTCATCACCTCGTTCTCTCAACACTTGAAAACTTCCTTCACATAAAACTTCTCACAAACTCATTAGAGGGGTTAGTTCTCAAACAAAATAATCCACCTTCAGTTCTCATTTGGAACATTGCATAAACTTGTTCCTAAAAATTGGCTACTGCCACAAAGATCTAAGTGATGTTCTAAGATCAAAAGAACTCCACTTTGCTCGTAAAAGAAACAATGCAAAAACAAAGACATAATCTGTCAAAAACATAACAGAACGTAAACATGATTTTTTTCGGATACTAGGACACCTCAAATCAGAAAACTTAAAACTAACGAAAGTTAGACAAAACCATGATGCTTGCTGTCAAAAAGTTTCAGCTCCAGATCACGTTCTGTGATAGTTTTGAATTTCATACGGTGACGGACAAAAATCTGTTTCTGGATAGCAACTCAATTTTTTACTTTCCTCTCATTAGAGGCTATTCTTGGCACAAAAACCAAAATAAAAAGGACACAAGGGAGTTGCTACATAGGCAACACCACCCAAACACAAAGAAAACAAAAACAAACTGAAAGTAAAAACAATGGGTTGCCTCCCATAAGCGTTTCTCTTTAATGCCTTTTAGCTAGGCTTGATAATTTTAATGATGCTCTCATAAAAATAGAAAATGAAGCAAAATAGAGCATTAAGATGCAAATACGATACAAATTTAAGACTAACCCACTTCCTATGCATAGGGATCTTGTAAACAAATAAATCCATGAAGAACATAATGACAAGCATAGGAAGGTAAAACAAGAACAATTTCAAAAAATTCATGATAAAGAGAGGTCTTTTAGTGACATGAAAATTTCTACAACCATATTTCCCTCTCTCATAATAATTTTCAGTAGCATCATAAACAAACTCAAGAATATAACTATCACATAAAGCATGCTTTTCATGATCTACAAACACATAATTTTTATTAAGCTCCAAAATAGTGGGATCAAAATTAACTAAAGTCATGACCTCTCCAAACCCACTTTTAACAATATTATAACAAGATGATTGATCACTCTCAAGAGGTATGGGACTCCATCTAGCTAAAGTCAAGACCTCTCCAATCCCATTTTCAATGGTAACACAATTAATATCATCAAGCAACATAGGACCATCATCTAGAGCTTTATCATAAAAAAATTCTAAGCAACACTCCTCATTATCATGAATATCAATAGTAGGCACAAATAGAGGATTATCATAAGATTTATCAAAATAGCAAGGATTATCATAAATAACAGTAGCATATTCATATTCACAAGTTTCATCCATAGGGACATCATGTCCATAACCATACCAAGCATCAGTTTTATCAAAAAAGGATATTTCAAGAGAATCCATAGGAACATAGCATTCATCCTCCTTTGGTAAGCATGGAGGGCAATCAAATAACGTAAGAGTTGAGGAGTTACTATCATTAGAAGGTAAGCATGGGTAGCTACTCCATTCTTCCTCCTTTTGTTCGTCACTCTCTTCCTCTTTTTCATCCAATGAGCTTCCAGTTTCAACAATTTCTTCTTCCATAGGTTCCTGCAAGGCAACAGTTTCTTCTTTTGGAGGATAAGTTCTCTAAAAAAAATCAGTAATATAAGGATTATCATTGTAATACTCAAGGCAATTTCCAAGTATAATAAAATTTTCAGATTTGTAAGAAGCATCATCAATATTTTTAAGCACAGAAGTAATTTCATAGGCACCCATAAAAACAACAAATTCTTCAATTTGTTCAAGATTATCAAAATCATAATTTCCTTGAGCATAAGAAGCCAATATTTCATTATCATTATAATCACATTGGAAAGGGAGGTGTTTATGCCTCCTACAGCAAAAAGATTCATTAAGGCACCATGATTCATCATACGTAGAGCAAAAGTTTTTAGCAAAACTATTCAATGTATTTATTTGATTGCCTTCCACCAAAACACCTTCTCGACCACCACCAAGCCATGGCTCCTCCCCGGCACAACGACGCTCCCCTGACGGAGGAGGAACGTGCCCGTCTCCGTGAGGAGTCGATGCGTCGTAGGAACCGTCGGGAAGCGAACGCGGTGCGCGACGCTCTCCTCCGCTGGCAACAGCCGTTTCCCAACGACCGCGAGGTGGGGTCATCCGCGCTTCCTCCTCCTCCGCCTCCTCCACCAACGGCGGACCTGCTCACGGAGGCGGAGGCGCGGGAGCTCATCCGCACCAACATGACGGTGCCGGCGACCAGCCGCCTCCCCGAGGGGTGGGCGACGAACAGAGTCCACGTCCCGGTAGCTCCTCGACTCACCGGCCAGGCGCGACTGGACTACACTGCCATGTGCCATCAGACGATGCCTCTGGAGCTGTACGATGACGTCCGGTACGAGCCGAACTCGGCATACTAGGACGGCCAGATCGAGCTGGAGTACACCTAGGATCGGAAAGGTGTCAACGGCTAGATCGGAAAGGTGTCAACGGCGCCGTTTACGATTATTGACGTGGACCTGCGCACACACGAATAGACTACTTTGCCCCAACGAAACAGAGAGGTTGTCAATCTCTCCGGCTTTCTGAACACAAAGAATTAAATGTATGTGTGTAAAATATTATGAGAGCAAAAATGACCAGCGAGCAAATGACTAGGAAAAGCTATGAAAACGGTTGTAAGCAATATAGGAAAATAGGACCGGGTCCACAGTTCACTAGTGGCGTCTCTCTACAAGATAAATATGTTGGATAAACAAATTACAGCGAGGCAATTGACAAACATGGGCGCAACACAATACTATCATGACACAAAGTTCACCGTTTCATCTAATATGGGCATTACGACAAAATACATAGACCGTTATCCAACTGCATCTATGACTAATAATCCACCCCGGGATCGCTATCCAGCCTGACACCCGAAAGTATTAAGTTGCAAGTAACAGATAATTGCAATAAGCATGGTGCGTAATGTAAGCAATGGTTACAACATAAAGCAATAAACACCGCTATTTTACCCCTAGTAGCAACAGCACATCTCAAGCCTTAATCGTTTCTGTCAACTTGAGCTCAGACACGAGAGGCATGACCTACTATCTAGCATAAATACCCTCTCTAAGACACTAGCAATTACTTCGGCCAAAGCATCCACAAGCATCGGAGAGCATGCAAGATCATAAATAAAACATAGCGTAAATAAACTGAACAATAATGTCATAACTCCATAATTCATCGGATCCCCGCAAACACAACATGTAGCATTACAAATAGATGATCTTGATCATGTTAGGCAGCTCACAAGATCTAAACAATGGAGTACAAGGGAGAGAGACAACCATCTGGCTACTGTCATGGACCCGTAGTCCCGTGGTGGACTACTCACGCATCACTCCGGAGGCAGGCATGGTGGTGTAGATACTCCGGTGATGATCTCCCCCTCCGGTAGGGTGCCGGGAAGAGCATTAGAACTCTCCCGATCTAGGGTTGGCGACGGCGGCGGCCTCAGATGTTTTCTGGAAAATATGATCGGTATCGAGGGTTTTCGGGACGAAAGCAATTTATAGGCGAAAGGCCAACTCGGGAGGGCACCCGAGGTGCCCAGGTGGGCCCCAGCCGCGGTCAAGGGTTGACCGCGCCTGGGGGTCATCTGGGGCCTGTGGGCCCCCTGTAGGTCTCCTCCTGGCGCAGTCTTTGTTTCCATGTAAAAATAATTCCCGTAAAATTTCAGGTGATTCGGAGAAACTTTCTCGACTAGCTTTTCTGAAACAAAAAGACAGCAGAAAATAGAAACTGGCACTGGGCATCTTGTCAATAGGTTAGTTTCATAAAACATGCCAAATGATATAAAAACATTACAAAAACATGTGGCAATGATATATAACAAGCATGGAACAATCAAAAATTATAGATACGTTTGAGACATATCAGCGATCAACATGGAAAGGGAGAGGGTTCGCTACGAGGCGACGTAGGTGCTCGGCGCGAAAGAGAAGAACAAGGCCGCGTGCAACCTCCTCCCGCCGCAACCTCAACAAGAGGCAGAGGAGGTTGACGGTGATGATGACGCTCCGAGGACTGGCCGTCGCCGAAGTGGAACCCAGGCCACATGAAGCTCGCCATTGAGGCGGACAAAGCCTCCACCACCCGCCAGCCTCCAGCACCGCCGTCCACCACTACCGGCTACCTCTATTGTCTCTCTCCGGCTGCCGCCGGGCTCCTCTGGCCGCCGCCGCGTTGGCGGGCTCCTGCCCGAACTGCCGTGCCCGCGTGCCACCCTACCTATTAGGTCTAGGTTTTAATTTGAATGATATGTCAATTTCAAATGAATTATCTTTAGTTTGAACAAAATTTCAATGAAATCTATGTATATTCATCTTGCAATGTCGAATTGAAAAAAATATTTGGGCGCCGCGAGTGGGAGCGACGGCGCCCAAAGCCAGCAGCTAGTCCGGACGGCGCCCAAATGGCCCGTTCGGAAGGCCTTTGGCGCCTGATGATCCCGAAGAGCAAGGCTTTGATACCTGCAAAAGTAAACGGGATTAGGTTGAGACTCCAAGTGCAGAGTGTATAGTAAGTGGAAGACAGTTTTCCCCACGAGGGGTGACTCGAGGGTTTAATATCGAACTCTCGGGAATCTGAAGTGGTAGATTTATCTTCTTATCCTTCTTTTGGTTACCTACAAAACAAGGTTAGATGTTTTGGTCCTCAACCTCACCTTGGTTGTCAAGCACAAGATGTAAGAATGATATCAGGATAGTTATGCAATGCAAACAAAAATAAATATGCAATGATGGTGGATGCAATGATAAATGATATTTTTGGGTTTTGAATGATGTATGCAAGATGAAAAAGTATTTTGTATTTTCGGATTTAATGATGGCTGAAAATAGAAAAGTGGTATATGGTGTTGGAAAGGTGTTTCTTATGATTAAAAATGGACTGGGGTTCATGGTTTCACAAATGCACTCTCTCTTTATAAAGTTAGACAATGGAACACATACAGTTAACATATGAGATTGCAACACAGGGTTTGATAACAAGTTTACTTAGATATATGGGCATCACGTCCTAACATAGAGATCTTTTGGTTATTAACCTCTCTTATACTCCACCAAGATGCGAACTAAATCATAACACCTCGGTAATTAAGATAACTCAGAGTATAGCATTAAGTATCATGACATGAAGTGAAAATAAGAACATGCTAGATCTAGTCATGGTAGTAGGCAATGGTCACGCCCACATCCCCGTAGCATGGTATTTTAGTTTATCCCTAGTGAGGCAACAAAGTAAGGTAAAGATACCAAGTGGATCGCAGACTTTCTCTCACGTTCACTGCACTAGCCACCCCCCGTTACTCCAACTAATGCACACGTTCTCCACACACGCTCTCATAAACATGCTTGATCAAAACAAGTAGACAAGAACGGGGTACATAAATGCATCTATACTCATAACTGAAACAAACATTGCAATCTCAAACATATATTAACTCATAAAGATCCACCACAAAGGTATTACAACAGTGACTGTAATCATGTTCAGCAGCTCATACGGTGCTAATTAGTGAAGCTCAAGAGAGAGATACATAAGTTACTTCCACAAACCCATAGTCCAGAGGTGGACTACTCCCTCTTCATCATGGAGACGGTGGAGAAGTCGATGGAGAAGATGGAGACCACGCCGGCAGCGCCCCGCCGAAGTTTTCCCCCTCCAATCTGCAGCTCCTGTCTCCGTTTCGGTGTTTCTGTGTTTGTGCGGCGCTCCTTCCAGAGAACGTCGGGGGACCTTTTATATAGGGTTTTTAGGTCAAGACGATGTCGGTGGAGGAAGAAGATCGAAGGCAACGGAGCCACGAGGCCCAAATGGTGGGTCCCACGCGGCTACAGTACCGGCCGCGTGGGCCCCCCTCGTTTGCCCTCGAGCCTCCGTTTGCTCGCTCCTTCCACGCCCACAGGTCTTCTTCCTTCCAAATATTGACGCCCGTAAATTTCCAGGTGATTTCGTTGACGTTTGGGTCCCTGAAACATTAAAATAAGAAAACGGGGTTTTCTGCCAGTGCAGGGTTAATTCCATAAAAATAGGAAATAAATGAATATTCCCAAAAATCATTATAAAACTTGATAAACCCTTATATGATGCAAATATGATTGGAATATAAGCAATTAAAGTGCAAAGTTCATGTATGCATTTTACATGCATCAACATCCCCAAGCTTAATCCATGCTCGTCCTCGAGTATGAAGATGATAAAACTAACATGGACTTTGCAATTTAATACTTAACAAGGAATATCAAAGATAATTACTATTGCTACATATAGTCAAATGATCATTCTTCAAAGGAGTAGCAATATGCAAATAGTTTATGAAGTGATATCAAATATTCAAGACAAGGATGTTCATTGATAGTTCACAAAGTGTAACATGGTAGCAAGTAATATGGAACACATGTATGCATAATGATAAGTAGAACATCCTACAATGGTCATAGAGTGTAGATGAAAATCTGAATATGATATGTTACACTTTGGAAAGATGTATATGTGAGTAGAGGTAAAGCATGCATAAGTTTCATCCAACTTCCAAACTCTTCTACTAAGTTAATGATTGCAATAAGGTATTCATTGGTGTCAATCTCATTGCCCCTATCA